>VWZT01014475.1:61964-145892 GCA_013397055.1 Pachycephala philippinensis | reverse complement strand
TGGCCCGGGGGTGTTGGGGAGGGGGAAGGGGTAATTTCCACGGTAGGGTGGGGGGGTCCGTCTCCACGGCTACTTGCCCGGGCCCCGTTCTGGGAAGTTTCGCTACTGCGTAGCTCTGGCTGCAGTGGGAGTTGCGCTTGGGGGAATCTCCGTAAGTATTCAAGGAGCACTAATCGCCCCTCGGAGTCTTTCAGCTCCTTCTCCTGACAATAGGAATGAACCTAGCTTTGGCCCCGCTTTGCCTCAGGCTCCAGGGAGTGATTTGTCTGGCAGCTACGAAAGGGGCTTGCACAAGTAATGATCGCAGAAAACTTGTAAATCCGGCAGGAAGTTAGCTGTATTGCGCTTTATTTTGTGTGATAGGCAATTAGCCATATGAATGGAAGTCAGAAACGGTGAAGTGTGCTGTCTGCCTCAACCAGCTGCTGTCCCTCTCGACTGCTTCTGTTTGGCTTTTAGTTTGTCAACGTCATTTTAAAATTAGATGTGGGGAGGTGGGGTGTTGTGGTTTGTGGGGGGTTGTTTGCTCAAACGTTTTCCCAATACCTTGGCACTTTTGATGTTAAAAACATTGAAACTTTTCTTCACTTTTCTGAGAGTAACAAACCTCGAAAATGGGTGAAGGATTCAAAGTAAGTACAATGCTGTGAGGGAGAAAAATGAGTTGTGGGCCTACTTCTAATACTAGACTTTCTAGCCCCTGGAACAGACAAAATAATAAAGTGTAAAACGTGTACTATACTGATGCTGGCTTCAAAGCTAACCTAAATATAAACATTTCTGAACCAAAAAACCAAAGACAGCAAGGTTGTAGGCCTAAATAATTTCTTAGACATAGTTCAGGTCACTTGGATTCTTTGTCCCTGCCTGCTTACCTATGTGAAAGCTTATCTTTATAGGTGAATTTTGAGGCATAAATAAAATTCCAAAGTCTTTCCTTGATAAAAATGATAAAAAATGTTTAAAGTGGATTTGTAGAGACTGATAGTTCAATATTACCATCTTCCAGTAAAATAGCATCATTTTTATTCTGTCAATTTTATTACTTTTAGGGAGTGTCTAAAAAAGCCTGATTTTCTGACTTGAAAATCTATCTAAATCTCTATTTAAAAAAAAAACTGAGACTGCAAACTTTTTTTTTTTTAAGGAACCTGCAAAATCAGTCAAGAGTGGAAAAAGTGGCAAAGATGGACAAGATAACCAAGAACATGAGGTAAGTATACTAAAAGACATAAAAACATAGTATTTTTCACACTAATTTGTAATAACTTCTAAAAAGTGTTTTAAGTTTTTCTACATTGTAATTTTGACATGACAGGTAGTTTTGAGGGAAAATGATTGTGGAACTACTGCCCTGGTATTTGACAAGATAAGAGACGATGCTTTTAAGGAAGTCAGTTTTATTTAGAGTAAATAAATGTTTGCTTGCTACAGTCTTAAATACTCATCTATTCCCTTTTTTGGTTATGAGATGTACATCGGTCTTATTTTCTAGTCTTATTGTGAGTTTTTGGGCTTCTCTTGTTGCTCATTGTCATTTTTAGCATTCTCTGTAATTCCCAGAGGTCTCTTCTCTCAAACTGTCAATGCTGGCATGTCAGTGAAGTGTCAGTAGCCTGGTTTATTGTCAGGAGACCTTAGGCTTAATCAAAGGCTGCCAGCTGTTGTGTTTTGTGGTTTCTTTTTATAGGTATACGACGAAGTGTGCCATTTTTGACTAATTATTCTGCTGATTTTTTCCTTCTGCATTTCTCTTTGTTTTGCCCACCAGCAAGGCACAACAACTTGAAAGGGGTTGATTAAACCATTATTCACTCCCTTTCCCACATTAATCCAGAAACTCAGAAACAGTAGTTTTGTTTCATTTGGAAATCCACTATTTAGGTGAATTTCCTGAAGCTTCCTTTAAAATGTTCACAGTAGCTTGAATGTAAAATGGTATAATGAAAAGTTACGTGTTTCAGCCCCTAAACAACATGTCTTGATACTGAAAGATAATGTTTGAGAACAAAATACCCATCCCACTTTACCGTTTTTCCTGCTCAGAAATGACTGTTAGAGATAGGTGGGTTGGACTATTTATTACGTGCACTTCAGTGAGTTCTCATTTGTTTTGCAGAGCGATTCATGCTACTGTCTTAAATTAAGAAGATCATTCAAACTTGTAAATTACATGTAAAAGTATTTTGGCAAATTTCCGTAAGAGTGATTGAGTTTTGATGGAGGGAACCTAGCTATTAGAAGGAATCTTAGCTACTAGGGGAGCTTGTAGAATGAAATGGGAAACGTAGCAGTGTAGATATTTATAGTTGTGTAAATAGATGTACTTCATTGGGATGTGTTCTGTCTTTATATTGCTATGATATTTAAAAGAGTGTCACTTGGCCATAATTTTAATTTCTGTGCAGTTGTAAGGCTTGTCATTATCACCATCTTTGCAGTACATTTGTTGACTACTTACTTTCTCAAGCTTCTGAATGACAAGTTGCTGAGACCAAGACTTATTTTTTTATTCCCTCCTGGTACTTCAGGATCGAGTGTAAAGCTCCCCTAGATAATAAGTGAAAAGCTTTGTATGCTAGCCAAAAATCTATATGTGGGTTTCTTTGTCATTTCTTTCTGTGTTTGTAGATTTAGATTTTTGGGTTTTGAACTTGAAATGTGAGAAGGATGCATCTCAATTGGAGAATCTGTTTTACTGTTCATACACTGTTTCTTTTGTCCATCCAGGTAGAATTCCCAATGAAAAATACAGTTCACTTGTCTATGATACTTGATAACATGTGAGCAGGGGCAGAATGGGAAAGGAACTGGGAATGGGACTGGCACATGTAGTACGGTTGTCGTTCCCAGGGGGCATTATTTAGTCTCCGTACAATTTTGAACACCTCAGTGCTTGACTCATTATCTTAATTAATAGACTAATTGCACACAAATAGTAATGTAGACTTTGCATTCTAACGTGGCTGGCTGTAATCATGCTGTATCTTAGCTGGTGCTTATATGAGCAGAAAGGAGGCTATTTATTAACATAGTGAAGATTGGTAAATACAGAAATATTCCGGAACACACTGTTAATACACTTCTAGGTTTCCTTTCTCTTCAAAAAAGGTTGTTGTCATATGGCCTACATATGTTTTAACATGGGTTTTTAAAAATCCTCTCCTAGACTATGAGTAGGTTTGGAAATATGCTGGTTCATTCGGCTTTTTGTTTCTCAAAATGCATTTAATGCATATGCATTTAATGCAAATGAATTTAATGCAAATGGCAGATTGTAAAGACTAGAAACCGTCTGCTGTTCAAAGAACAGGGACAACACAAGCAGCAGCATCCCACAAATTCTTTATTTATAGACACTTTTATAGCGCTTAACTAAATTCATGATGCCTTGAACTTCTATAGATAAAAAAGTACAACAGATCTTAATATTTACAAAAATGAGCACGTGTTTTTCCTGTCTTACAGTCAGGGAAATGAAGTTTCAGTTGATGGAAGCTGTACAGCAAGTTTGAAAAGGGATTGAAATGATTCCTGGTATACCAGGTCCAGAATGCCCATGCTAAAAGAGGGTGAAAATTACTTAAGCTGGTGGGTCTTGAGTTAGCTGTGCTTGGTTACTAAATGTAATACTGAAAAAGTCTTGCTACATGTGAAGTATCATGGACCTCTCATTTGCTGTGTGGTCAGCTGCTGATGCTCAAGGAGAGAGAATCAGAAACAGGAAATGTATATGTATGGTCTTCCATCCTGGTATACTTTTCTTTAAGCCAGTATGTGGTTTAGAAAGTTGTTTAACTGGAAGTTGTGTAGAATTGTTTTAAAAGTATTAATTATGTAATTGACATTTTTATATTGGGTTTTTTTTAATGTATATTTTATGTTTAGATGTTTTTTCACCTCAAAACCCTGCTTCATGACCCCTAGGTGGGAGGAGTCATTACTTGCATTGTCCTTCTCTTGTTTCCGTCTACTGTTCTCCTTTCTGTGACAGAGGTACCAGAAATGCAGAGTCTGTATGAGGTGAGGGCACGTTGTCCTTCTGTACCCAATGCCATTACTCCAGTTTCCAGTTGTGCATGTTGTTCAGTTATTGAACACTTAAGAAAAAAGCTAATATGATTAAGCTCCTAACCTTAGTTTGTAGCCTGCTAGTAAATGTTAATAAATTAGACTAAATAGTTGCCAGAACAGCCGAATCTATTCCTTTAACTGTAACCTCTTATTTCAGCAGTTAGTCCTGCATATTAGTGTCTTCAGGTTGTGAACAAAGACTTAATCTGTTGTGTATTGGTTTTCCTCTCTATGGGAGTAGTGTCTCTACTCTGGTAAATTCTTGGGGCCTTGGTTTAACACTGCCCAAAAGCCATACTTGCACCAAAAACTAATAATGAAAATTAAATCCCTTGGGTGTGGTGACTGGCAATTCTAACACTTGGTAACTTGTGGACATATACCCTATGATCTAACTGGCTTTTGAAGAAGTTATTTGTCTCCTGGATAAGTTTGTTGTAGCGTTCTGTTTTGTCACAGAGGTGTGGAGGTCTCCTTTTGAGTTAAGGCAGTAGTAATTTATGGACAGTCTAATTTTTTTTAGAAAAGGTGACTTGGTAATAGTTAATGACTGTTGGAAAACATGACCTTTTTCTATCTCTAGAAAAACCTAACCTAAAATAATTCAAGTGCAGTACTTTAGCAGTGGTTTTCAAATGCTACCACAGGGGAAGGAAGTTAAAATTTTAACCCTATATACACTTTGTTTCTGACTTTTTTTGTCTGTGGGAGAGTACATGTTAAAACTCTTTTTTTGTTGCTCTTTTCACCAGTCACTGGAACAGTCCAGGACAATTAATTCATTACTGTGGTTCACCTGGGGGATGGAAGGGTCAGAAGTAGCTGGTAGCCTTTCATACAAGACAATAATCTGGTATAAAACTGGGTGACTGGGAGTGATAGCTGCTTCTAGGTCTAGCTGGACTAGCCTAAGATGGCATGAAACTTTTAAATATAATTTTTATTAATTTTCAATCCAGATGCTGAGTGGTCTGTAGAAGGCAAAGACTATTTTTGTTGTTTGAGAAAGTATTGGCTTGATGACTCTCAGCAAATGAGAACAGAAATTATAACACATTCTTCTGCCGTGCAGAAAAGCAAACGGAAGACTAATGTGGTTTTAGGAGCATGTGTGTGTTTGTGTATTACTTCTTGTTTCCACGTGCTGTCCTGGTTGGTTCTTTCTTCTTTAAAGGTATTTTGTTGTGGTTTGTTTTTTTTTTTCTTTTTAATAGACACAAATCAAAACATAATAAAATGCAAACTGTATTAGCCATTTTTCTTGCTGTGCGAGAAATGGATTTATTGACAGCATGTGTTGCTGATGTTGGACTATAATCACTTCTGAAACCAATTTTAAAAAGAATTTTAAATCTTTTAAGTGCTGATCCATGCTTCTATCCTACCACTGTCTCACAGCCATCACTTTTCAGTAGGTTTATTACTGGTAATGGCTTCCAATGCAGAAATTTTGTAAGGCTTTGTTTTTAGAAGTTTTTCTTCCGTGCTTTTTGAGACCTTTTTAATTTAAAAGTTAATTTCTTAAGCTACTCAGCATAGTGGTAATACTTCTCAGTAAAGGGAATTGCTGAAAAATTACAGAAATCTCTGTTTAATGGGCCATCTTCAAAACACTTAAGCAGAAGTAAGGATTTTCATCCCTCTGAAAGAACCTCAAGAGGTGGCTATCCAGTTTTCCATGATCACCTTTGATATATTGGCCAGCACATAGTGGGGAAAGACTGTCAGCATTCTCACTACTACTTTTACTGATTCCTGATTATATGAACACATATGATTGCCACTTCCATTAAAAGTAGGAAATTACAAAAGGAATGGGTAGTAGGAGCAGTGTCAATGGTTTTGCATGGTTTTTTTAGCTGAGATCATATGTGGAAGTATCCTAACATTTAAAGGAAAGCAAGGAATAGACAAAAGCAATAAATCCAGCATTATTTTGTGTTAACAGGTTTCTGTGATCAGCAGCAGAAGTTACTTAGAAAGTTGACTGGATATTGTCTATATCTGTTGCTTATTTTACTCATGTTTACTGTTTGTGATTTTCATTGTGGTGCTATTTACCCTGAGAAACAAACATACCTGATCTTGAAGATGGTGCATGGAGACTTTTACACAGTTTGAGACTAGAATTTTCTACTTCAGAATTTTTTAAAGTTATACTTGAAAGTCTTGGCACAAGTAAGTACTAATTTGGCAGTTCATTTAGATACCGCAGCAGAGGAGGTAGAGGTGTGGGGACTGGGGAGGGGAGAAAGTTCTGGGGTTGTTTTCTTCTCTTTGTTAACATGTATTAGGACTACTCCTAAATAATTTCTTGTATAATTCCTAAATACCTTCTTGTCACAGATATGGATTTATTAATTTATATAAAGCATCCATCATTTAGGTCTTTTCCATTATTGTTCAGTTGTAGAATCCCAGAACAATTTGGGTTGGAAGGGACCTTAAAGACCATCTGGTCCCAATCACTCTGCCATGGGCAGGGACACCTTCCACTAGACCAGGTTGCTCAGAACTCCATCCAACTTGGCCTTGAACACTTCCAGGGATGAAGCATTCACAACTTCTCAGGGCAAACTGTTCTAGTGCCTTACCACTCTCACAGTAAAGAATTTCTTCCTGGTATTTAATCTAAACCTACTCTCAGTTTAAAGCCATCCCCCCTTGTTCTGTCTCTACGTGCTCTTGTAGAAAATTTCTGCATCTTTCTTGTAGGCACCCCTCAGGTACTAGAAGACTGCAATTAGGTCACCTCAAAGCCTTTTCTTTTCCAGGTTGAACAAACCCAATCCTCTCAGCCTTTTTTCATAGCAGAGGTGCTCCATCCCTCTAATCATCTTTGTGGCCCTCCTCTGGACTTGCTCCAACAGCTGCATGTCCTTCCAGTGCTGAGGACCTCACAGCTGGATGCAGAGTTCCAGGTGGGGTCTCACCAGAGCAGAGCAGAGGGCAGAATCCCCTCCCTGCCCTGCTGCCCACACTGCTTTGGATGCAGCCCAGGACACAGGTGGTTTCTGGGCTGTGAGTGCCCAGTGCTGGGTCATGTCCAGCCTCTCATCCAGCAGCACCCCCAAGTCCTTCTGGGCAGGGCTGCTCCACATCTGTTCATCCCCAGCCTGGATGGATACCAGGGGTTGCCCTGACCCAGGTGCAGCACCAGCACTTGGTCTTGTTAAACCACATGAGATTCACATGGGCACATTTCTCAAGCTTGTCCAGGACCCTCTGGATGGCATCCCATCCTTCAGGGGTGTCAACCTCACACCAGCTGGGCAGTCTCTGTAACTCAGTAGCAATGCATTTTTGGATACATTGCGTTCATCATCTTTGAGGTGTAAGATTGTTCTTTACGTGTTCTTCATAGGAGCTGGTGTCCTTTACAAAGAGATATATTTAGCAGTGATAGGCGTCTTCGGCGCATAACAACCCTAGCTGGGCCCTGGCTCTTCTCTTCAGTATGTGCTCAGTAGTGTGCCCCAGCTGTACAGGCAGGGTAGCCAGTGGTTTCATGAGCCAGTCCCATGCAGCAGTAGATAAAGCTGATCTTAAAACTGGTGGTCTTGCATTTGGAAGAAGAGATAGATGATGAAATAAAGTTGAAATTTCAAACAACTTGTCCTCTCAACTTTGAATCATGGAAGGACTGTAAACAGACAGTATTAGACCCGTTATATAGCTTTCTAGGGCTATTAGTTTGGGATTTTACTTGTAACATTAGCAAAAAGGATTTTAAACCAAAACTCTGTATGAAGTTAGGATGGATTTTCACTTGAATCAGTTATAACTGATACAAAATAAAGTCTGTGGGCTTTGGAGTGGGTTTGTTTGGTTTTAAACTGGTGTGCCAACTTCTTCAAAAATTAATATGAAAACTAACTTTTGATCATGGCTTGCAGTTCTGATTTTCTTTCCTAGAGAGATTATTTTAATGGCTTGATATAACCATTAAAAAGTACTTAAGTGTATACACCGTTAGTACTAAATGAGGAACTGTTTGCTGAGTAGAGAAATGCCGTATGTGTTACTCTTAGAGCATCTACGCAACTTTTTGTCTTTAACTTCTGTAATTTTCCTATTTCCAATTTTTATTGATGTTTTGGCTTTTTTGGTTTTGGGAACTGGAATTTCCTTCTGTGTTCCAAGCAAAGGCACCTTAATACTGAATAGTGGAGGAGTTACCTTAATGGCGTTTGTTATGTAACTTTAATATTATGCTTTTGAAACTAATGGAATTATTAAAGTGTACCAAACACTGTTGTATACAAGTATTTTATTACTTAAAATGGGATGCTTCTGAAAACAGGATCTTACGCCCTTCTACTTCTTACACAAGGCTGACAACTACTTGTGTAACATACGAGGTGTGGGAACTGTGTGTGGTTTGGTTTAGTACTTGCTATCGTCTGCTTCGTAATCATGCTCTTAAGCTCTCTGAATCCTTCCTGAAGCAGTGCAGCAATGAAGGTAAAGGCTGTTCTAATCAAAAGGAGCAGAGTGACTTTCAAAAATGGATACCAGCATTTTGTAAACTGAAAGCATCCTTTTCATCCTTTGTTTCAAATTGGTTCTCTTAAATTTTTTTTGTAAGAGTTAAGGCCTACCACTTAGACTTAGAGAGTACTCAGACGTACATTAACACATGTAATACAGAATTATTAATGTAGTTATCTCTTAGAGAATACAAACACTAAGAAAAAATAGGTAGGTGTTGAATCTACCAATATGTTCACAGACTTGAAAAACATACCTTGTACGCATTTTTCCCCCCTCAATTTCATTTGAAACCAGAATAAATTTGTAATTCTAGAGGTGGGATGGTAGGCTTTGGGTTTTTTTGTTAGCGTGTAGTTCCCCTGCAACAGGCTTAGAGGGCCATTTACAAAAACCAACCAACCAAAAGCTAGGAAAAAAATCCTGGCCTATTCCTGAGTATGCTTCTTAAAAGATGACTGCCAAATATTGTAATTTGGTACACATTTATAGTGACTTTTATATACTTCCTCATCACTTCTCAATTTAGCAGTCTGAAATACTGACAAGTAAGCTTCTCCAGTGACATATAAAATAAAAGCATGATGAGAGCCAAAGATGAAATGATTTGGTGTAACACTTCTGTAGAAGCAGTTAAGGTTATTATTAATAGAATCATAGAATGATCTGGGTTGGAAGAGTCCCAAAAGATCTTCCAGTTCCAACCCACCTGCCATGGGGAGGGACACCTTCCACTAGACCAGATTACTTATCATGGACAAAACTCTCTCAAATAGTACCCAATACAAATACCAAATTGGTGGGCAAGAGGCGAAGTAAAAAAAGATTTCAATATGAGTGTGTGAAGTGAGAAGCTTCTATGAATAGATCAGGGAGCACAAAAATACAGACCTCAGTGGTAAAGCCACTTGTGCAGTTGCCTTAGCTCATCAGTAGCTGTATGTAATTAAAATTTACAGTAGAGTATAGGAGTTGGTGCCTAAAGCAAATGAGTTAGTGTGTGATTTCCTTCAAATGCAGGAATCTTACATTTATGTGAGTGCACATGTGTATGTACATATATATATATATCTAAAAAGCACAAAGGTAGTTTTTGTTGTTTTGGTTTTGTTTTTTTTTTAAGTAAAAGGATGTTTCAGGCTCATCAGAGAGAAATTATAACTGAAAATCAAGAACTAAAGTTATTTAAGCCAGGCCATCCTTTATGCAGATTCTTCATCCCTATATTTTTATAAATGTTTTAAAATAACACTTAGGACATTATCTGGTTTAAGTCTTGTTTAATCAGCTAACTGGTGGTTGCAGGTAACAATTTTTTTTTTCTAAAGACATCTGTGGCTTTGAAGTTTTGTGATAGAAGGTACATTAGGAAACAAGTGTTGCTTTGCTGCTTTTGTGAAGTACCAGGTGCTCACTGATGGTGGTGTTTCAGCAAACGCAAAGCAGCATGAATCCACTTAAAGTCTGAGCCTCAGCATCCTCTCATCTTTGCCAGTGTTCTGCAACCTCGGGCTGCATATCTGAGCTCTGGCTGAAAGGAATCAAATATCAGCTTGTTCCTGGAGTAAACTAGTTAAAGCAAAATTAAGATTACAAGAAGCAAATGGAAAACAAGCCTTATGCTACTGGTATTTAATTGTGAATGTAAAATTATAGTGCATTAATGTCAAGGATGCAGCACACTGAGCTGAGACATGAGATTGGTTTGGTGTGTTGCAAGTCAAGTCTGTTACACAAAGCTGTGATGATACAATTCTTTAGAAGATAAAATTTGAGCCCCGTCTATAAGCAGCTAACAGGAAATACAAGCAATGCTTTGTGTTGTGAAAAATAAACAGCAGCAAGAAAGACGGAAGAGCTTCAGCAAGTTGTGGATCAGTCTTCTAAAGTGGTTTGTGACTGTCAATTTTGTTGTGGGCACCCCTCCACAGCGAAGAGGGCCAGATGGCCTTCACTGCTTGTAGGAAACATCCCAGTCACTGATGTAATTCAGCAGACTCCATGCTGTCTCTGGCAAAACACTAACGGAACTCCATAGTTAGACGTTGAGAATAGCCAGCACTGCTGCATGTAAATGCAAAATCGTGGTTGTTAAATGAGTACT
Source organism: Pachycephala philippinensis (assembly GCA_013397055.1). Classification (NCBI taxonomy): domain Eukaryota; kingdom Metazoa; phylum Chordata; class Aves; order Passeriformes; genus Pachycephala; species Pachycephala philippinensis. The sequence continues at coordinate 135,223 of VWZT01014475.1, read as the reverse complement.
ACAGCATAAATCCATGAGTGCTAAAATATATAAACTTTGTCATCACTATCCTGTTGAAAAGTTAACCTTTTTTGCTTATCATTATAACAACATGGATCCTCATGCAGCTCTTGCTATAATAAAAACATAGAAAGTTATGCTGAGATACTCTGGATAGTAATCTCTACTACTGAGACTCTTTAACAATAATAAGCATATTTGCTAGAAAGGCAGCTGCAAAGGTCATTGTAGCAGATAATCCAGATATCATTCTGGCAAATGATTTTGTTGAGGAAAAACAATAGACATCTAAATGGCCATCTGTGTGAAACCACCCAAAGCCTTCAGCACTGTGAGCTGCCTCTCCAGAGACTCCTCCGTAAGTTGTCTGTCCAAACTGGCTTGTGGTGGTAAAACTGGTGAACAATAATGGCATAGTAGCAAGAATCTTCAACAAAGAACTTCAGAAACATCTGCTGTCCAAAATGGTACCCAGCAAACATGTTGTTTCTCTGCTATTTTCAACTGTTGTTTATGGATCAGTGCTTCCTTTTATGTATCCAGTGGATTCCATATCAAGCTTTGTATAGTTTGTACCGATTCTCTGTAGATTGAAAATATTGATGTTAAAAATCATAGCTACTTGCTCCATAATAAACTCTTTGCCAGTGATTGGGCACTACTTGCATGAACTAGAATTACTGCAGACTGTCTGGATAGCTCTGTCAGGCCTTATCTTTAAGACCATTAATAAAAAGAGTTTATTCTCATGTTGTCCTCTTGGAAGGCATGTTGAATTGCTGCTGTTAACAACACAGAATTGAAATCAGCTGACAAATATTGCTCTCCTGCTAGTGTGTTGTCTTGAATAACTTGCCTTGGTCCCAGCTGCTGATGTCACATCACCAGCCCACTTCCTGCAGGTATGGTGTGGATATATTTACCAGGTTGATGGCAGCTGGGCCATATGCCAGATACGATCTGTCCTTGTGCCCACCCCCAAACGAGTAAATGAAGATCTGCAAAGGAGAGAGCTCTGTGATAGTGTTCAACATTCCTGGAGTCTTCAGAGATTTTCACACTACTTTGAAGTTACTGCAGAAGGGAAAAAAACTACACGGAAGGCTCTTTAACTGCTCTCCACCCATTTTGACTCCTTGATCTTTGATTTCAGTTCTCATCTCAAGAGATTAAATTAAATTCAGTTTCTCAACCTAATGACATCGGTTATGTAAAAAGCCTCAACCTGTTAGCCAGATTATTTTGGTTACGTACTGGGGCCCTCATACAGTTTTGAAAATCGAAGTTGTTAATGTCCCTTTCATGTTTTGTGATGATCTCTGTTTTGTTTCGGTAACCTGTATTTCAATTTCATTGTAAGTATGGTTTAGATGTAATCCAAAATGCTTTTATAGCATTCTGAGGCTGCCTTGGCAAGAAACGAGCTCTTCTGGGTGCTATAGATCAGACCTCTGTTTATCTTAATGAAAAATAAGTCCATGGAGGCTACTTACTGTACCAAAAGGAAAAGAGGGAAGGGATTAATTCTGCATTAAAATAAGTATTTCCCTCTGTTTCCGATTCAGACTGATGATTCTTTTAAAGTGTTCCGTGATTTTTGCTCTGTGTGCTTGTATTTCACAGGGAACCTTAACCATGTGTGAATTGGTACAGGGTTCGCCTATCCAGATTTCATAGTCCAGAGTTTTTTCTCAGGGTTTTGCTGCTACCATTGTGGAGTGGTGTGCACACTGATACAAACTTGAATTCAGTGGTGATACTTATTAGAAGGCAGAAATTTGCAGATTAGTGTTAGACTGATGTGTGTCAAGAAACACCATGTAGGGTGCTGCCGAGCACCGTGTTTCTTCAGGTAGAGAATCTCCATTGCCTTGTGCTTAGGAGATCTGATTTTTGTCACTAGTGAGCCATCCAGTTTTTTAAATCTTTTAATGACAGACACTTCAAGGTGCTTTTACTGTCATTTTTCAAATCCTCACCCTGCTCTTACCAGTTTCTCTTAGAAAGCAGTATGCAAGCTTGCTGCATCGGTATAGGGTTGACACCACTCTAGGCTTGGTTTGGTTTGGCTTTTGATTTTGTGGATCAGAAGGCATTGTGTCCTTTGGTCTAGTTCAGTTACTAGCGAGTGTGCTTTGAAAGGTAAGGTCAGACAGAGTTCTTCTGGTTGCCCTTGTTTGTCAAGGTAGCTTGAATAGCGTTTTTGGGAGACTGTCAGAATGGCAAGTATAGGGTCTTCTGAAAGACTTATTGATGTACATGGGATGCAGGGTGGATCCTCCTTCCAGGTCCCACTACGCTCTCTCTTATGTTTTAGTTGTCCAAAAGTAAAAGTTGCATTGTGGGATGCTTGATGATGATCAGTTTATTTTAAAAAGAAAAACTGGCTGTAGCTGTAGATGGATGTGATTGGTCTACTCATGTCTTTCTTTCCCTGGTTGCAAATGTAGTGTTGTGTTCTGATCTATACCTGCCTGTGTAATGTCAGAGGGGTGAAAGATCAAACTTTTCCCAAAAGAGTGGTGTTAAGATAAGGAACGTACCACATCCTGCTTGATGCAGGACTCAAAGGGTGAAGGGATGCAAGGACTATCTTCCTTGAACTGTTGTGACTGGCAAGAAACCTTCTCTCCTCCCCACCTTTCACTCTCTTGAATTAATTTTAAGCTTAGTCAAGAGCACTGAGGAACATAAACTGTATACTTTCAATTGTTAAAATCAGAATTTAGAAGTTGAAATCACACTTCAGCTGATTGTCTTAATGTTCATTGGAGTATGCAAAGCTCTAGCTTTTCAGAAATAAATTGATCATAAAACCTGAAGGTTGTGTTTTAATTATGATTTGAAGAAACGCATTCTCAATCTGACATTTTTCAGAGCAGTTTGTGCACGGTTTTAGATGTTTATCAGCACTTCTGGAATTGAATTTGTCTATCTATATGAACATTTGGGTAGGAGGGAGCCATTTGCCAGAACAGGGGGAAGAATAGATATTTCTTATTCTAGTCATAGGAAGAGAACTGATAAAAAGGTATCTGTAGTTTGACTGTTCTGGTGTCAAATACATTCAACTGTTCACTGATGTAGCAGAATGTCCATCACTTACTCTTAGGGGCTGTGGTGTCTGTGGTAGTTTGGTTTGTTCCTGGGAGGAAGAAACTGAGCTTGGCTCTTTGATCTGAACTAACAAGCGCTGTACTTTCATAGAAAGTGTGTTACCTTGAAATCTTTAGCAGATGGATACACAGAATTGTTAGTCTGAATTTGTTTGCCTTTTTTAAAGAGATGTGGTTAAAATTGCTGAGCTTTGTGGCTTAAGTTAATTCACTTTGTCCAGGTGCCCTTCTATCCAATGTTGTCTGCACGCTTTGGAGGCCAGCTTTTTTGTGGTAGCACCACAGTGCCACTTGCAGAGGTCATTGGGTACAGCTGTGTGGCACTGAAATAATGTTTTAGAAATTATTCTTTCAGCTTTCTGCTATGTGCTGGCTGACTGGAGCATGACTGTAAAGCAGGGGTGATCGTGCTTGATGGTAGGAAGGAGGAGGAAATTTGTTGGATAAATGGTCCAGTGATTCAGGGCTAGAATTACTCTGGAGTCATCACTTCTAGATGGGAAGTTGCCATAGCAACAAAAATGCTTTCTTTCAACATTTCTAATTAGAAATGTTACCCATCCTCTTAAATAACCACTTTTGGCTAATCTTAGAATTTTTCTGCAATTTCGAATACTTGCTTCTCTGAGGTGTGTGCTACCTTAGGGTACTGTAGTGTGTGCATGTGTGCAGACACGAGGGCACCTGTTAATTTGAAATGGAGAATTTGTTTGGGAGTAGAGGAAACAGGAAAATGGCTTTTACTGTTCCAAGTAATGAAAAAATACAGGTGGCAGTGGAAAGCAGCCAGTTCAGAAAAACACCATTAGGCTCAAGAACAATATTGAAAGTACAGAATCCTGTGCAGTAATAATGTTTATAATGCATCTTAATTAGCATTTATTGCTTAATACACGGTAAGTCATTGCTTCCTAATTCTTAGTGCTGTTTTTCTTTTAGCTTAGTCTATTAATATTTTTGTTTGTAATGCTTTTTAAAATTTCAATTAATGGGTAGAAATTACCTTGCAGATCACTTGTATTTCAGCATAAACATTTTTAAGCATTTAGTGTTTGAGATTAAAAAGTGAAATAGTCTGAAAAATGCAATGTAACAGGTATTACTGGTACATAAATGCTTTCAACTTGCTGATGTATTCCATTTTTACTGGAACAAGTTCTAGAGTGTTTTTGGTAACTGAGGCTTCTAATATTCACTGTACTGTCTTGCCTTATTTGTTCTATAAGTTTCTATAAGGGGTTTTGCTCTTATTAAATTTGCAAAATGGTCATCTTAAATGTGTTTAACGAAAACTAAATGTTGCTTTCAGTCATCTTTGGTATATTAAGTACTGTGTGTACAATACAATCGTTCTTGAAGCATATATTCTTTCCCAGTTATGCTACTAGAACAAAATTTGAATGAAATTACTGCCTTGGAGACTCAAAAGGTGGATATTTATGTATGGTAACATTTCCATGCGCACTGAATGTATACACTACAAGGCTATGCAAATTGTTGATGAATAAGCTTTTCTGGGAATACTTTTCAGAACATGAAGAAAATTGGTTTCTCTTGTTTTAGCAATAGCTCTGTGAAAATGCCACTGATGTTATTTCATGCAGGAATGAAGCTGCTTTCATACCTACTATACTTAACGAAATTCTAATTAAATCAAGTCAAACTGCCGAAGTACCGGTGTTACAACTTGATTTCCATCATGAATCCCATTCCCATCTGATTTTTTTCCCTATTCCTTGTCTTGTGGGCACTTTCTGGGAAAAATATGGTCTTTCCTGTAAGGAAAAAGTGCCAAGGTATATTTTAAGATGTGTATGCTTCTAGTTTGCAAATTTGAGATACTTCTACAGCAAATTAAGGGCCTGCAAAATGAATTACAATATTGCAGCAAGAGGTCCTTGTCAGCTGTTTCTATATTTTTAGTGTAGATCACTCCTAGATGTTTTATCATTCTTGTAATGAATATCATTAAATTATTCATATTTTAGAAGTTAACTATTGCCTCCTTTAAACCTGCTTTTCCTCCTTCAAAAAAAAAAGGAATGAGAAAGGCAGCACCACAAGTTCTGACAGGCTTTTGTTAAGGATGCGTTTTATTCACCTTGAGAGAGAGCACTGTCAAGTATAGTCAGGGAGAAAACAGCAAACTGGAAATCTATAGTGGGAACCATTTTTCTTGGTTTATGTTATAAACTTCATCCAGAGGTACAGTGACAGTCTGATAAGGATTATTACAGTAAAAGCAACTTGCTTTGAGTAGGCAGTAAACCACTACAAATCTTAATGTATGTTTTAGAAGCTGTTAAAGCTACTACAGTAGTAAGACTCACTCCTTCAACTTTGTATCAAAGCCTGAATGTCCTGGCCAGCAAGGCACAGGACGAACAGGCAGTGAAAGGTTCACCTGCTGTAAATAGGCAAATTTCTCTGATCCCTTGAAGATGAACTTAAATACCTTGGAGACCTGGACTTCTCGGGGGGGAGAGGTGAGAGTAGCTGAGGAACTACATTATTTGAAAATTTCTTTTCAGTTGTCTGGTAACTTCAGATAAATGGGCTACTGCATGTACCAAGGTGATCCGTTCCCATCTGTATGAGGGCTATGGTACAGAAATGAATGCTGAAGAGATGAGCAGAACAATAGATGGCAATACATTCAGAGGATGATGGCTACAATAGCTTAATTAAAAGCATATTCATTTTCAGTTATTTCTGTGACTAAAATGGCTTTTTAGAAGATTTTTCTCTCTAATTTCGGCTGCAATTAACTGCTTTAATTTCTTTTTAAACAGGTGTCAAACAAAAAATCAAATAGCACTCCTCCCCCAGCACAACTATCTAAAATCAAAGTACCAGCACCACAGACAGTAGTGAAGAAGGAAAAGCGTCAGAGTTCTTCAAGGTTTAATGTTAGCAATAACAGGGAGCTTCAAAAACTGCCAGCTTTAAAAGGTACGTCTTTCCAAAGTAAAATTACTCTTATGGCAAAATTTGGGCATGAGACCGAGAAGCATCTCAGCTATCATACTTCTAATATCTGGACAGCATACATAATATATCGACTATGCACATATGCAAACTGCACATACTTCCACTGGGTGGTATTTTCTTTTGTTTTATCTGTATTTGAGGACTTCCAGTATGTTGCCTTCTTGGCAATCACTATAGGTAATGTCTGTGTGACAGCATATTTACTCATCTTAAAAGCACAATTTGGGGTCTCTGCAAAATATTAGGCATCTGTCCTGAGTGCAGTGTGCTCAAACCATGCTTTGTTTGTACTAAAATTTCTATTGACATTGTTAGAAGACCTGGTCTGTCACTATTTATGGGTCTGTTTTTCCTGAGCATGGGTCAAGCAGAGTGGTGTCTTTCTAGTGCATATTAATTTTTCCTTTGTTGATTTTAAGGCTTTGCTATCTTTTAGGTTTATATTTACTGCCATCTGTGACAAACGATGATGATAACTGATGCATCTTCTCTTACTAACCCAGCTTTTATCATCTTTATTTGCTCTGGATGTTTATTTAGAGGAAACAAAAAAAAAAGCAGTTTTGAAGTGCAGTGTGTACTGCTTTCCAGTGTTCAAGATTGGCAATGAAAGCCTAATGGATCACTGAAATGTTGAGGAGTACTGGTGTAGGCAATGTGAAATTATTGGGAAAATTACTGGATTCTTTCCTCCAATCATTGTTTTCTTAACATGATATATTAGTGTTTCTTGAAAATGAACTCTGCTTCTCAGCCTGTCTGAATTACACTGCATTTCATACAGATCAAATTAGGTTGCAAGATTCTTCTCTTCACACAGATACTGTTTTTACAAAAAGAATCTGAAATACTGTCCATTATGTTAGTATAGCAGCCTATATACAAGATGCTGTTTAAAATATTTCAAGACTAAACTACTGCTTATTTAATTAGTTAATTTCAATCTTTTTATTACATTTTTTAATAAGAATATTTAGCACCACAGATTATAAATAATATGTTCTGTCTTTTTAAACTGACATAGAAGGTTCATGCACAAGCTGTGACATTCAGGGCATGAGTGACATAAGCAAAAGACACTAAATTAAAGTAGGGGGGTTTTTAATGAGAAGTTATGCATACAGCCACATTGACTGGCATAACCTTTTGTTCAAAGACTCAGCCACAAAGGAAAACATTTGTTTCTTGGTCCTATTTTAAATACAGTGGTTCTGGTAGTACCTGGAACTGCGGCTCAGGGATACCAGAACTGAGCATGCAATTAGAAGCAGCATGGACAGACAGCTGAAAATGGGAATAATGAGTGCAGATGGGAGAGGGGAGAATGAATCCATCTTACAGTGGTGAAGGTGAAGTTTAAGATCTGTTTCCACCTTGGCTGTGTTTCAGTTTAAACCAGTAGGCCAATGAAGGGCAGAAGAATGCTTGCTTTTACTTGGGAGAGGGAGGAGTAAAAAAAAATCTTAAAAACCTTCTGAGGTATTTTCTCAGAACATTCTAGCACTTTTTGACACAGTGTACCTTGATGTGAAGAAAAGGTAGGAGTATTGTGCACTGTAATTGCCTTGAGTCTGCAATCATTCCCCCCACCCTCAGGTGAAAGGAATGAAAAGATCTTGAGCTTCTCCCTGGTGGATTTCTGATGCTGTGCGTACGTCCCCAGGCTGTCAAGGGCCAAACTTTGTTATGGAACACTGGTGCAATTGTTGATCTAGTGAGGGGTAGTAATTGCCACCTTTTATTGGTAAAGGTTGTATTAGCTTTAGTATCAAGCTGTACCCAGTCTCATGGATCATATCAGGTGTCTGCGTAATGGCTGTGCTCACTGCATGTGCTTACTCCTGATGTAATTCCAACCTGTTAGGGTTGCTGAGAATATGTTGGCCAGTCACACTGTTCCTCTAAAAGATACAGAGATACTTGACTTAATGTGCATTTAGTGGGGGTCAAGTGAATCTGGGAAGCTTTCTTTTTGGACATATTGAAGTGTATCGTTTAATGTCTGTGTATGGACAGGAGTTAAATTGGACCGGTAGGCTGTAATTTAAAGGACTGAAATGATTAAGACAGGTTTGACTTCTGTGAAGTGCTGGGAAGAACATAGTGTTCCTTCAGGTTAGCTGTGCTTAACCAGCTTTCAGACTCCTGTTACTCATAACAGGCGGCTGTATTTCTATGGCTACAGTACCTGGGGAGCCTTTGTTTTGTCTGTAGTAGAGGAAGAGTTGTGTATTTTCTTACAAATGTTGCATTGGCTACTGTGTGGTGTGATGTACTTTACATGAGACTGTCTTTTAAGCACAAAATATAGAATGGGGTTGTCTTTGCACGCTTAAGGGTCCATATTAGATATGTGAAAGCTTATAGCTGGTAAGTTCTAAATGACCTGTGGTGTTGGTGAGATAACCACCTTTCTTTTGTGCTGTGGGTCTCGAGATGAGGTCAGCAGATCACTTGAAATAGTGGGAGGGAAAGGAGGAGCTGCCAAGGTGGTTTTTCATCAAGATTTCTTATTTAAGAAATACTTTTTTGATCTTCAGGCATGCTGCAAACTTTCTCTTGGGCGTTGCACAAAAGTGCTGATGATAAGCTTCTGGAAATACCAGCATATTTGCCCTGGTGACTGGTATTAGTGTGGTATGATTTGTGTTCATTGGAGCAACTTATGATGAGTGTTACGCACCCTCAGATTATCCCGGAAATGGAGGAGCAGGATAGCTCAGATAATGCACAAAGAAAAGGAAATAGATTATGAATTAAGAGGCTCTAAGAATAGAGCTGAACGTAGAAAAGAGAAGTCTCTGATGTAATTGGTTTGTGGAACATCAAGATCCGTATATTAGCAAAGCTGCAAGCTAGTGAAGCTCCCTGCAGCACAGTGCAATGCAACCTGATTTAGCTGGGTAGAACAGGTAGCTTGATAACCCAAAAGTATCTCTGGAGAAGTGCCTTCAGAGCAGTGTCAAACATACTGAAAAGATCTTACCTGTTTTCACCCAAAAAAGAAAAAATCTGTGCCAACAAACTTGTGCTGTGTTGATTTCTGCTTATGCAGTTCCCTTTGTTAGCTAACATTGGTAGTACAGATGCTTAAGTTACAGAACATTGATTTTTGCTCTAAGTTGTTTATTGGGAAAAAATTGCTTACTGGACTTAAAAGTATGTTTTATTTTATTGTGGTTTGAAAGCTTGCAGATTAGTGCTTTGATTATATCAAATATAAATGGCAAAGGATGCCTCAGCCTTCAGAAACCTACCAGTTTCTTCATTTTTGGTTTCCTAAGAAAGCAGTTTGTAATTTAGGATGTGTTAAAGCCAATACGTTAAATATAAAACACTACAATTATATAAATTGTTAAAATTATTTAAAACTTAAAAAAAATATGGTCTGTATGAAATAAACCGCATAAGTGTTCAGTATTATTATGTAAATATGATTAAAAAGTAGCATATCCAAGCTTGTACATACCTGACCACTGACACACTGAAGGAGTTTGTGTTCTTTGCAGCTGCTCACTTCAGCTTTATGCAAGAAGCTTGAATTCACTGTTACACTGAGTAACATTGTTGCATTGAGTATTTTTTTCATGGTAAATGAGATTTTTGACTGCAAACAGGTGAATGTACTTGTATTTGTTCGTGTTATTTTGCAAGAATGTGCTGGTTTTAGTAAACAGTAAATGTAGTAAACTGTAAAATAGAGATAATATACAAAGTGGTGAGGTTTTTAAGGATGTGGTCTGGATCTTTACAATATGTAAGAAAATGTTGCAATGAGGATTTAAAAAAAAAATTAAAACACCCTAACTGGGATAAAATGTTTTATGCACTGTCAAATACGGTTGTGTCACAAATCTAACTTTAACCTTCAAGTCATACTCATTAAAAGAATGTTCTCTGTCAGTTCTAGAAAAACAAATTTGAAAAAATAAGTCAGTACTACTTAATATTCTGAAATGCTGCAAACTTTCCCAATGAACATATGTTAGTCATGCCTATGTAAATTTGGGCATGATTCAAAAATACGCTTTTTTGTAGCATTTCTGTATATACTTTTTAAAAGCTGAGTAAAATCCTTTTATAGCCATATAAAGGCCTCTTGGGATACAGTGTTGTGATTTAGTTTGTGGTTTGGGATTGGGGTTTTTTGCTGGTTTTATATGGGGTTTTGGGGTTTTTTCAGATAAAAGTGAACATTGTTTGATATGATCTTGAAGATAGAGATTGGACATCAGCTTTTATTTTCAAATACAGTTCTGAATTTATTTTGAAAGTTACTGTTTACCTCTTGGAGTTGGACTTATTATCTCAAAAATGTGGATACAATATTCTTTTGAAGGTTTTTATCAAGGTAGGAAGAAATGAGCTACATTGACAGCTGTGGACAGACATACTGATTTGTAGTGCTAAGAAGTATAGAATTGGTTTTTTAATATAGAATATTTGCATGTGATAGGATTAAACAGATTCTGGTATTTTGTTGTTGAATATCTTGCCACATGTTTTGATCAGTCCTGGTTTTGATCTTCTGGTGATGTCAGTTTCTGCTTTAGCATGGTTTCAATATTATAAGTACTATTAGTCATATCTATTTGAAAAATCCCAAAAACAACCAAAAAACCCCCACCCAATAGAAGTGGGGGGGTGGAAAAGAAATTAACATGACAGGTCATTTTTCTGAGCACATTTCATGCAGAGAGCATGGTTCTTGTTTTTTTCAAGCAGAGACTTCAGAGCTCTGCCAAATTCTGACTCTGTTCTGTGTAAAAGAACATCAGGGTGGTGTCTCAACTTGTCTGCCTCTGATACAGGACTCTGATAGGGAGGCAAGCATTATTAAAGCTTTCCTAATGTTTTTAGTTGTAAATGGCTGCCTAGGAGATAGCTCTGTTTTCATCATCTGTACAATATTAAAGTCTGATGAATCAAAATTTCAGAAGAGGTGATTCTAGTTTGAGTCTGATACCTAAAAAACAATTGTACCAAATTTTGATTGATAAAACTGTTAAAACCATGAGAAGGGAGGAGAAACTGAGAATTTCTTAAGAGGTCAGAAATGTAAACTTATTGTGTGTTTTTCTCAGCTGCAGAGTACAGATAAGTAAGCAAAACTGATATCAAGTAAATGAGACAGCAAGTCAGGTTTTGTTCCTGGTACTGCAGAGAAATTCCACCATGTACGTTGATAATTTCTACAAACTCTTATTGGAATACTTAAGTTTAAACTTAAGCAGAGTGTGTTACCTGTTCATTTAAAACTAGCATCTATTTTTGTGATACAAAAGAGACTGACTGGACATGTGCAATGTAATTGAATTTATGAGGATCATGGTGCTAATGGACTGCTTTGGGGTTTTGAGGAGCATTTTTCTTGTAAGCTGTTGAAATTTGAGATCTCAATGCTTAAGATCACTTTCATTGCAGAAACCTACTCCTGCCACTGGTAATTTATGTAGAGAACAAATATGCAGTACTTTGGCCTTCCCAGTTTAATTGTACCTCTTATGTGCATGCATGGCAATTAAGGAATTGTGTCCGGCTGCAAGGTGGTAGCATCGCTGTTTAGCTAAAAGTATGTTATGCAAAGCAAGATGGTAGATTAAACAAGATAATGCTGCTATAAAATATAATTTGCCCTAATACATAATTCATTTAAAAGGCAAAACACTGAGACAAAGCAAATTAAATCTCATGTAAAACATCAATGGATGCAGTTTTGTGAAATAGATTATTCTCTTCTCCCTTGTATGTGACCTGCAGTGGAGTAACAGAGTATGCTAAATGCTGTCCTTCTGGTCCTGACTGTGTTCATGCTTTTATAGGGTTTTTTGGCAGCCCAATGTTGTATTTAATTTATTGAAACAAAAAGTGCATCATGGAAAATACTGCAGAAGCTTGTTCTTTCCTATATCAGTATGGTTGTGTCAGTGAATGTATGTATTGTATTATGTGAAGGAACTGTGGAGGCTCTTTGTCCTGTTACTTTAGCAACTTTGTCCTTGAACTTTGATCCTAAAAGCCTTATCAGTATTGCGTAAACAGACTTTCCTGTGCTGAATGTTTCTTTTTAAGTATTTAAAATAATTAATTAAATGTGTGTGCTAAGCATGTACATTTCTTAAACCAAAAGCTAGCAATCGTTTGGTGTTCATACAGGAAAATATGATCTATCAAATGAACAAATATTTTAATGTTAATGGTTGTAAAATAATTAATACTAAAATATTTAGAAATTATCCAGTCTGAATTGCTCTGTAGCATTTTAAAGATTAAGAAACATGATAGCCAGTGAATGAAGAACTACCAAAAAAAAAGGTAGTAGGGAAAAATACTTTGCTTGAGTGTGTGAATTTTTTTCCTTCAGCTAGTTTTATATTAAATCATAGGCTTGGATTAATGAGCCGTTTTTCATTTCAACTGCCCTATCAAACACCTACTCATTAGTCAGCAGCTGAAAGTGTTAGAAGAATGCACTACATCTGTCACTGGCAGCATTTCCTACCAAACTTAGTTTCCACTGAACCTTGGATAGAATCCATAAAAATAGGATTTAAAATGTGGTATTGTCTTATTTTCTAGATTCTAACCTGTCTCTGAATTCAATTTAGATCTCTCTTAAAATGTCTTTTAGTATGTCCTCATTTACAGAAGGAACATTTTGTTCCATTGCATAGATCCTCATTATAATCAGACCTACACGTTTTTGCTGCTGCACTGAACTTCTTTCTTCTTAAGACCTCTACAGATCAAACATTGAATTTACACGTGTAAATATCAATCAGTGTTTGTTGGATAACTAGTATTATTAAGAGTGAAATTTTTACTCTTAAATGTAATTTTTACACTTCGTTTCTTAGAAGTGGTATGTGTGACCTATGTAATAAGGCCACAGACACACAGAGTTTGGTGTTATTTTGGTGGATTTTGCACAGGGCTTGATTAAAATAGTGTGCCAGTATTTGAAATTAATTTCTGCAATCTGCCCCAGGAATTATGTTTTGGTACCAGATGCTATTTTAAAAATAGATTTCTTTTAAGGTAATGATTTTGTATTGTACAGCTTTCTGAGCTCAACCAATATCTACTGTTTTTTCTCCCTACCCCCACTTACAAAACTTCTTGAGTATACAAGATTGGCTGAAGGAAAACTTGGCACTGTTGAACCTGTGTGCTACAGTGACCATGCAAATATTAGGAAATCCAGATAGAGACAGGAAATCCAATCACAAGCAGACGTTTACCAATTTCTCTTTTAACTGTTTTTTGCTGTACTGGAAGGAGTAAAGATTATCAATTTTTCAATGAGGAATTCTCTTTTGCCATGCTTCAGTCTTGGGAATTTTTAAGGAGGCTGCATGATAGTTCATATCCCTTTCATTTATCCAGGTAAGGATTTTTTTCTTATCTCTATTTCTTTTGATAGCTAGGTATTAACGTGGTGTTCACGGCCTCTGTTTCCTTGAAGAATGTCCTCTTGGCTGTCCTTTGCAATTGAGTCAGAACCTAGTAGGAGAAGCCCATATCCTTCCAACTGCTATGGTTTCTCCTCCAGAATGTTTAGTATCTAGTACCTTTCCTTCTCTGAAACAAAGTTACTGTCTTTGAGTAACTCATTGTTCAGGGTTGTGATGAGACCCACCTTTTCTTTGACATCGTTTATGAGAACAGTAAGTTTTGTGTAGGCTATAATTGGAAGGGGGGGAAAATAAACTACATTGCTCCTACCAGAAAAAGCAAGTCATGTTTATTCCTGCCCCTTTTTGGGGTGTCTGTTTGGTGGGCCAGGTAATGGAATCAACATGGCTCAAACTCACTCATTTTAAGCTCAGTTTCCTAATCTGGTTCGGCCATGCAGCTGCACAAAGCCCTGTACAGCAATTTCAGACATTGGGCACCTGTGCCTCAGAAGAGAGGGGATTGCAGCAGTAGCTCCTGTAGGTTTAGCTCAGCTTAGACTGCCATGGAACACAGTCTAAGTTAGCAGAAAACTAACCTGACAAAAAAGTGGCTTTCTGTCACTTAGGGGACTACACCAACTCAGCTGTGGGTCTCATGACCACTGAAGCAAATGAGAGCAAAATATTTTCAAATGTAAAGCAGAGAGGAGTGCAGGAAGGGGCCTGAAACAGTCTGCAACAAGGCTGGCTTAGGTTGATGAGGAATAGCAATTTCAGCAGTTGTGGAATTATGCGTTTAGTAACCTTAGAGCTCAGACTAAATACACTCTCTTCCTCTCTCAATCAAAAAATGAAAACTCATGTAGTCTGAGAGGTAACCAACCCCAGTGTCTTCATGTCAATAGAAGTTTGCACAATTTTAATTATCTTATGTTGTTGATTCTGTCACTATCAGTTGGAGTAGCAGGTGGTGTAGAATGGAAATAAAGGCAACCTTTGGGCAGGTAAATTTGCTGTGTGTGTTGTGGGGGGGTGAGAAGCGGGGTGGGTGGTTGTTTTTTAAATCAATAACCCAAATGGAATGTTTGTTTTTGAAAAAGTAGTACATCTCCTCCAAGTGTAGAGAGTATTAATCAGCTATAGTACTGGATCCTAACTAAATGACTTTAAGGTCACTTCCAACCAAAACCATTCTATAATTCTAAAAAGTTACACAGTTATATCCTGAGAACTTTATAGGCTTTTTCCTTCATTCCCATCATTGGAAAGTTAGAAGTGATGAACAGCGTTCAGAAGAAACCTGTAATAGCTACAGTTTCACTACGCTGTCAATATGGGGTTTTATCCATTTAATTCTAAAAATGGATAGCTGAAGTTAATACTATTTTTCATTTTCTTGCAACAGAAATGTCTTCATAAATTTGTTAAAGTAAGCTCTTCTTCCTCCCATTGATATTCATTAGCTCTGTTCCACTTGCACTAATATTCTTTCCCTTCCATTAGGAAGTCAATTCCTAACTCAATTTTCTTTGCAATTTTTTTCCCAAATGAAGTTGCTCAAAATAATTCAGCTTAAGTAAATATTTTCCTTTGGTGGCAAATCAAATATTTTAAGACTGAAACAAAGGGAGGGTATGCAAACCTCCTGAGCAGAATGTACTCTCAGTCTGTACAGTGGTGAGAAGACTACAGATGTTGTTAAAAAGCAAAAGGTCTTATGAAGATCAAAGTACTTCAGCTCCACTAGTGCCCTGTCAGAATTACACCAGAAATACACTGAATTATGGCTATTTTAACCAGTTTCTCAGTGGTTTACTAAGTACTGGACTCAGACCTAACAGAGTCCAGCAAAGGGGAACAAATGAGAACAGGGTGTGTGTTTTCTGCAAGAGAAAACTTACTGAATGTGACTGCGTGTTCTGCCAATAGGACTGCTAGCGCTGTGAGTGTCACATTTACTCTCTCTAATGAAGAACTTTCTAGGGGGCTTGACTCTTAAAGCATTGCCTAAAATTTGCTGATGAACCTTCAACTATGAAAGCCATGCTTATGTATAAATTGGGAAATGGCACTGCAACTAAAGTAATGTTCACTTTTTGCTCTGTTGTTAAATTGTGTCCCTGGGGACCAGCAGCCTTCCTGACCATTTAATCTTTGCAAGGAGTTTCAGAGAGACAGAAGCAGCAGCTGACCATTAAAGAAAGCAAAGACATGAGTAGAGAGGAGGAGTGATAGAGCAGCTATTCTTAATGTATGGTTACCAGATAAACTGGAATTTTAAACCTAATTTTTGCTGCTTCATACTGTGGTTTATTTTATAAAATAATCTAATTCTGCTTTAAGATGGGGGAAAAAAACAGACTTTACTACAAGATCCTGCATGTGAAAATATTTTTTTTAATTACCCAAGTTGTTTAGTTTTTTCCTTCATCCATCAAAATCTTGCAAAAAACCTTGTTTGAGGTCAGTCTTGGTTTTATTTTTCAATCCAGGTTTTTTTAAAGGCATATCTCTATGGTAGCTTTTTGTCTTACAAGGCTAAAACTCACACTGAACTTGGTGATTTTAAAAGTCTCTTCCAACCTTGATGATTCTATGATTGTAAGGTATACTCAAGGGATATATAGATAAAAAACATGAAGTTTTTGAGGATACACCTTCCCTGGTTTTGCCTAGATTGTAAGGACAAAGGATTTGAATCTCTGTAGTCTTAGAGAAAAGGTTTAAAAAGTTCAAGTGGTTCATTTTGGTGTTGTCAAAAGTAGGATCAACTACATTTATGTCACGCATTATGTTTGGTCATTTTTTAAATAATTAGCTTGCAGTCTTTTATTTTGTTTCAGTATGCTTATTGTGAGAGGATTTCATTTAATTTCTAATGTAGTCTTCCTTGAGGTAGGATGCATTTACTGTTTGTAGTGAATGTAGAATAATTAATTCCTTCCACCTCCATAATTATTCTTAAAAGTACTTGGATAGTCTCAGTCAAATCCCTTCTATTTAAAAAACAAACAAACCAACAACAAACAAACAAACAACCCACACCAGATCAAACAGAGCTTTTTTTTTTTTTTTAACCAAGTAATATTTTACAGATTTGTTGTCTCTGGGCTTTTTCATCAGGTTTACATCCAGGATGTGCTACTTTAAATTGGGCCTTGTCAGCAATCACTAAATCCAATTGATTTCTTATGGATGATATTATTCTTTTTTATATCCCAGTTAGTCTTTTCCCTTCACCAATTGAATAATATTCATTACAGCACTAACTCACCTTTGACAGTGTATTACTGTAGTGTGATGTAATTTTTGTAACCAGGTACACATACACCCCATAATTCGTTTTTATTTCAAATTTTCATCAGCAAATTACCGAATGGAAAAGTCTCTTCTGATGTGCACTTTCTTTTTTTCTTTTCCTTTTTTTTTTTTTTAGCAGATATAAATTAGGACAGTGTCATAGATTAAGTAATCTACATACTTATTTGCACTATATGTGACATATAGTATTTGGGGAGAAGGACAGATTTTCAGAGTAGCAAATAACAAGTAACAGTGCCAGTTTCTCTGAACATCACTCCCAGAAGACAAAATGGTCCTTCAAATAGCTCATTGTAAAAATAAGTGTGCAAGTTTCATACAACGAAGAAAAGGCTGCTCACAGGGTTTTTTGTAAATACCTTAAATGATCGAAGTAATAAGTTGAGAAATTATGCTGTGCTTTTTTTTATTATACTTCTGAGATTATGCAGCAAAACTGTTTTCTTACGCCTATATATTGCTTCTTAGTAGTTTTCTTTACTTTTCAGTAATAGTTTTAAATTTTTTTTATAATTATTGATCTTTTTAGAAAGGAAAACCAGTATTTTGCAATATCCAAATTTAGCAACATTACCCTAAACTGAAGGCAGATCCATTTCTAGATTAAAAGAAGTATTCAGGTCCATTTCTAGATTGAAAGAAATATTTAGCACGAAACATGAGGTTTTCATCTCCTGCTTGTCATATGTATATATTTTTATTCGTAATGTACATACTAGCAACCAGTGATAAAGCAGTTCATGGAATGCTTATGAGGTTTTATATTTCTAAATCACCAGTAATAATCCAAGGACCTGTATCTTATTGTGAACTAACTACCTTTTGTTATGGCCCTTGGAAGCTGAAGTTGTAAATGTTACCCTCAATGATGTGTTTTTCCACGGTTAAACTGAACATCGGTTTGGTAATCCTGGGAAAGAAACCTTACTGAAGGAAAGGCTAAGGAAAGAGGAAAAATAAAAATGCATGCGCTCCTTCTAGCAGGTGCTACTGAATATTATTGAGGGGGCGGGGGTACAACAGCAGCAATGAGATCATCCTGGTAATAATAAGAAACCCAAACCCAAACGGAGCAGACCCGTCATCTCCGCAGCCGCTCCGCCCCTGCCGCGGGCGGCGCGGGGCCGGGGCCGGAGCGGGCGCGGGCGCGGGGGGAGCCCCGCACCGGCCGCGCTCATTCGCGGCCTCCTCGGTGTCATTTGAAGTTGCTGCCGTCGGCCAATGGGGCTCCTCCCGCCCGCTGACATCACTCCCCAGCCAGTTCCCTCCAGCTGCAGAACGCTTCAGTTTCTGTCTTTTTTTAAACTAAAATGGAGGCTGGTTTCTTGCCTTAAGGAATACAGTGCCGTGCCTGCTGGAGCCTAGATGTTGACATGTAACAGAGCTGGCAGCAGGATGGTGGTTGACGCAGCCAATTCCAATGGGCCGTTCCAGCCCGTGGCCCTTTTGCATATTAGAGGTGAGTTATTGTGCGTGTGAGAGTGAATCGCGACCCTCTGACGAGCGAATAAATGGCTATTGTGGAGCTCGGAGAAGGGGAGCAGGAAGTCCTTTGTAGCTCAGTCCCTCTCGGTTTGTTACAGCCGCAGTAAAGCCGGCGGAGAGCAAAACCCATTTCCTATTAAATGTGTTTGGGGAAGATTGAAGAATTCGTGAAGGCATTGCATATATAGTTAAAAGCAGGTTTTACAGCTTTCTGCCGTAACTCTCCCATCCCCCTTCCAAGCTGTGCTGATGTCAAAGGATGTGAAGTCACTACCCCAGAAAGGTACTGAGGGGGGAGGGAAGAGCCAAGTTATCCCTATACCGTTTCTATAGAATAAGGGCAAACCTTTGGTGTGCTTCAAAGCCTTCTTTTGTTTGAATTGTTCAGATGGAGCTCCCTTAAAGTGCACTGCAGCTTTTAAAATAATTGGAAGTGTTGTCGGAGAGGAGGTGGGGGGAAGAGATGTGACACTTACTATGAAAATATCCTTTATGTATTTAGAAGGCATTTCCTAGAAGAGATGTGGTTTGGCTCTAACAAGCAAGCTTTTATGTGCCTGCCGTGTTGTGCAGTTCTGAATGTTCAGTTTCTTCACATAATACGCTCTTTTGGGTTTATAGAATTAGTGCATTGCAAATTACGTTTTATATAATTTGAAAATACGTGTTGGTATGACACTTCTGTATAATACTGAGTGTGTATCTCCTGTTCTGTATTTTTTTTACTTAGTAAAATTTTGCATTGTGAAGGGGTTTTTTGGTGTATTTTTTTAGCTGGCTTTTAACCAACCAATGCTTTTTTTTTTAATATCTTCCTTAGGGTGGTTCTGGTTTAGAACTTTTATGAAGGCAGAACATGTATTAGCTGGGATGAGCACACCTTGAACAATGGTATTTATATGCAAGAAACATAGCTGATACCGTTCTTAATTACCTTTGCATCTCAGCTTTCACTGGTGTAGGCTAGATGTTAGTACTGGAAAGAATTTTTTTTTTTCACTAATACTCCATACATTGGAAAAATTTTGCTTTGGAAGTTTATAAAACCCCAACTGTTCAGAAGTCTGTTCCTTTAAGTAGGAGCATGGGTGTTCAGGTGTTTAAAAATCATGATTTCTCTTTGCCTTTAAAAAGAGCCGTATCCTTCTCTGTCTGAAATGACAATGGATGAATTCTAGAAAACTAATTTTGATATGTGGCTGGGGAGGAAATGCAATAAAATTCCCTTGATTTCGAATAGGGGCTATGCTTGTTGCCACGGGAATATAAATGGAACTGCCTGACCTGTGGACAAGCCTTTGCTTTTCACTCTGCACAAATCATCTTAATTTTCAGTTAGATGCTGCCTTTTGGAAGGGGAAAAGCACCATCTTTTAAAGGTGCAAGTGAGGAAAATAAACCAAATTTGGAATCAGAATGATGAAATACTGCAATGATTGTCCTTAATCCTTTGTCTCAATATGATAACAAGGTTCTTGTCATTGAACTTCCTATCCTGCCTTTGCTCCAATGTAATACATAATTGTGGAAACAATGGATTTTGAGAAACTGTTCTGAAATTTACTTTCCCTAGACCTACATTTTTGGTGCGCTGAATGATGCATTAGTAAAGAAGAAGTTAAAGGGTTTTGTGGTTTAGGGCTTTTTTGGGGTGGTATGGTTTTTTCCTGTTTGGTTGGTGTCAGTTTTTTAATGGATTATGGAGAGTAGACTTTCCTGTAAGCAATTAAAGAATAACTGGGAGATTGTTTGTTTTTCATTTTTCAGGTGGCAGGAAATAAAATGGGTCTCTGGTATTATAGCCCAGAGGAGTTTGTTGACACTGGGAGAGCAAAGCATCTCACACATACATGCATACATACATGTGTGCAGAAGTTCCTTTGGGTTTTTTGTGTGTACCTCGTGTCACCAGCTGCGCTGATGCTACCAGTACTGATGCTTCCAAAACTAAGCCTGTCAGAACAATACATACGAAATTAATGGCAGTAAAAATTAACTGGTAATTCTGAAGGCTAATGACATGTTATTGTTGTTTGTCCCAATGCATGCTGCTTTTGCAGTTGTCCTTTTGCATCATCTGTTGTAATATAGGATTAAATTCCTAGTAGAAGTGCTCCTCCCTGCAACTGTAAGAGCTAGAACTTCAAGGTCAAGGATGGGGGTAGGACCATAAGCCCCTTGAGTGTTTGTCATAGATATAGTTTGTTGAAATAGAAAAAATATTTCTTAAGCACCAGTTCCATAAAATCTTTAAAATTTTGAGATGGTGTAGCTACCATATTTGAACTGAATCCTGCTTCTAAAAAAATATGTGAAGCCTTGTGCACTACACTGTTAGTACTTCTTTGAAAATAAAAATTGCAATCTTACTTTTAAAGTTAATTCCAAAACACTTTCTGTACCTGTAATGTTTGCAGAATGTAATGTTTCAGAATAAAAAGGAAATTTTCAGCTAGCTCGGATGTCATGCCAGATCAGAACCTTTCTCCTGTGCATCCTGAGCTGTAGGTAGCTTTGTTGTCTGGGTTGCTTACAGCTTTGCCAAAACAACACAAGTGGCAAAACAGATGCAGGTGGTTTTTAAAATTGTGTTAAAAGTCTTGTGAATAGAAAATAAGAATGTCAGAATCTTTTTGACTGCCATTGGTGACACGGATATCTGCAACGTCACCAAAAGAAGGAACAGTAGATACTTGTAGGATAGGAGGTGTCATGGCCACAAATACTCCATCCTCCAGCAGTTCATTTGGCTACCGGTGCTCAGTCATCTTGGACATGGTGCAGCCATGTAAGCCTGACTCGGACTGCCGTGAGTCTTGTTGGGGTTCCCCTTTGGTTAAGGAGCTGTCTTTAAGCTCAGGCCCATGGCCTTAGTTGTTGCCTCAGCTGGGTTGCAGCCGTGTGGTTATCCTGTCATGTGCCTTGCTGATGTGGATCCCGGGGTGGTGGCTCCCCAGCTGGGTGTGTCCCTCTTCACTGTGCACTTGGTCAGCAACCACGGGACTGCTGGCTGACCCTGCTCGGTGTCAGTATAGCTGCTCTCCTTTCTTCATTCAGGTACTGCGAGACTATGCCCTTTGTCACAACTGTAGACTGTTGGCAGTTGTTCAAGAGCAGTGTGTAGAAACCAGAAATGCAGAAGGTGACTTTTGACCTGTTGTTGGAAAATAACAAGCACCGAAAGAGCCTAATCCACGCTAAATGCAAGTGGTGTGCCACCATTGCTGTACATTGGTTGCTTGTGCTGAAAACACTGGCTCAGTGAGAGTGATTGGCCTGCTGGGATAGTGAGTCTTTGGTTGTTCCACTTGCAACAGGCTTTCCTGGGGGTCCAAGTTATGCTACTGCTGCATTGGTCTTTCTAGAGTACAAAGGTAGCTGAACGTTATGCACTGAGTTGATTGTCACTGATTATCATCATGAACTGAAAACTTAGTTGTATTGGAATGATATAAAGCTTCCGGGAAAATTACAATTTCAGTTTGAGCAGCTGTTACAGCCATGGGATAATGACTGTGGTTTGTGATCTTGGATAAAGACTTGACCTGTAAAAGAAACGTAGCTAAAGGAATTCATCATGGGATAGCTGCATGGAGAGCTCCTTTAGGATCTTTATGCATCGACACGCCACTAGCAATCAAGATGACATTAAAACAGCACAGAGGGTTAATAGGCATTATGAATTTAGCATTTTTACAGCAAGGAGGGAAGCAGAGTTTTCAGGATGTGCCCCTCCTTATGGAGCCCTTCTGGCAGCTAAACCCCTAGGGTGATGGAAGTGCATTCAAGGCCCTTTCAGGAGGAGCCACATAAACAAGGTGAGGCTTGGGGAAAGGAGACATTTTGATTTCCATCTCAGCACTTCAAGCAGAGGGAGTAGCTGTAAAAGCAGCATAGATTAGGACAAAGAGTAAACATTTGTCACTAGACTTCAGAGTTACCAGTTCATATTTACTGTTGACTGTTGTCCTGCTCAAAACTATAACTGTAGTACAGAGTGCATTAACAGGTAGAAAATAATAGTAATTAATTCTATAGGCAGAATATGAATATTCAGGGAGGAGTGGACGTTCTTCATTAGGAATACAGTTCAGTATTGATAAGAAAAATCTCTTAATGCTGTTTCATCAGAGCACAGAAGTAGCCCAGATGCCAATGTTTTCATGAACTCAAGACACATACTTGAACAAAATACCTATAAAACTCTGTCCTGATCTGCAATGGCAGAATCAGCAAAATGTAAAGGTTACTTTAATGGCTTAGTTGCTGACTGGCTGGAACTGGTAATGTCTGTTCATGCTTTTCAAAAATTATTTTCAAGATGTTTTGCAAGACATACTGAAAGTTGTGTGGGAAGAAGGGTGAGAACACCCTGATACTATGTTAACTTGAACTGATGCTTCCTGTAGGCCATAACCTGTTTCAAATATCTCATTGTCCATCCTTCTCCTCTGCCTTCCAGAGCAGCAAATGTTTTTTGACAGATTTGACTTGTCACTTTTTAAGTTACTTTAGATTTTGTGGAAGATGCTTTGACTTTTTTCGAAGATGATGTGATGTTAACTTTGTACATCTTTTTTGTGTTCCTTGTATGTATTCATCTTGAGTGAGGGATCATGGAAGGTAGTTCAGATTCCATCTTTACACAGTGTTCTCCGGCGCAAAAAATGTCAGTGGTAGTGTTGTTGTGATGTAAATATCTGAGTATTTAGGTAGAAATTTGCATGTTCCTCAAAGGTGGTGAAAGATCGTTTCTTAGTTGGGCAATTTGTATTTTAAAGGAAAAAAGCTTTCATTTTAGAAAGAATCCATCATATGTTTCTTTGTCTTGAAAAAATAATTGACCTGAAGATACTTCTGTCTAACCACACTTGCTAAAAAGTGTTGCTACACTGTTGCTTTGCAGGAATTGTATCTGAGCTAAGAGAATAAAAAATTATCCATTTGTAATTAAATGGGAAGCAGAGCCTAAAGCTCACACCTCAGAAGTAGTACAGACCAAACTCACCATGCAGAACTGTAACCATTTACCTCATGATGTACAGTGGAGGCTGAAAGAACTGGATTTGTTTGGCCTGAAGGAAGGAAGGAAGGGAGGTTAAGGGGAGATTTAAACTTTGACTAACTGATGGGAGGGTGCAGAGCACAGAGCCAGGCTCTTCTCAGAGATCCACAGTAAATGAATGAGAAGTAGCCAATATGAGCTGCAAACACCGGAGATTGCAACTGTACACAAGGTGAAAATATTTTCACCGTAACATTGGTTAAAAGCTGGAACAAGGTTCCAAAAGGGGCTGTGAAATCTCTGTACTTGGAGATAGTTTGACTGGACAATGCTGAGAGCAGCTGG
Organism: Pachycephala philippinensis; assembly: GCA_013397055.1. Lineage (NCBI taxonomy): Eukaryota > Metazoa > Chordata > Aves > Passeriformes > Pachycephala > Pachycephala philippinensis. Next base: position 111,563 of record VWZT01014475.1, on the reverse strand, counting down.
GTTTATGTAGTGGGGGATTAGACTAGCAGAAATGACTGTCCCTTCTGGTGAAGATTATTCTATGGTTCTGTCATTCTTTGGTGCTTGTGGGACCAAAAAATGACTGGCCTTGCTGTAACTTAAAGCATTACAATATCAATTTTAATGTACTTTTTTTTTTTTTTTTAAGTTCAAAGAGCAATATTCTTACTGTAAACTCTCTCTTTTCCCCTTGTCTTTTCTCTTTAGTTACTAAGGCAGACTTTAATATGTTTGGTGCTAACATGTCTATTAGTAGTACTTTTACCTCTGTTAACTGTCAGTTTTTGGTGTTAATGGTGTTTTAAATTATTCTTACCATGTTTTAGCAAACTGTTAAAGATGGGTGACTGGAACTGCATGCAGTATTTAAAATATTGGCATGCTAAAAAGATGTTTTATTCATTTCTAAGTCTTCAGTTAGGAGCTCAGCAGCAGTCCATAACTCTTCTGAATAAGCTAGAATTAATAAATGTACACAGGCAGCTATTTCACCCACATTTCTTTGCATTTATCAGCTTTTGGAAAGATCTAATAGATTTAATTAATTTGCTCAGTATTGTGAGATTTTTCTCTAGCCTTTTTTAACAAGTTTGAACTGACAATGAGTACAGCTTTTAACAAACTGCGTGACCTTGCTATTCATCTTCTGTGGTGTTTATGAAAATGTTGAACAGTGTCATTTCTAACACATCCTTACAACATGTTTGTAGTAATCTTCCTGCATTATAACAACATTGTGCTAAAAATATAAAAATCCCAGGATAATTGTCACTTACCAACTTTCTAATACTTTCCAAGAACTTGATACATTTCAAGCATAATTTCCTTTACCTATGCTGAGTTTGCCTTTTTGGGGATATTAATATTTTATTATACTCTGAAACTGGCCTATGCTGATTGTAAAAGCATACCTAAAAATCTCAAAGTCACCTTTCATGCTACTGTCTTTTTCCTGTTAGTGTATTCTGCAGCAGAAAATGAATCTGGTTTATTCCTTCTGTATTTTCTGTGTAACTGTAATATTCACCTGCACATGCATCTTGCACCTTCCACATAAGTAGGTATTTTTAGGATGATGAACTTATTCAGACTGAGGATGTATGTTTATTTAAATCTTAATTTCCTTTAATTCTTTAGCACATTTAAACATTTAAGGTACAGTCGCTCTTTGTTGTGAGAAGTGAGCAGTCTTCCTGGGAGGAAAGGTACATAGAGGAGGAGACATCTTAATTTTTTTCAAGAGATGCTTCCATAGTAGTGATGAATTGTGTTAATTCTCTTTGAGTGAATTTAAATTTTAAAATGGAAGGCTTGTTTGTACCTTTGTGGAAATATTTCCATGCAAAAGACCTTCAAAACTTTTTTTAGCCCTGCCAGTCCAATAAATGGGATTTCCCATGGTCAGCGCTTGTCTTCTATCCTGCTTTGTGTGTCATAGTTGTTGTTGGGTTTGGATCTAATAACTCAAATAACTTGGATAAACCTCAGTTGAGATTTAAAGGAGATGAAAATGCTTGTTCTTCCTTTTTCTCCCCCATTAGCCAATTATAATTTGGCAGCCTGAACAGATGAGAACAGGTATCAGCCTTGTGTTTGGGCTGTTACCTTCCTGGCCTCCATTGGTACATGGCCTGTCTCCTGGACGTCATAGTCATCCATCTTGCCAAAAGTTTCTGATTTCTCGTAGAAAATTGTCAGCCACTGCTGCTCTTTAACATTGCTTAATGACTTGTACACTTAATTGTTAGCTTTGAAACCCATCCACTGGTTCTTTCTAAAAGTGTTGCCTCAAAAAGGAGAAGCAAGGCCATCTTCCTCAAGGACAATTAGCAGTTCTATTCTTAATGAACCTAGGCCTCTTGTATGTATAAAATTATGAAAAGTTTCATCTGTGAGTATTAGATAATCGACTGAATTATCAAAGGACTGATATTGGTACAAATGGTCCTGTTATTGTATTCTTGTACTGTTTTGCTAGATCTTTTGGAAGGACATTCAGACATTGCCAGACATAGACTGATGGGTTTTTAATGTATCTACCAATGAAACTCATGGACAGTGTTTTTAATACTTGACAAAGAACAGATTTAAAGGAGGTTGCTTAGTTATTATTCCTGCTGCCTTTAACATGGTGACATGCTTATTAACTCTTCACCATGCATCACTTTCTATCAGAGTGTATTTTACCTTGCTACTGCTTTTACTCTTTGTTCTCTGTCACTCCTCCTTTCTTGACTTTGTTGGGTTGTTTTTACCTTCGTATAGACCCCTTGCCCATATGAAGAGTGCGTGTATGGGTTCTTTTGCTGGAAACAATGAGGATGTTAAGTGTTCACACTACATGTAAAATACCTAAGGGCATGACTGTAAAGTGTCTCTAGAGGGGACTTTTTGTTGAGCTAAAAATACCATGAAATTATAGGAAGGTAGTCAGCTGGAATTTTTATATTACATTTACTGACTCATGGAGTAATGTGCATGCCCTTTCAAGGAAGCAAAAATGTATGCCCTCAAATTTTTATTCGTACCGGTTTGTGATGGTTGCTGTGAAATACATTTTAAGGTTAAAGTTAAGTATCATCTGTTTCTGTGGAAAACTTCTATTTCCATTTCTGTTTGAAGCTTCTAATAATTAGTTGAGACTTCTGTAAAGTCAGCTAATTCATTTAACTGATGCCTTGAAGTGACTACCTGCAAACAGAGGCTAGACAAGATTAAGAGAATAAAAGCAGGTATTTATTTGAAGGACCTTCAAAGGTACACCTTGGACAGTCAAAAGCTTCCACCCGAGATGGATGCTGGGTCATGGGTTTTTCACACTTTTATAAGTTTGGTCCATTTGCATATCAGGGTTAATTCTCCAAACCTAAGGCATCACCGTGTGGTATCAAATACTGTTAGCTACTGAAACTGCACTGTAAGCCACACAGATTAAGGGAGCACCAGCAATATTTAATAGATACAGGATTATTTGCATCATATGGAGACAAGATATTCATCTGGGGGAGGTGGCTTTTAAGCTCTAACCTTTATGCCGGAGGTGGACACCTCGTACCAGTGAAAGCAGAGGCTCAGCAGCCGCACGGAGCCGGTGCCTGCCCTCTGTGTGCACCATCCTGTCTCAGGTGATAAAACTGAGATAAATGGCACGCTGAGTGCATGATGTTTTAAAGCCACATCCGCACATCCTCTAATTAATTCCGCTTAATGCACATACAGATCATGTGGTACCATTTCTGCTATAACTTGCCAATTAAGCTTTGTCTTATAAAAGTATAGTTAAACTTAGGAGTGGGGTCTGAGTCTGGGTTGTTATCAGTAGTGGAAGTGACAGTTTTGTGTCAATTTTCATAATTGCTCTTGTTACTAGGAGTGATATAAATTTTATGAAGTAAATATTTTCTTTATAAGTTACACAAATAAAAAGTTATACATGAAATGTAAAATTAAAAAACTAGTTTTAAAATTGTTCATTTGTGACTTTTCTAGTTGTTTGTGGAAGTCGATTAATTTGAAGCACTTTTTCATTTTAGGGATTTTTATGGAAGGTATTTAATTTGCATTTTGGATTAAAGCTACCAGCTTCACACAGCCTCTAGAACCAAATTCTGTTACTGCTTTTATATTTAAAGTGAATGCATAACAATGTCAGTGGTGTTTCAAAGGTGTCCTGAGTTCATTCAAGTCATGTTGGAAAGAAAACTTGGACAAAATTATCAAAGCCTGCAAAAAAATTGTAGTGTCTGTTCTTTGGGTGCAATAAGTTTTTCTTCAAAAAAATTTTCCAAACAAACTAGTCCTAACACTAGAATCTTTCTTCTGACCTATTCCCAGAGTATTTCTGTATCTTTTGCTCCTGTTGCAAGTCTTCTATATAAACTATATAATCTTCTATATAAACTGTCTTAAAATCCAAAAACTGATGCACAGGGTTTTTTTGAGGACTGTCTTAAAGTTATTTGCATGCTATAAAAACCAAGTTGTTCTTGTTCCAGTACAAAATTAAGATTTTATTGGCTTTTGAATCAGAATGTAAAGCGTCCTCTCAAAGGCAAAATTTTGAGTGTATATTTCACTGCGTAGCTTTTCTCACTTCATATTATTGGAAACTCAGTAATTGTTAATGTATCTTAAGGAATAAAGCATTCTAAAGTTTGTAGCTAAATGGAAGAAATTAGAACAAGTTGCTTTCGTTGCACATTAAATCTTCTGTTTAAAAGGGAAAATGTAAATAGAATAATGAGTATTTGGGGAAATGTGCTGGGAGTGAGATGTCTTAACATGTCCGGGACTTCTGGACGTGTAATAGGGAGTCAGTCTTGGATTCATAGCTAATACAGCTGATCAGCTTGTTTGTGCCCTGTAAATTTATAGATTTCTTGGAGGCTCCAATTTAAATGTATTCCATACTGCAGTTCATTCTTTCTGTGTGAGAGGGGTGGAAATTTGGTGGAAATTATCAGCAGAATGTCAGCTTTTTTGACAGCTAAGCAATATTAGGGACACCGCTGTTAATAGGTACATTTTCAGTTCTTACTGAATTCCTTTGTGATACTGGAGATTGGTTTGACCACAGAGTGAAGACATCTGTTGAAGCAAATGTGTATGTTTTCAGACTAATATAATATGAGGAAAATAATGTTGGATTGTGCAGGAATAATTTTTGGGTTAAATGGGAAATTATTACACACTTAATTTCTGACAAATGCGCAGGTATATTGCAACTTTAATCCTCTTAAATGTTGAAAGCATGTATTTTAGCAGATTTTTAAATGGGCATAATTAGCTTTCTACTTGATTTGAGTCAAAACTTTCCTTGCTGTAAAGTAATTTTTATTTCCTAACAGAGAACTACTCATAATTGATCTTATCATTTGACATGGCCAGCACTGACCTCTAAGTGAGTTACTGACCTAGTTCTAAATGTATTTGTTTTCTTACCAAATCTTTGTTGCTATGCTGCTTGATCATTTCTTTTACCTGTATCACCTCACACAAGGCAGCTAAATTTCACAGGGTGTGGGACTACGAAAGGGTTGTTTATGCCAAAAAAATGAGGAAAACTATGCACTGAATTGAAAGATAGGGGTTTTTTTCAATGGATATAAATAAAAACCCAAACAAAGGGAAAAAAAAAAACCACCAACAAAAAAAAAGCCAACACAATCAAACAAGAAAACAAACCAACCAACCAAAAACCCTACCATAACCCCCCCCAAAAACCAAGTAGATACCAAAAAAAAACTGTACTAAAGATAGCCTTGTAGTCTATTGAAGTCTATTAAGGAATTGATCTCAAGAAAACCGCAAAAGCCCTGTTGATTTCTGGTGAAAACACTCTTGCATATCATTACAAAATGATGTGTAACAATTTGGGATGATTTTAAATGTTGGTCAGCTATTCAGGACCTTAGTTTCCATCTCAAGCTCAGTGTGACCTGTGCTGTTTATGAAAAAGACTATGAAAAAAGACTTACCCTTCCTGTTTCTAATTTTAAATAGAGTGGAGAATTTAGAATACTAAATCAGGGCTGTCATCAAGGAAGGTTTATGGAGTTTTTGTTAATTTCAAAATAAATGTTTGCTTCAGACAAGCAAGGAAGTGCTTATAACTTAACCAGAATTCCTGCACGGGGACTGGGCATTCACTTTAGGTTACATTGGAGTGTGAAACACATCAGTTTGATCACAGAAAAGCCGGGGGGGCTTTTCTTCCTGCTTTGTAATTTATTGTGTCATCTATTTCTAAGCCTACACATGACCCAGCTTGTGATATCTGTTAATGATTATTCTAAGTGTCATCATGAAATTTGCCTATTTTGTCATTCAGAAGCATCCAACAGAAAGCAAGCAGTAGTTCCCAGGTTTAGCAAATGTACAGGGAGTGAGGAGAGGGGGAGGCAGGCTGACAGGCTCTGGAGGAGGAACCAGGTTATTTTACATTTTGCCAGTTGAGTGTTCTTTGAATTGTATTTATTCATGGATGTGTGACAGGTACTGTTGATTGACAAGTTACTCAGACTCAGAGCAGTATCTGACTAGAATTAGGAGTTGGTGTGTGGAGTTTGGGTGTGTTTAAGGAAACAGCCCATTTGCTTATAGCAGGTGGTTAGGCCTGATTAGCTGTTACTTATTTCTTCCAAGTGTCCAAAGTGGTTCATGTGTTTCTTCAGTTTACTTAATATAAATCTTCTTCAGAGTTGCACCATGCATTTCAGTTGTGATACAGAACATAATTTTGGTCTGGCCTCACCACATTAGTGCTTCATTTTCTCAGAGAGGCTGTTACATCTATTTTAAAACAATTTTAAAGTTTTCAAACACATTTGAAGATGCTGGATAACTTGGTTTCTACTCCATGAGAATGGATTCAAGCACACTCTAGTGGCTATGAAACTGAGGGGTTTTCTCCTAGTGTTTTGTATATAAAAGTTAGACTTGCTGTCATATTAACTGTATGTGTGCCAAAAAGCTTTACTGAGAGTTTTTTGTCTGTTTGGTTTCTCTGTTTCCTTGTTAAGACACTTTTTTTCCTTCCATTGTCTATTTGATTATTCTCCTTGCCATTTTTCTCCCTAATTTTCAGGTAGAATTTCCATTTCATTAGCTCAAGCCTCTTTCAGCTTGTTTCACATGTCATTTCCTGTATAAGCATTCCTGTTTTCCTCTTTAGGCTACATTGCTTTTGAAATATTTATGCAGTTATCACTTTTACTTTTTGTTTTTAAACATTTTAATATAGTGTAAAAATCTTTATTTCTCTTAACTATGATTACAAATATCCTCAAGGATTTTTAAAATTTCACATGGCTTCTAATAAAACAGTTGACTTCTGATAAAACTCTTCGTAAAGCAAGAGCTTGGTTCAGCGTGGTGTTGGTCCGCTTTTGAAAAATCATTAGATAATTTGGTGTGCGTATTATTCACTGTTGATCTACTCTTATCATCATTAGACTTATGATGTACACCTGGAAAAAAGTAATTTCAGTGCCTCAGGTTGTTTAATATGCAAAAATTATGCCGTATAGTTTAAAATGACAGCAGACTTTTTTTTCTATTTCATTATCAATCAGTCCTTAAAATCTCCCATCTTAAATCTTTGACAGTTAAATGTCATTACTTAGTTCCTTTATCCTCAAAACCACGGTGTAATCTCACAGTTAGGAGATAGCTGCCTCCAGTTCTGGATTCCCCAAGGACTGGAGCTTTCAGAGGGGATTAGTGTTGTAAAGCACCTGCTTTGAGCTTCACTCTGGGACTGACAAAACATGTGCTTCCCATTCCTTTTAGGCTCTTTTAAGTTGTGGTGTTCTTGAGGTGTTGTCTTTTTTTTGTTTTTCCCTTTTTTTTTTCCAGTTGCTGTTTAATTAGTCTGATAATAGTGCATTTGAGTCAAACAGCCCTTCTTTTTTTTTCATTACTCGGAAAAATGTATTACATTAAAAGCCTCATAATCAAATGAAAAGCCACTCTTTTGAATGACAATTTAGCCAAGAGATTTGTTCATGTAGAAACCAAAAATGTTAAATGTTGTGTACCTTAATGAATTCCAACACGTACTCTTGCCTCCCCCTCCCGCATCATAGAATTACATCATAAAATTATTTGAATTGGAAGGGACCTTAAAGAACATCTAGTTCCAACCCCCCTGCCATGGGCTGGGACACCTTCCACCAGACCAGGTTGCTCAGAACCCCATCTAACCTGGCCTTAAACACTTCCAGGGATGGGCATGCACAGCTTGTCAGTCCAGCCTGTTCCAGTGCCTCACCCCCCTCACAGTAAAGAATTTCTTCCCAATATCTAGACTAAACCTGCCCTCTGACAGTTTAAAGCCATTATCCCTTGTCCTATCACTCCACTCCCTTGTCAAAAGTCCCTCTCCAGCTCCCTTGTAGCCCCTTTACATACTGGAAGGTGCTATAAGGTCTCCCCAGACTCTTCTTACATCCGGAAGAACTCCAGCTCCCACATCCTGTCTTCACAGATGAGGTGCCCAGCCCTCTGAGCATCTTCATCACCCTTCTCTAGACTCACTCCAGCAGGTCCCTGTTCTTCCTGTGTCAGGGACCCTGGAGCTGGACACATGATTAAGACTATTTTCATACACAAGCTGTCATAGGTGAACTAACTTTTTTATTGTAAGTGAAGTTACAGCTTCATCCAGGCTGAAGATTGGCATAGAAACAATGTCAGTACTGTTGCTTTATTAAAATATAAAGCTTGAATGTTTATTACTACACAGAACTTGTTTGATGGAAAGAAGATATCTTTAAATAAGATGGAGTACCTCAATGGCCAAGAAACTGAACTACTTGAAAATGAAATAAAAGGCAGCTTGCTTTTGAATTTTAGGTAGAAAATGTGCCACATATTTATACTTTAAGTATTGTTTTTAAACCTTATTTTCTGTCAGTATTTAGGGAAGTAGTTATTATATTTTGTGTGTCTATCACATTTTGAGTGTCAGCTTTTCAGGTGAAAATGTGAAACAGCGGCAGATAGGAACAGTGTAATTTCTCCAAATACAGGGAACTGAAAGGCAGGGTTTTTTCCAGTTACAAATTTCTGCTATCTGAAGAACAGCCAAAAGATATTTCTGGCGGCAGCTCAGTTCCTTGAATGCAGAGGAGTCAACATTAGCAGCTGTAATTGCAGCTGGTTCTCATTCTCCTGTCTCTGGAGTACCTGCACAGGTACTGAACATCACGGGGCTGCATCAGGGCAGCTGATGCAGATGAAGGATGCACTTTGGAAGTTTTGGTTCACTGTCTTAAGTACTGCCTGAGACTGGAAACTTCCCTTGTGCACCCACCTACTCTTCTCAGCTCACCTTCTAACTGGCCTTGAACAAAAGAACTTTACTATGATAATAACTGGTTGGAATACTTAAATGTTTTCTTGTAATCCTTACGGAAGCTCTGAGTACCTGTAAAATATTTTTAACTACTGATCAGGAGTTGTTTGGGAGTCATGAGCTTGTTGTAGACGAGACAAAGTCTATCTACTCTTCCGTGTCCTGTTTCTGATGGGAAATGTGTTAAGTGTTTGGAAAAAAAAAAGCAGGAGTATTTACAGGTCTCATACGTGGTAATTGGAGAAGTACCTTAGACTTACAGCTCCATTCTTTTAGAGTAGCCTGTATTCTTTATGACACTTTACAACGCTGACATGTACATCCCTTTATCTTCAATAGTGAGATAAAGAACGGACGTTTGTTCCTCTTCTGTTCCACTTAAAATGTTTATATGTGGTGCTCTCTTGAGCTTAGTACTAGCACTCTGCTTTTCCGTGAGTTTTCCCATGGTTTTCGTCACTGTGGTCATTTTTCTTCTTTTATGCATTTCTTTTGGCAAAGAAATGTTTCCCCATGTTCAGTAAATAAAACTATATTAACGGCAGTATTTTCTATGTATTTGTTAGTCCAGTGTATCCATACAACATCTTGCCTGTTTTGAGTTATCTGCAGCCAAACTCCCACTACTAGAGTTGCTAGTTATAGTATAAAATGTATTGTGTATAATTATAGTACTTTCTTGTATTCCTTGAGTTTATTTTTATATGCTGGTAAAAGTAATAGCTTTAATTAAATTTGTCCATGCATGAATTGGAAGTTTTCTTCCATGTGCCACCCACTTATTTCAAATATTATGTGTTAGCATAGAACTCTGTTAATGGGAGACTGTCACCTTTAATTAGTGTTAATTATTGTAATCATGATTTCAGTAAAATCACTGAAAACTATGAAGAGTTTGTCACATAATAGAAATGCAATAAAAATCATTCCAGAACAGTGTTTCTTGCTTTGAATTAGGATAGTAATTAAACAGTTTCAAAATAAGGTGAATATTTTAATTGGAATTTTATCAAATATTAGTTCAGCTTTTGTAATATTCTTTCTATTTTTTTTCTGATTCTTCTAATTTTTAAGGGCTTGATCACTAGTTTTGGAATAAGTGCTAGTTCTGGTAAACCCATGTTTTGACAGATTATGTTCTTTCCATACTGTGTAGTTCCTCTGCCTTTGTGTCTGGCAATTTCCATTTCTCTTACTCAAGGCACTGAACTCTATTCTTTGAAAAAATGCTGCCGTGGTATTGTCAACTGAAATGTTTTAAGAGAACATTGCGAAATGCTAGACTCCCCTTGTTGAAGTCCAAGTGTATAGGGCATATTGTAAAGCTTTGCTAAAGCTTTAATGCTGCTTTTTTTGACAATGAACATCAAATTTGAAATGCACTAATACTTCTGACCAGCAGAAGCAACCATGTGACCAATAAATTTAGGGGTATCTTCTGGGTAGCACCCTGCTTGACAATTAAATGTTGTTTTTCCAAATAGTTAACAATTCTAGTCCTTCATTAGCTTGCAGACACGTTTCATGAGATGTGTTTTCTGCTTGCAAGCAGGAGTCATCCTACGTGCTTGAGCTTTTGCTCTATACCAGTGTATTAAAAAAGCAGTTACTTTCAGCATATGGTTTTTAGTTTGTCTTTTTTTCTGTGACCTTGTTTTTGCACATGCTCCTTCTCCTTTGTGTGATGATATTCTTTGGCTTAAACTTCTATGTGTGTTTCTGTGTGAAAAAAAATCTAGCTGCCCATCTAAAATGAGAGAAGCTTTATTTACTGTGTGCACATAGTCCTGACTGGTAGCTGTGGGTATCTGATAGTTTTAAAGAAAAAAGAGCTTTTTTTTTTTTTTTTAATGAAATAGGGACCTGTCAGTCAACCAAATCTGGTACCTCTGCTAAGCTTTTATATGTGAGTAAAAAAGTATTCACACAACCAAGATGAATTTTGTCTTCTGGATGTATTTTTTGCAAATTGTCAACCGTGTCTCTCTTTTTTTACTTTCAAAATGATGTAACATAGTGAGTTTTACTGGCCACAAATTGCATTTTGTGGTAGGAATTGCATCAGCTCTTCTCTGTGTCAGGACATGACCTAAAACTTGAAATTATACCTTTATTTCGGTTCCAATCTGTACTAGAAATCAGCTGGTTTATGTGACAGCTCTGGGTCACCCACTTACCCTGCCTTGCCTTTTGTCCTCCATTCAGGAGCTATTACATTACACTGTTGTCACAGAAAAATGGGCTTCAATGAAAAAGGTGGGGGATGGATCTATCATTAGTGCCCAGTGATTACAATTACAACACAAAACTAAAAATATAATTTTTAGATTTGAAGGAACATAAAAAATATAATTGAGAAAACAATAAGATCTCTACAGTCCTACAAGGCAAAAATATTTGTGTGTCGTGGAATATTGAACATAAGCTCAGGCACTGAAAACATGAACTTCAGTGTTTTCTGGTTTACTTTTACTTTTGCCAATTTTCTTAAAAACCTGGAAAAATTTGTTTTAATATGAAGACAGTGAACATCTGGATTTGTTAGAATATTAGCAGTGTTTTAATTCTTTAGCTAGTCTATACGTTACAAAAGAAAAGGTGGAGGTGGTAGCTGCTGGGTGCAAACCAGTGCCACATCCTGGCTGAGAAGCACGCGAGGTCGAGGACAGCTACCAGTGTGAGGTCTGTTTGCAGTGAACTCACACGGTAAGAATTGCTGAAGACATGCCTGAAGCTTCCAAGGAATCTGTTTCCATACAGAGTTCAGTGTTTGAATTTAAGCTTTTCCAGCTAATTTTTTGTGTTCTGCTAAGGCACTCGGAAGCTGAGTACCTGATCTTTACCTGGCTGTTTCAAACTGAAATACGGACTGAAAGTGCTGCCTTTCAGAGTGAGATACTTGTCTAGTTAATCTGATAATAAAAGCACAGCTAGTATCAGTTATAAAGTGGAAAGTAACTCATTTTATACTCATCAGTATGTAGGCAAACCTGGCAAGGCCACAGATGATGTTGAAAATTTTAAGCAGAAAAGCTATTTCTGTACCCATACTGTTAAAACAGAAGGGGCAGAGCTTGCTATCTGCAGGTTGTGTAACTGGATCCAACAGTTATCCTGTGATTGTAAGTAAAAAACCTCTGAAAAACCCAAACAAGACAAAAAGCTGATCCCTCTGGCCCAGAGACCTACCTTGTTGTCATAATACCTACCATCTTTTGATACTTTTTCCGGTGTATATTTCTCTCTTACAAAAAGGACAGTAGGATAAATGATGCAGGCCATAACAAATTTCTGTAAAGCTGTGTCAGGAACTGATGGACATTCAATCCAAATATAAGACTGACCTTCTTTGGGATTATGAAAAAATGTGCTTCTGTTCCAGTAGAAGACCCGAAATTGTACTCATTTAAGTATGAGTACTGCTAGGGATAAGTGTGAATTAAAAGTCTTAAGATTATTCTACTGCTACTGTTTAGAAGCAAGTCCTGTGAGAATTATGTAAACAGTTGCCACCAGCTGGGGGAAGGAAGCAGAATATATGGAGTTTTGGTTTGGTTTGATTGAGAGCGATGGTGTTTGGGGTTTTTTTTTAAAAAAAAGGTTGCTCAGTGAATAGCTCTAAGTGTCAGTTCTGGTGTAATTTTAAGGAATAGCTTCTGAATAAATATGACCTTCCCACAGTCATTGGGGAATGGAGCACCAGAGTTGCACAAGTAGGGAATTTTCTTCCCTAATGGCATTCCCTTCAAATATGTCAGTTAATTAAGCAAATGGAGGTGAGGGGTTATCGCTTAATTGAAGTGGAAGGCGATTTAGAAATTGGCATGCAGTTAACTGAAAGAACATAACCAGATAGTCGCTGGCACATTGCTGAGGATAAATGACTTGTTGGGTGTCCCAGAGTTGCTCTGCAGGTGTGCACACATGCTCTGCACAAAAACTATGGGCTACTCAAGTCAGCTTCTTAACCACCTTCTCCTTGGTGTCATGCTGAAATCATCCTTTCAAACCGTAGGAGTAGGGCTGATCCTGCTTTCATGGCAACTACTTCAGACAAGTACTAGTGTGAGGTCCAGACACTTGAAAGCTGTGGATGAACGCTCCTAAAGGAGGGGATCATGTCTCGCCCGAATAAAAAAACCACAGTTCATTAGGAATATGTGGGGTTCTCAGTCTATATAAAGAAGATCTCTCAAATAGTGAGGATGACTGAGGTACTTAAAATAGTTAAGCCACTTCAGAATAAATGGCAAGGGAGGTGGCTTTGCCTAGTTGAGGGTGTTTCTTGACCCTCTTAGTTGTCAGTCTTTAACTTTCACTGTTAGTGGTAATTACATCTTTAATGCTTCCTCCCCTGAAAGGTTAGTGTACACTAATCACTGTAATTGTATGTCCATTACTTGTATAATTATAGTCTGTACTTAGGCTTTGGGTTTTGTGGAGTATGCATTCATAGCATAGTATCCCTGAGTGTAACTGTTGTTATGCTTCAGGTTGAACCACTTTCCATTTTACAGTTAATTGGGAAAAGGTAACCACTCCAACCACTTTGTGTGTCTGACTTTTTGCATTCAGGTCATAAGTTTGACTGGCTTTCAGTATGCAAACTGCTCAATTAATTACTTTTTTTGGTATTTTCTCAGGAGAAATTATTCATTACTTTAGTTTGTAATTCGAATAAATAAAAGCATGGGTATTCAGATACAAAATTTGTGTGGTTTTGTTTACAGCACTGGACAGGAATTTTGGTTTATTTGTCAGAAAGTTGTTGCTCTGCATAGGGACACCTGTTATCTAGCACCTTCTTTCTACTTCTAGAGTTCTTCACTGTCTCAGGTGTCTTGGTGACACCGAAGTCTAACTGGTTGTGGTTTCTTTCATAAACACTGCATTTTTATACTGTATGTTCTTCAGGGCTATTACTATACAGAGTTTTTTTACTGGAATTACCCTTCAGAGCAATTAGGCACATGTAACTTTAAAAAAATTGCCAGCTGTTTTAAACCAGATAAGTCTTCCAGGTTTATTATAACAAAAATACTTTTTAAAGCAACTTCTCTTTGAGAGAGAGGAGCTAATGCAGCTTTGTTATCATAAGAGGTTTTTCAGGCACTTATAAGGAGAGCAACTCATATTTAAGCTGGACTGGTTTAGATATGTTGTACATTCAGTTAATTAGATTGTACATACACATGCTTGTATTCAGTAATACCACTTGAAATACCTGGATGGTAGCTCTTGCTGCTTGTGTAAGAAAATTCTAGCATTTTATGATACTCTAAGGAAAAAGTCATCAACTGGAAGAAGTGGGAGTAAATTGCAGAACTATTTACAAAGTCAATCTAGTCCTATTTTTACCATGCTATTACTGTCTTAGTAGTTCATATCTAACAATAAAATAGAGTCATTATGCAGAAACATAAAATGTGTTATGGTATAAACCTAGGCAGACTCTCTGTGGTGTGTTCACATTTCATGTCTTAAGCATTGTGCTGTAGTCATGTGGCCATTTTGGACACGAGTTTTTGCTGCAGTCAAAACATAGTACTGCTTTCTTTACCTCTGGCCAGTTACCTACTATTTCCTAAATATTTAAGTCCTGGTACTGGAAGCTTTTGCTGTATATGATTTGTAATCTCACATGTATCTGTCATTTTAACGGCTCATGGGATTGCTTAAGCAAAACACAAAGCACATGCAGGCATTTTTTCAAGTATGTATTTTTTCCATGCAGTGTCTGTTTCTGGCAAGGGCGAGTTATGCATCACTGTTGCAATTTTTTAGATCATTATGACACGTACAGAGTATTTCAGTGGGGTTCATACTCGGGAACACTATATTCCTGAAAGTTGTGTGAGGATTTAGAAAGTTTGCTTGTAGTCTTAAACACTTTTGTACCTGTGTTCCACGAAGTAAAAAAAGGGAGAGGAGTGAAATCCACTAAAATGTAATTTAAATATTGTATAATTATTTTCACTTTTCAGATGTTCCTCCAGCGGATCAAGAAAAGCTTTTTATCCAGAAGTTACGACAATGTTGTGTACTTTTTGACTTTGTTTCTGATCCACTAAGTGACCTAAAGTGGAAGGAAGTAAAACGAGCAGCTTTAAGTGAAATGGTAGAATATATCACACACAATCGCAATGTGATTACGGAACCTATTTACCCTGAAGTAGTACATATGGTAAGTGATTTAACAATGAGAACTTTCTGCTTTATAATTCAATGTTGCTTCTTCAGCTGTATCACTTTATCTTAAGAAATTTTGCTGAAATCTTCGAAAAAGATCAACTATGTTTGCACATCTACAAAAGAAGAAGAGGGCTTTGAAATTTTATTGCCGGGGTTGTTTTTTCTTCTTTGTAAGATAGAAACTAGACAAATATATGAAGCAGAATTAGATGATGGTTTAAGTTGGTAAAACAAAATATTGTATTTTTTTTAAAAAGTGTTTCTTTTCTTCCTCACAAATCTTTTTTGGAATAGGTGTTTATAAAAATAGGGAAGGAAGTTAAAAAAAAATATATATCTGTTAAAAAAAACATATAAATTGTAGAACTGGAATTTTAAAAAATTGGAAGATTAGAATTAAGATCACCTGAGCAAGCTTGACACTTGTAGTCCTGTTCGGTACCAGAGATTGACTTTATTCTGTGTTCAGAGGTGAGAATGAGAGTCAGACTTTATTAAGTACACAGCATGGCAGATGACGTTTCTGCTGGAACAAGTTATGTGAACTATTCAGCCCTGCATTGTGCCTCCCTTCTTACTATCCAAATCCTGGCTAGCTAGACCTAGCTTATGTTTCTGTTGTGTGCAAGTCCTCTCCAGAGGAGGAGGCCACGGAACTACAGCGGAGTCTTTCATCATGGTGGTGACCAGACACCAGTGGCCTGGAGGAGCAGTTGGGTTGAGGTCTGTAGCTGTTGTCTGCAAAACCCTGAGAACAGAAAGCATCTTTTGAAATTCCTGACTAATAAGCCTACAAGAAACTCTTGGCCATGTGTAACAGGATGGTTTTTCCCAAGGCTTTATAGCTTAGGGTGAATTTTCAGGGGGTCGAGAAAACAGTGCTTCTTTAACATAAATGTGAACTTAGTCAAGTTTAGTGGCCTTCCTGCAAATCAGAGACCTTGAAGCTTCTTCAGAGATTCTAAGGATTTATACTATGTAGGATGTTGCTTATGATGAAGATTGTTATCTAAATCAGCCATAAGTGTTTACTGGTACAGAAGTTATTTTCATGAGAACTTCTGATTATGTGAGGATTACACGTAACTCTGAATGTCAAACATGCACCCAAAGCATTGAGGATGGTTAATGAGGAGATGTGGGATTGTGACTTTCCCCATGTTTTGATAACTTATTTGTATCTCTGGGTTTTTTCTAACTGATTGCTTGTTTTGGAATACTTGACACTGTTGAAAGGAAAGACATGAAAGAGAATAAGCTTGCTGAGACTTTCTTTGGATAAAATGGAGCTCATGATGAGTTCTTGAATACCAGTGTCAGACATTGGGGTTTGCTCTGTGCAAGAATTCTTAACTGCCCGTATTTCATCACTTGTGCTTTCTATGCCTGCATTATCTTCCTCCATCAAACAGTTATGGCCAGAGTACATTTGGCTGAGGAGAATGTACACTTCCTTTGCTTTCAGATGCAGCCCAATGGTAATCAAGTCTGCACTTTGGTCAGTTGAACAAATCTTGCAGCAGAATTTGGCTGCTATCTTGATTGCCAGTGTTTTGCTGGTAGTGTGCAGTGTCCAGTTCTTCCAGTGAATTTAAAATGCTTTTTGTGTGCAAGGATCTAAAGGGTGTGGGGTTTCCTTGCATGGGTTTTACACAGCACTATGAGAGACACTGTCAGTGAAGGCACCTGGACTGGCATTTTGAGTTTAAATTCAGATAGGTTTTTTTCTTTTTTCATTTGTTGAAACAACTTTATTCTTTATCCAGTAGTGTTATGATCTTTCCTTCAGGCATGTATGTGTAGATTGTCATGTACATTTGCTAAATTCTAGCCACATATCTTAGTTGATTGTGGTGATTTTAAGGAAAATTAATGTAATGTCTTCGTATACTTTAAAACTCTTCCGAGAAATAATGAAAAGTTCTGTGCTGCTACTGCCACTGAATTATATTAATAAAGAATAGCATTTTCAATAAAGTTATGAGGATCAAGAAATACTCAAGATTTAAGAATGGTTCTCAGTTGGCAGTTGGCAGGGAAATCGGGATTTTGCTATGCTGTTCTGTCAAACTTCAGAGCTTGGAGGTTACTTGTTTGTGTATGTACATGTGTGCATGCTAGATATGTGTGTGTGTGTGTCCAAGTTCTGTTCGGTGGTGTTAAATTGTTATTTAGGCCAGTCACTTACGGCAATGAATTTCATAGGTTATCTGTTTAATAGAAATAAAATAATGTTTCCTTTTCCATAGCTTCAAACATTCTTTCTCTCTGACAAAAGAAACATCTACCTTATAATCTGATTCTTCTTTATTCTTTATAATTCTTAGTGCTCGTGTCATGTCTATCCACTTCACCCTCTTTTTTTTTTTATTTATTTTAAGTATCCTGGACTAAATTATAGTAAGATCTTCTCTTTAAGCTATGTGTTCATCTAGTGGCTTAGCTAATAATTTAATGTTAAGCCTAAGTCTTTATTTCAAAAGGAATGAGAAATTAATTTCTAAAATTGATTTAATGTTCTTATTCAGAGTGGATTCAAAAGCGTTTTCCCTTTCTTCCTCAGAGAGACAGCTGATACGTCCTTCAAATTTGTTTTATATTTCTAAGCAAAGATGTGATGAAAAAGGAAATGTTTTTTTAGCTGCTTGTTATACAAGTTCCATTTCCTAGGTATAATATAGTTGAGTACCTCTTCTCAAAACTGTAAAATGTGTAGGCAAATGTCTGAGTAAATTTTGTAAATGTACAAGATATATTTAGGGTTTTTTGATGAAAAGCATCCATTGCAGATTCTTACTTAGAAAAGAATGTATGCTTTTTTTTTAGCTTGGCTTTTGAAGAAAGCAGGGGTTTATGAGAATATTCTGTTGTGCACTAGCACATAGGGTAGTACTACTTTTTTTTAATTGATATTATGTATAGGAGCAGATCTAATTCTATTCAGCTACTGAAGTAGTTTTCACTGCAACTTCTCATGCATTATTAAAACCACATACTCAGTCATACCCATGTGAGCTTGAGTTTTTTGGTGGTTTTTTGTTTGGTTGGGTTTCTTTTGGTTTTGTTTTTGAAGGTGCATTGCAGGTGTGGTGTTTTCTGTCTTTGGTCTAGAATAAGAGGAATTGCTGTGAATAGAAGTGTGCTACTTGTTGCTCTATTAGCTGTTAGGTTGGCTTTCTTCATAGGAATACAGAAGGCACAGACTTTCACTTTATATGGCTCTTCATTCAGAGCTGTTCACATCAGGCTTCACTCAGGCTGCTCAGCAGAAGGGAGGAGAAAATGTGTAATATCTCTGATGCCTACTTGCTTGAAAATATTCTCTTGTTGTATGAAGTGGGCTGCGAGAAAAGCAGGGTTCGTGACTACTATTACAGCAAATGCCCCTGAACCGGTAAAAATGCAGGTTGTTTGCTTTTCCTTTTTTGTTCTCCCATCCTCCTGTTATGTCCTTTGAAGTCAAGTGTTGTTAGTGCTGACAGCAAAGACAGAATTTTGGCACAGTATGCCAGTGTTCATAAAGACTTTAATTTCCTAAGTTTGGGAGGGGTTTGTGGAATTTTGTTGGTGGGGTGAGGAGCTGGGGAGGGGATTGTTTCAAAGAAGTCTCAGGCTCTAACTAGAAAAAAGAAAATCTGGGTCTTATCAGGTGTTAGCAACTAAGTTTGGTACTTCGTATTTTTGAAAACAGCAAACGGAAAGATTTAAAACCTAAAGAGTACTTTTTTCCATGAGAAATGGAACCAGTGAAGCCTGATGTGATATGTTTTGCATTTTATATGCTTGACAAACAGAATACTGATCTGCTCAAATCAAGCTGCAGGATCTTGCATTGAAAGCAGAAACCTGAAACTCTCTTGTCTATTAAGCCACTGAGGTTTACAAAAATTTCCAAGGAATTAATATCAGTGAGTTCTTTACTCATCAAATGGCTGATCTTTTTTCTAACTTCTCAGTCTTTTGACCAAACAGACAAGACACAATCTGCAAAGCCTGATTCCCTATAAGGCAAATTTCCCACAGAAGTGTAAGTGAACATAGCATAAAGAAAGAATTCTTTAGATAAGGTTATTCTTCCATTTGTTTAACAACCTTAGCAAGTTTTAAATTTCAAGTCTAGTCTTCCTGGATTTGTTTTCTTGGAAGACGACTGATTATTGCAAATTTTCGCCGTATTTTTTAAACAAAGGTCAGAGGTGGTTAATCACTTGATGTCCATGCTTTTAAAAAGGGAAACCTAAAGATACATCAGCTTTGCTTTTAATTCTCTGAAGTAGTAATTACTCTGACATGTCAGTCTTGGTCTCAGTTGCTGGAATGAAGGAATATTATGAAGAAAAACAGAGCGTCAGGATGACTTTTCCCTCATGGGAATATAACGTAAGCCTTGCAGATTTAGCTGATGCAGTTTGATACTGCCTCCCACTGTCTGCTCAGCCATCTGTCGGATAGGAGGTGGCAGGACAGCACATACATATGCTCCTTGGCCCTGCCAGTTAATAGGTAATTCACAGCATTGTTTTAAACTGGGAATGGAGGTGTTAATGAGAAGAAGTCCGAATGTGAAGAGGGAAACATGGCATTCTATCTCCGAGAATCCCACCAAAGATGGGTGAAATGCATACCTCTGCAAAGAAGCATCTTTAAAGTGATTAATCTGTCGAAGCTTTCTTGTAAATGTCAAGTGATCAACAAAAGAGCTTTGTTTAATGCTATTAAAAAAAAAAAAAATACAGCCAACAAAAAGAAAAAAAAAACAGCTCAGTAAAACCTGAGAAAACAGTAAAAATGTGCATATGGCACATGTGTTTATTACCTATGGTGGAATTTGAACATTCATAAAGACTGAAATTGTGGCATAAAGAATAGATTTTAAATGTGATGTTGGAATAGACCTTGCATTCTGAATAGCTACATTGTAAGCAAATTCAAACTTGTGGGGGTTAATTTTTTTTTTCCTTAAATTGGTCTGTACTTGTTGAAAGTGTATGAACCTTTCAGCTGATGCAAAAGAACGTTTTATTTATGTCATCCTCAAATAAGTCATTAGTTCAGTGCAAGTGCCGGTGGGGGCATCTTTTACATTCTTTCTAAATGGTCCTGGAGGTGTCTGTACTGGCATGTTTGCTGAGCTAAATACTGATTTTCATTCAAAGGCTCTGTAAATGTTTCTGCTGTTCCTAGTGATGTAGCCTTCTGCAAATAATTTTCTTTTTCCTGGCAAATCAGCTTCTCTGCCCTGTTGTCTCTTACTTGGCCAGACTGAGGACATGTAGTCTCAAATTTTCTTCTAAATACCTGCAGAAAGACACCTCCAGTCTGTTACAGCAATAAAATATCAATAACAGTGTGCAGCTTAACTCTCGCCAGTACTTGTGGTACATATTTAGGATGGAGCCTTTCTATGCCGTATGCTGAAGCCCCATGCAGCCAGCTGCAGTTGATTTGATAAATCAGTTTGGCACATGCTATGGCTCTCTGTTCAGTGTAGTCACCATTCTCATCATGAGCAAATGTTTACCAAATTTTATTGTAAAATATCTTAGTATTTTTTTAGCACAAAATGATCAGTGTATTTGAAAACAGAGTTTACTTTAGTCTTGTAAGGAGACATGGAATTGAACAGAATTTCTTTATGGAGCCTAATATGCTCAGTAATAATGAAGGGTCCACCACTGTGGATTTGTTTTGACAGTCTTCTCCTTGCTTCTGCAATGTGTTGGAGCTGCTGAGGGACTGGGGCATTCGTCTTAAAGGATCATTCTGAAGTAGCAGAGGCCGTTTGGGACCGTATACTAATTTGAATTGATCTCTGGGTTTTGTTTTGTTCTGTACAAAAATAAGTTTAGACTGCTTGGTACTGGATTGATGATGACAAAGCAACAAAACAGAACAAGCAAGTCTCTAGTGAGCACACTTGCACTGCTAAATAGTTGACCCTTTTCTACTTGCTCAGCAATTCGGTTGTCTCATACCGATGACTGCCCTACTGAACATTCTGGATTGCAAGTGGAGTTAAGGAATTTGCTTCTTTTCAGTACTGACAGCCATATCTGTCCTGCATGTCCAGATAAAGGCTTCCTCAGGTTTTCTTATTGGAAATACACACAAACCTTACACTTGCACAGTCAACCCCCAACTTGCACACTCAGTGAAGTTTTAATTAACTCCTCAGGGTGTGAGAAGAACCATTTGCCTCCCTAGCTAGCTATTCCATTCTTATCCACAAGGAAGCCAGCTGGTTTTGTTAGCTGTCCTTACAGATGGAGAATTTGGGATACTGCAGACCTTTTTAAATTTTTGCACCATTCTAGGTAAGGTTACTCTTGGGAATGTGCATTAAATTTATTCCCAAAAAATAATGTAAGATTTTTTTGTTCAGCCAGCAAGTTCTTTTTACTTTGCATTTGTGTTTATATGCATTGTATGAATTAATATAAACGTGATTATTTCAGATAGTATATTTTTATTTTTAAAAAAATCAAGTTACTTGCATTTAGTGATGAGGTGATTTTGTCTAGAATAGGACTTCTTAGAAAAGTTTTCATTCCATGTGTCAGGGAATGGGGATTTGTTTACTTTATTATGGACTTGTAAACTTTCCTCATGCTTAAGGATTTTGTAAAGAGTGCTGCTGTGATTCCTGCATAGTATGAATTTGTATCTAGACAAGCACTTGGAAACACTAAAACACGTGTCTATCAACAGCTGGAAAAGCAATTCATGTTTGCAGACTGGTCCGCTTCCATGAGGATGCTAAATGTTTTTCAGGGGTTTAGAATTCAGACAGTGAAATATTGAAGGGATTAGGGTGTGTATTTCTCCCCCTCAGTGCTCTGTAATGTCAGGTGTATGGACATGGTTTAAGAGAAATACCACTGGGGATGGTGGTGGTGTGAAATTTGGTTTTGATGTGTTCCCATATGTGTGCAGCCACAATGTGAAATGAAACTAATAATATTTTACAGAGAAGAACAGATGTGAGTAATTTTTGGTCTGTGTCTCTGCTTCTGACTTACGCTTTTGCAGGTTGCTGCAAGGCCTTATAAAGTGTGTATATATAAAAATGTTCGTGTAAACATTTTACATATTTTTGCTTACATACATGTCTGTGTGTAGAGAGATCAGGACACTATCCTCATAAAACACATCCTGACAGTAGTTTTGTGCTTTAAAGAGTACTTACTGTGTGGAAAAGTGTTCTCCAAGTTAGAAGTCTTTTAAACAGTTCCTCACTGTTTAAAATACTGCATTACATAGCTTGTATTTTTGCAAATGTTAATTGGAACAGTTCATGTAAAGAATTCTTAGTCAAAACAGTCTTTAAAGTCTTTTTTTTAGTAATTTACTTGTTTCAGAGTTCTTAAAGGCACATGTCATTTCAGTTTGCAGTTAATATGTTTCGAACATTACCACCATCTTCCAATCCAACGGGAGCAGAATTTGATCCAGAGGAAGATGAACCAACCTTAGAAGCTGCATGGCCTCATCTACAGGTACTTCATGGAGACTGAACAATCACAGTCTGTAACAAAATTTTGGCATTAAATTCATTGTTTGTCTGTTCTAAATTGTTTAGGTTATGTGTTTATCTCAAATCAGTTACTTTTCTATGTAATTTTAAAAATGTGTTTCTTGAATTAAAACTGATAATCTTTAAAAAAAAAAATCGGTTGTTACAGGTTAAAGGCTCATTGTTTCTTGTGGGAGAGATGTAACTGCTGAGATTTTAAATGAGCTTCTATTTGTCACTATGAATGCTTTGATCTGTCTCTGACACAGCTTTAGCTTTCAGAGGTACCGTGACAAACAGAGGAGAACAGAGGATTCTTAGTACATGTACTTCTGGGCATGATAAATATTAGATTACTGTGTGTCATTTGAGTAAAGAGTAGTGATGGAGCTCAGCAGAATTGCAGGAGTTTAAAGAACCTCAGGTTCTTGTAATTTGTCAGGAGACCAAGAGCAAAGCTTTTACTGTGTGCTGTATAGATAAATATAACTAAAAACATTTTGCAGTTCTGAGCAACTAATTACCAGTTTTAGTAATGTGATGCTTATAAAATGATTCTTGTTTAAAAGACTAATACTGGTTTTTTTTGTTTATTTTTTCCAGCTTGTTTATGAATTTTTCTTAAGGTTTTTAGAATCTCCAGATTTTCAACCTAATATAGCTAAGAAATATATTGATCAGAAGTTTGTATTACAGGTGAGGTAAAAAAAAAATTTAACTGCAAGCTCTGAATTGTTTTTACAATGCATTAGATTCAGTTAAAGTGCATCTTTTTTCCCCTCTTTGCAGCTTTTAGAGCTCTTTGACAGTGAAGATCCTCGTGAAAGAGATTTTCTTAAAACAACTCTTCACAGAATATATGGGAAATTCTTAGGCTTAAGAGCTTACATCCGGAAACAAATTAATAATATATTTTATAGGTATGTCAGCATCTTTGTATTATGGTACATGTGATCAGGTATGCAATTAAAACACTCCAAGACACTGCTAGCAATTTTTAAAATTCTTAGTATATTTATACTCAACATTGCTACATCTAACAATAATTAATACCACTCTAGGAGATTTAAATTAGGGTATTCTTGCACATGGTGTAAATCTGGCAGCTGAAATTTGAGTTAGTATATGATTTAGTGGGTGGTTTGGTATCTTCGTGGGAGGCTTTTTTTTCATTTTAGGTATTAGTGTTTGTATTACAATAATGCCTTCATAAGGTGTAGGTCTTCATAATGCAGAAATGGGCTGAAATTGAATGACTGGGAGATCTGTAATTTGCTTGAAGGAACACATTTGCTGCCTGTTCTTTCCTCAGAATTGACATATACAGTTGAGTTCTTGTGAAATCTTTATCACCATAGAATGAACTGTAGTATTATCACTAATACAAAAAAAAAGATGAAAAATTAATCCCCTTTATTACCAAAGGTCTTTGGAAGTGTGTTTTTACTGCTGTTATGTCCAGTGTGAATGCAAGATGATGGTGCCTGTTTCAATTTTTTCGTTTTGATATTCTTCACTTTTCTACAAATAATTGTGTTCTATATCAGTTTTACACTCTTTCCATTATACTTCCCTTTTTCTCTACCGCTGTTTTCATCCCAAAATGAATGTGTGGTGCTACTGCTTTGAAAAAATAGCAAAAAGCTGCCAGGCCCTCAGTGCCATCTCATGAATGGCACCCGGCAGTACCAGCTGTAGAGGGAGCTGATCTTCCCTGCCTATGGCAACAACTAAGCCTTTAGAAAAGATACAGAGGAGCTACTTTAAAATAATTAGCGAGCCTCTGCTGTCTTGCAGTCAACTGCTCTTGACAGGACGTGTGAAGAGCCACTATATCCCAAGGAAAAAGTACAGGTGGATCTTAAAGATGCAGATTTTTTTTTCCCCACACATGTATTTTATTAAATTAAATCCAAAATGCATAATTTAGTCAAATATCCGAACCAGATGGTAAAACAGCATCGCAGTGCATTAGAGTGCACTTCTGGAAAGTGTTTTTATTTGCCACTTTGCTTTCAGAGATAATGGAAGCAAGGTCTTCAAACACAGATAGTTCTGGTGCTAAGTTTTTGAAAGACTTAAGAAATTATCTGGTCATTAGACCACCTTTGTATAGTTTGTATAAGAAAGTTCTCAATCTGATATGTATGTGGGAAATTATATAATTTGCACAGCTACACAAAGTTGTGGGAGGAAGAGAAAATCCAACCACAAACTTACAGAAAAGCACACTTAGCTGTATAATATTTAGGAGCTTGAAGTTTAAAAATTTTGCATCCAAATGTAAACTGGTGCACTTGGATATGATCACCAAGGAGGGAAGTTGCTCCAGCTTCTGTCTTGAATTAGTGTATTGAGCATGATAAACTCTTAAAACTATGTGTAGAATTTTAAAAATTTTTCATTTTCGTATACTTTTACCTGCAAGTTGTCTGCTTACTACTGTGTTTACCTAAGAAATGTGTGGCTTTCATTTGTCTTCTAGTCATTGACCAGAATTATGTGAATTCTTTCCGCATAGTGCATTAATCTAATTTTTTTCCCTAAAGTAAAATACTTTTTAAAAAAATTATTAAACCTGTATGTGCCTGTTAATTCAATCCAAACCTTTTTGTATCAGTGTCTTTAATTTTGCTTGGAGTTGTTATCTTGTATTATATGGAAAGGGTCTTTAAGGATTAAAAACTGTCACTTCAGATATTCTGGATTAAAAGTAGCTGTTAATATGTCAACCTATGACAAATTTTCAAATTAAAACTGCTTTCAAATTAGTGGAATTATTTTCTCTTAAGTGTAGATTTTTGTAACTCCGTAAATTACCTGAAGCCATGCAGAGAACTTTGTCAATAAATTTACACTCAGGTGAAAGAGGGTGGAAAGGTGAGTGCCTAGTAAATTACAGTGCTCTGTCAAAAGAAGATTCAGGAAAATGTGACTTCCTCTGTTCATTCCAAGCCTTTTGTATGCACAGGGATCTGTAATGCCAGAGAGCTTTTTAGATTCAGAAGTAGTAACTGTTTGAACACCTTGTGCTTGCATTTGCTATAGAAGGTTGAGTCATGGCATTTAATTATGCCAGATACCCTTGTGTTATTTTAATATTTAAAACATTATCTGCGGTGTTCAGTTTTGCATTATTAAAATGGCATAAAATACGAGTATTGGGAAAAGCTCGAGTGTAGGTTGCTTTGTTAAATGTGGGGGAAAATATCAAGCAGGTGTGAAGGTTGAAAGCAGCTGGGTGTGCTAGTGATTTCTGTTTGCACAAAGTTTCTTTTCCACTATGTCTGATTTCCTTTTACTGAGTCACTAAAATATTGGGGATAAGGCTACCTGTAATGTTAGATGGGGATCTTGGTATTAGATCTGTATCTCTTCAGCAGTAACCCAATAAAATGTTTAATTTCTTTAGGTTTATTTATGAAACAGAACATCACAATGGCATAGCAGAATTACTGGAAATACTGGGAAGGTAAGTTGTAGGTTTTGTTTAATTAAACTCACTTGGTTTTAAGAGTAGACTTCAAAAATCGAGGGTATTTTGTATAAAATTGTAGAAACATGGGAAAAACTTGAACCTTGTGGCAATATTTTTGGATGTGACAATTTTTAAAATCCTATTTTTAAGGTCTTATTTTCTGCTTAGGATCCTTGTAATTAACATTAGTTGTAAAGCAACTACCAGTAAAATGTATTGAGTTGAAATTTATTAAAAATTCTTCAACATCCCTGAATACATAGTGGATAAACAACGGAAGCATAGGTTATGAAACTTCAGAAACCTCCTTTTACTAACCCCATCGTTTTTCAGACTTCAGTGATGTATCTGTAAGCCCTTGACACTAAAATGTTGCAACTTAAAGCTGATTGCCTTCTTGAAACTAGTGAGGTTTTTTATTAACCGATTTCTGTAATCCGTGTGCAAGCTTCTGGCATTTTTTTGTACGTGAATACAGTGCAAAAGCTCTGTTAGGTTTACTTTATGGTATTTCCATATCTTTGCACATGGAAACTCAGCAGGAGCAGGTTGCTCAGGGTTGTCTCTGGTCAGGCTTTGTATATCTCTAAGGATGAAGACCCCCACAACCTTCTGGGCTATGGGTTCCCATGTTTGACTACACTCAACAATAAAAAGGAGTTTTTTCTTGTCTTTCAGTTATATATCCCATGTTTCAATTCATCTCTTGCCCTTTCAATACACATCACTAAGAGTCTGACTCTTCACACCATCCCTTCATGTATTTCTACATGTGAGTGAGATCCCCCTGAACCTTCTCTGCTTCAGACTAAACAACTGTTTCAGCCTCTCTGTGTATGTCAGATGCTCCAGCCTCTTCACTGCACTTTACTGGACTCCCTCTAGTATGTCTGCATCCTTCCTGTCTTGTACACAGGTGCCAGATGTTTCACCAGGGCTGAGCAGAGGTGAAGGATCACTTACCTCAACTTCCTGGCATGCTGTTCCTAATGCAGCCCAGAATGCTGTAGAAATTGGAAGGATGTTTTAAAATTTCCTTGGTGTACATGCCTGCCCAGAATAGTTCCTTAATTTTCTATTAAATGTTCAGTGATTAAAGAAGTTACAAATCCATCATTACTTCAACACACTATACTCAAGTAATGCCCATCAAGACATACTGGAAACTGTAAAGCCTAAGTACTAGAATATGGAGCTGTATCTTCAAAACCTTTATTGAGTCACCTGCTTTTTCATTCTTGGTTTTGTTAGGTTAGCTTTAAGTATTACACATTTTAAAGTGAGGTTGTTGGTTTGGTTTGGGGATTTTTTTACCCCCTCAGGCTTCCAAATCAAAATTTCTGGGAGCTCAGTGAGGCTTCTGAGCTGTAACTGTTCTGTGTTGGTTATTCATCTAGTCCATTAGAAGTTTCACCCAGCATGTTGTTGACACAGAGCTTCTTGTTCTAGTACTGTGGGTTTAGGTAAAGGTGCCATTGACCCAGTACTGAGCTACATCTGCACTCAGCTCTAACTGGGGTGTCTTGTGTTGAGATGCTGTTTGGTTGTATTCTAGGGCCTTGCAGAAATAGTAATAGTTAAGTAGAAGTAATTTTTTGACTTGTCTGCTGTCCTGGATTACCTCTTCTACATCCAGTCCCTGTTTCACTTGTTAATACCACAAAGAAGCTGGGAGAGAGTTGTATTCAAAGCTTGGAAACAGTGAGTAGTTCATAGTGAAGGGTGAAGTCTGAACTATAGGTACAGTTGTGTGCAGCTTGGAAGAAGAATTTGAGACTTCTGAAAAACTTGGATAAGGGATAGACAGAGATTGATTTGACTATTCTATTCATTTGTAAATATTAGAAAACAAGTGCTAATATCAATATTTTTTATATATCCTGTACATCAGTTCAGACTAATATATAATTACTGATCTTTATTTTTAAATTTCTTCCCTGGCAGCATAATTAATGGATTTGCCTTACCATTAAAAGAAGAGCACAAAATATTCCTATTGAAGGTTTTGTTACCATTGCACAAAGTGAAGTCACTCAGTGTCTACCATCCACAGGTAAGTTTTGCTCGGTGCTTTTCATACTAATATTTAAGTAAGCTTGCTTGAAGAGGCTGGGGGACCCAAGTCAGTCTGCTGTGAGTTCGGTTTAAGCTCCAAAACTTCCCTGCTAACCAGCCTTGGGGAAATTATTTAACACATATGCCTCTAATGCTTCACTTGTTGATAGAAAAATTAAAAAGAAAACGAGTGTACACAATAATATCGGGATTTTTTAAGCACTATAGTGTTTATAGATGAAACACATGTAATAGTTGGTTAACGTGAGAGTTCTTAGTATTTATCCACACAGAATTTTTTTATCTCCTTGTCTGTAATGTTTAGACATAAAAATACTGCAGAAAAGTATGATTTTTAATGAATATCATCTATGAAGACTTTATTCTAAATTACATGAAGCAATTCAGCTGAATTCAGTTTGTTGATGTTTTGAAAGGAATTGGGAATTTATTAGGACATCTTTTTTTAATTCAATAGATCTTTTTAGAAGTACACAGAAAAAAGGGAGCTTCTGAACTGTATCTTTTCCGTCCTAAATTTAGTTCCATTCAGAATTTCTAGAGGAGTGGGAAATCATACAGTGTGAGAGAAAATACAGTATTGTTGTGATGTGCTGAAATTTTCCTTTTGAGAGATTGTTACACAACTTTTGGGGTTTTAATTTGAAAGTGCAATATTTACTATGTAGTTTGAGTACTCCAAGTTCTAAGTACCATTTCTTCAAATAAAACTATAAAAACTTGTATTTTTAAGAATACCATTTGTATATTTACGATTCTCTAGCAACTGGAGATGCTTATAAGCATTTGCTTTGGATCTTGTTTTCAGGGGCTTCCATCAGTTGCTGTTGAAGTAGTAGGCTAAAACGCCTCCCATTTCAAAATTTACTTTTTATTTCCTAATATCATGAACAAAACCTGTTGGGGGTGTGTACAGCAAGACCTTTTTTATAATCTCAACTAGTGCAGATGTCTGTGATCACCAGCTTTTCTACTGACCTGAGACATATCTTTGTCTGTTCCCCTTAAATCACAAACTAATTCTCCAAAACCTTCAGCTGATTTGCATTGCTTTTCAGCATCAGTAAAAACAGGGTAGTGACATTGGGATACCTCTCTAACATGTCCTACTGAATGAAACGGGAAAGTACTTCAAGTGAGTTTAGTGTGTGAAACACTGGAGTAAACCCATGAAAATTCACCTTGAAACAGTGGCAGATACTCAGAAGGATTTGCTGCCAAATATATACATGGAGAAAGTTAATTTCTGTGTTAAATCAAATTTACTTTAGAATAGGGGAGAACAAGAGCTGTAGTAATCTTGGTGCATTCCTCAGATTATCATGGGGCATTCTTGGCACGAATCATCAAAAAAAGGAAATCAGTTGGGTCATCAGCTGAACTTCGATAAATGGAGAGACTTTGGGAAGATGGTTAAACAGTTTGTGAGGTGTGCAGTGATCTCCCCACTTACTTTGGGACTGTTGGCCTGTGGAGTGAAAGGGATGTAATAGTTCACTATTTAGTCACAGGTGGACAGTCTCATTCTCAGCATTGCAGCTGGTAAATTCTGTAATTCAGCCTCAGGTTGCATCAGCCTTCATTGATAAGACAAGTTATCTTTACTTGTCATCTATAAAAAACCCTAAGAATTGCAACTGTTCTATGCACTTTTATCTAACATAGGTTATGAAATAGAAAATGCTTACTAAATCAGCATGGGACACCAAAATGTTAGTGAGTGGAAAGCACTCTAGAGGACAAGATCGTGATTTTTAAATCCTACATTTGAAAAGATGAAGTGTGATGAAATGCAAAGTACTAGGTCTAAAATGTTGTGTGTGTCTATATTATGAAAGTCATCAAGTTGTGTGTGCCTGTAACAGAAAAAGGTGAGGACAGACTTGCAAAGATTGGAAAGAATTGGTAAAGCCTATTTACCGTTCTGTTTAAATTGTCTGCCAAATAGGTTGGGGTTTTTTTGAATTACAGAAGAAACTTTTGTTTTTATTTGAAGGATTCGAACTTATTCTTGACTTACACAAGTGATTGCAAAATGTGTCCAGTTTCATAGTGAAAATTAATAAAACTCTTTTTCTTTTACTGTAGCTGGCGTACTGTGTAGTTCAATTTTTAGAAAAGGACAGCACACTTACAGAACCAGTAAGTTTATCTTACTATTATTACGTATTTTGAACTTTTAATATTGATATACCTTACATCTGTAGAATGTTTAATGATGTTTGGGGAACAAAGTATTTGTATGTAATCGTTTATATTTGAGTCAAATATTTAACCATTTTGATGTATCAAATACAGTTTTTTCCAACAGTCCTTTGGAATATCCAGAATGAATTAAAACAACATTAATAGCATAGGTCTTACAAAGAGACCAGATTTTATTCTGCTTATTTTGTTCTGGCTGAGCAGATAGGAGATGGTGGATCCAGAAGCAGTTTAGTCAGAAATTAGCTTGCCTGAACTGTGCTCTGTTGAGAGATGGATGTTATGATGGAACACAGATTTCTGATACACAGCTACCTATTGGTGCAAGGCCTTTGAGTCAGATCCTGTTCATGCCTACCAGCTTCGGACAAAGTCAGACTTTGGTCTGGCTGCACATAATTGCATAGATGAATAATTTTAACTGTCCTCTATGGTATCTAGTGGTTTGCCTCATTGCACCCAGTATCAAGTAGGTGAGAACTAATCTGTTTAATCAGCTTATCAATAAAACAATTGCTAGTAACAAAAGTGCACATTATTAGATTATGACCATTTCCATTGTAAAATGGGAAGCTGGATTTCTTGTGACAAGTGGAAGTATGCACCTGAGCTAGAGTTATCTTCTAGCTGGAGCTTTTAATATTTATTAAGATAGCAAATGTCAGACATTCTATCATTTGTACTATATGAGATCTTGAATTCTTAGCTTTTTTCCAGACATCAGATAGGATGTTGCATATTCCCTAGCAGAAATCTGAACTAACATGCAACCAAGTTTGTTTCCTTTTTTTGCTCCCAAATTAGTACACAATTACAGCATTCTTTAAAAACTTAGCACACGCATCAGTGTAGTACTAAGTTCCTCTTCAAAAGATTCTGGTCCTTTCAAATTTAAATGCTTTGCTTCCTTCCCCTTACAATTGTCACATGAGACTTTTTGACATCTTATTTTAAAAAATCTGCATATATTAATCAAGGCTTCATTGAGGACATACTATCTGCTTTCATGATTAAATAATATATATGTGAACGGTGCACTTATTTCTCAGTTATCTTGCCAGTGATGATACTAAATACTGCTTATAGCTTTTGTAATTAAAAATCAGAGAATCATTGTACAGTGTTTTGAGTGTTCATGGTTTGCTAGGTAAGCAAGCTGGGTAAGTAATTTATTAATCATGAAGGAAGTTACGACTAAGATTACAGTAAGATAGTCAAATCAAACTCAAAGTTTAAGAGCAACATAGCTAGAGTAGTTGGTCACTTGTCAATTCAGGCATTTATAGTAATTATTTTGTTTAAATACATTGATAGTACTTCATTGCTTGGGTTTTGAATACGTCCCCAAGAAGGTAGAGATTTAAAGCTGCTGTCACTTAAGTGGCAGGTAATTTTCCTGATAACGTAGTAGCGAATTTGCACTTTGATCTTATTAAGTTAGATGTTAAGTTTTTTTCTAGTATTTTGATGATTATTTTTGAACTTGTCTTTTAGACGTATAACTTTGTTTTTTGAAGAAGCGGGTTTAGACCTATTAACAGTTACTTCTGTGACAGTGAACCATATCTGATCACTACTGTTACCTGGGACAAGAAATCACAAGTTTAGTGTTCTTCTTAAAATACCAGACTTACTAATGTATTATAATTCAGCTCAAGGTAAAGTGAAATTATCATGAAATTATTTTATCTTTGTCTCTACAGGTGGTAATGGCACTGCTGAAATACTGGCCAAAGACTCACAGTCCAAAAGAAGTCATGTTTTTAAATGAACTAGAAGAAATTTTAGATGTTATTGAACCATCTGAATTTGTAAAAGTTATGGAGCCTCTCTTCAGACAGCTAGCCAAATGTGTGTCCAGTCCACACTTTCAGGTCTGTATTTACTGCATGTACATTGACATCAGAATTTTTGTAAAGCAGACTTGTAGTGTGGTATTACTCATCATAATGAATTTCATTTGTTGCAAAGAAGTCTTCAATTCTATGTCAAGTTTCAGGGATCCAAACATTAGTTTCACTGTTTCTTTTCAAGAGTGCAGTATGTGCATTTGTGCTGGGTGATTCGCTTCAGTGTTATGCTTAACAGAGAAAAGCTGAAAAACTGAGTGTTTTCAGAAGTACCTGAACCCTTTCAGTACAGTGTTTGCATTTCATTGCTTGTAATAGAGTTCTACAAATACTCATTCTTTTGGAAAGTATTTCTTTGCTTGAATTTCAGAGTTCATGGGTTATAGATTGAATCATGTCCCTAACAAGGAAAAAAGCATTTTTTCCATCTCTCTTTCCATCAGGTCCATGACTCTCATTTGCACTAAAAAATCCAAGTCTGAGTTGCAACTTTTCTTACCTTTCCCTTATATTTGCCAAATGTTATAATTATTTTCTCTGTAAGAGATTGAAGAAGTGTTCTTTTTTTCATGTCGTCTTAGGTTGCAGAGCGAGCATTATACTACTGGAATAATGAATATATTATGAGTTTAATTAGTGATAATGCAGCAAAGATTTTACCCATCATGTTTCCATCTTTGTACCGGAATTCAAAGACGCATTGGAATAAGTAAGAAACACTTGTACAAATTTCTGCTACTTCACTTATGTGTAGTTCTAGGCTTAAGAGTTCAGATCTATGGGTTGCTAGTTTAACAGTGTGTTGAGCTGTTTATTATATGACATTGAAGTTGCTGGATAAAGAAACTATTGTCAATTTTTAGGAAGTATTAAGAATTGAGGAAGATAGCTTTTCCTTTTTTCATTAAACAAGAAGGTGTTTTAGTGCATCTAATCCATGACATTTTTCTATAAATATGAAGCAAATTTGGCATTCATCTGTAGTTCAGATACTTCTAAAGACTAACTTTGATTTCTGATTACTAACCTCTTTGCTGATTTGCATTTCTTCTGCGTTCTAGTGAAATATCTTGTAGATCAGATCATTTTTTCCTTTCCTTTTATTTTCTTTTTGTTTATTGTTTTTTTCTTCTTTCTCCATTGATTATTTTCACTTTTTTCCCCACAATAACGTAGTACTTACGCATGAAAACAGTCCTGGTCAGATCCCTTCTGCAGCTGTTCCATTGTAAAGTGCCTCTTTGTTTGAGCTATTGTGCAACTGCTGGGATGGTGACAGTATCCCAGTCTGGCTCTAGCTGTGAATTGAGGACTGCTGATGGGCTGGCCAAGAATGAGTAATCAGTCTGCAATTAAACACTGGGAAAGAAATGGAAAATAAAGTGATGTTAAAGTGGTTGCTTACTGTCGCTGGGTGCAAGCAGTAACAAATAATGTACTCATTAATAAAATTCCGATTCAGTGATGCAATTGTACATAGTAAATGTGGGTTGCTGTTGGTTGTTTTTTTCTGACTTTCAAGGTCATGCATTCATTTTATTCTGAGCAAAAGTCATGCTACCCACTACAGCTGCACTCTTACTTGTAACTCTGTATATGATACAAAGTAATCATTTAACCAAATGCTTTTTGAGCAGCACTACATTATAGCCTGGAACTGTAAATTAATCTGTAAAAATGCCTCATAAAGCAGATTGGTTTGTGTAATTTCTGTGATGTTTTCAACTTCACTTTTCTAACACATTTCTAAAGAGTCCTGGCATAATTGTGTTGAAGTAAGTGCTGTTGCTGTGTGGCAGTTTTCAAAATGAATGGTGTCTTTTCTACACTCCTTTTAATCACTAACTCGTTTTTTCTTGAATTTATCAGTTGTCAGTAAGTTACTTACATCAAGATCTTTAATGTCATGTTGCCTTTTCTCTAATAACCCTAATGGGATTAGTGTCCACGACTAAATTTCACAACTAGCCCTGTATTGATACATGTAGTATTAAGAGTGAAGTTCAAACGTCAGAAGTGCTAGTGATGAGTAGTACTGCAGAGTAAGAAAACTGCATTCAAAGTTGGTAATTTTAGTACTTGTGTTAGGCCTCTTGTGGGTAAATTGAAACTTCCACTAATTAATTTTGTGTCCACTTATTCTGAAATGGTGTAATTTTCCAGTTATGTAGGCTATTGGCTACTGTTGACCAGAAAAAGTAGATTTCAAAGTTTAAAGTACTCTTGAGTTTCAACCAGAAGTTTTACTTATAGGACAATACATGGCTTGATATACAATGCTCTGAAACTCTTCATGGAGATGAACCAAAAACTGTTCGATGACTGCACACAGCAATTTAAAGCAGAAAAACTGAAGTAAGTTTTTGTGTCAGTGTGTCTGTCTGTTCTTGAGTAATTTGTTCAGAGTGCTTTAGCTCTGAAAAAACACTGTGTCATTAGTGGGAAGTTGCCCATTTGATTCCAGTACAGCAGTCTCAAAGTTGACTTGCTGAAACTTCTTGTTATATGTGAACTGTAAATCTTCTTAACAATAAGGTGTCTCATGTAGGCTTAGACCTAATACTTCTGGGGTCACTATCTTCCTAAAAATTAAGTTTTTCAGAAGGACACTGCTAATCGTGGAGCCCAGTGTAGAGGATCTGTTAAACAGTTCAGTTCACATCCTGTGTTTATTTTTGCATGCTTTATTTACCCAGTGTTATTTCTTTTCATGTTGTCACTCAGTTTGTCCCAAAATACTTTCCCAGTATTTTTCAGCATTGCATTGTGTGTGAGCATATCTTCATATTTTTATAAAAGTTACCTGAAATCAAGTTGTTACTCTATTGTAGTACAGGTCTGTAGTACAGATTTTATTGGACAGAAGAATCTTGCTAAAATGAGATAGAGAAGTCAGAAGTATTAATGGTTTGGGTCTCACTTCAGGGGCTGGAAGCAGTTAGAAAGTGGGTACTGAAAATACCTGGATTTTAATTTTAAATTAAATTTCAAAGTAAACCAGGGTTTCTTCAAATAGTGGTTCAAATTATACACCTATTTTAAACTGATATACTGGAAGTAGTACAGATTCTCAATGTAGATTGATTTGTCCAATCAACTTTGTTTTGAAGTTCCTTATTACAATTCAAGTAGAAATGAGCTTGTACTGTAACAAATTCTTAAGGTGTGTGTGTTTATAGATGACAAAATAGGAGCATTGGCTCTTCAAAAAAAGACTGTAATTCTCTTTTCCCTGATTGCAAGTAAGTGGAATCCCTTTTAAATGAGAAATCAAATCATTTCTTCTCTGATTTTTAGAAGTTTTTAGGGTGGTGTTCTGAGTGTGAATTAAAGCAGGCAGAGTGCTGAGCAATGTGGTAGCAACACGAAACCAAAACAAAAAATCTCCCATCACATAAGAACTGAAAAGGGGAATGGTTAAAGGGTTCCTACCTCCCATCTTGAATTAACTTAATTGAGAGCTGGAGGCAAATTGTGTCTGTCCTTGGATGTAGCTGCTCTTCCATTTTTTTCTTGACATTTGGATCATCTGCTCGGTGCACTGAGGCCTGAGAGCATTTTTAGCACTCCTAGTTCAGAGTTCTTTTAAATTCTACCAGCCTTCAAAGACAGGTGATCATTCTAGTCTCTGCAAGAAGATATTTGGTTGTAAGAAAGAAAGGAAAACAAACCCTAGATTTTACAATTTCAAATTGCATTAGGCATAAGAAAACAAACCTTTTCTACTCTATTAAAAAAAAAAGCATTTATGTCATTCCTCTGTGCTTGCTACTCTGTAGAATGAGCATGGTTTGGGTACTTCTCTGTTAGAGTTCAATTCAAAATGTCTCTCTGCCCTTTCCTTTAACCTTTTACCTGAAGCCATTTGGCTGACAGTAAAAATCTCTGCCCTTTTCATGGTCAGTTATTGATTTCTTATTTATCAATATAGGATTCTAATACTATAAATAAAACACAAACATGCTTTCAGCCTAGATCAAAACTTTTCTCTTTTAATTTTAACTTTTAACAATGTGTAGGTACTAAAGATAAACTGGTATCAGCCAGTTTGTGGCTTTTGTGAGAAAATCTTGAGTTTTCTCCCTTTTAATGTTAATTTGAGATCATGGGGTATTGATACGATGCAAATTATCCTGTCAACAGTGGTGTTTTGGGCAGTAGACTCAAACAGGTATAGCTAAACAATTTATTCTGTTGAATTCTTTTACTTCTGTATGATTTTTTTTTCCAGAGAGAAGCTAAAATTGAAGGAACGGGAAGAAGCATGGGTTAAAATAGAAAATCTAGCCAAATCAAATCCTCAGGTATTTAGAAAAGATTAACATGATCATGTGTAAATACTCTAGTTTTGTTAAATATCAGTGGGGAAAGCAGGTCTGACTGATCATGGAAATAAAGGAATTTCATTAATTGTATTATGAAAGATACACAATAAAAGTACTTTTCAAATTTGTAACCTTTCTCTTGTGCAAGTAATTTTTTTTTTTTAAGGTTTCTGAAAAGTATGATATGAAGTACTTTTTCCTTTTCTTATAATAGGACTTATACCATAATGTGGTTTGAAAAGTTATTGTGCAAAATTATGGAAAAATATAGAGAGGCCGTAATTGGTTTCTCTTGAAAAGCTGTTTTGCAAACAATATATTACAAAAGAGATCTTTCTGCAAACTGTGAGTTATGACTGGTCAGTTTTCCTTTGTGTCAAATGGATTAAGGTAACATTGTATGTTCCTGTCTGCTGCTTTGGTCTCCTACTTGCACTGGGCCAGTCTGCTGGTGAACCTGCTCCTCAGGTCTTTCCTAAAGGAAAACATCCTGTCAGGCATTACTTGATGTAACTCAAATTATGATAAAGAAACAAAGGTCCTTTAGACTATTCATTATATTTTGAAATTACGGGAGAAGGGAGTGGTTTGGCGGGGGTTCCCCACCCCACCCCCTTAATTTGTTTGGAGAATGCTGCCAGTTTTCCTTTATCTCAATCATAAGGTTTGCTGCTGTGAACAAAAGAACCTCCAAACATTTAAATTACTTTGTAGCCAGAATTTTATTATACTGTAGCAATAAACTAAATGTACTGTATATTTCCGACACCATCTAGCTGAGTTTAAAATGGTGGAAGAGGGAGAAATCGTACTCTGTAAACAGAAGTGGGACACGTTCTGATCTCAGTGCTATTTTAAAATAGAAAGTATGAGGTAATCTCTTTTTCGAAGAAGAGGAAATTCGTAAATGTTGTTTTCCTCTTGGGTTGTTTATCAGGGAACAAATACTAAACTGCTTAAATAACATCTATTACAATTAATAAAATTTCAGTTGACAACAGATCAATTAAATTAATCAAAAAGGACTATTCATATGAAAGCAATAATTGACTTTGAGTGGCAAAACATTTCTCTAATGACATAAGTCGTACAAAAGCCTTGCTTGAAGAGTACTTGATATACATGGTCATTTGCTATTACAAATGTTGAGCTGTTGCATGTTTGGCTAAATAAGTGAATTGAGTTGTAGAAAAATTCAAAGTTCTACAGTATCCGTTTCCTTTTCTTTCCAAGCAACTTTTTGTAAGTACATTTTCTGATACCGGTTAACACCACATGTATGCCATATGTTCTGCATAGTCTGCTTGAAGAAAGCTAATAATTGGAAGCAATTTAAAATAAAAATTACTGATTTTAACACTGAGTGTTCCACTGAATTGACATAAGGATATAAATGCTTTTAGTGCTCTAGATAATGGATTTTTAGAGGTTTCTTTTTTCCTGGAATTTCTGTGAACTTTTTCATTTTTCTATTGACTGATGATTCTTGTCATTCAGAGCTGTTCCTGATTCTGCATGACACAAAAATACAATTTAAGATTTTATATCATTGTAATTATATTTGCTAAGTCCTTGCTGTTAGGGGTTTTTTTTATTTTTCTCATCTGCACTAAATTGTTGGTACACTCACATTTTAAAATATTTATGAGGAAAAACTGATGAAAAAGTCTGTGTGTGCACATAAATAAGTTCTGAATTTAAAACTATGTACACTTCATCTGAATTAAAATAAGATCTGAAGTATTGAGATTACGAGACAACAAAGATTTTATTTTCTCTTTCATTTCTAGAAGACTTTTATAACTTTTACTTTCTGAAGACAGAAAAGTTTAGTATTTTGGTTTGAAATTATATTAAGTGTATGTTAGGTATATTTGGTCTTTTAGCAGTGTATTTTTTCTTCCAACACAAAATTGCACCAGCAAATAAAATAATTGTGTTTGGATTACTACACTGTTCACAGATCACTTGACAATGTATTAATAAGGTTTCAGATAACTGATTGCCAAAGTAGACATTCAATACTGACAAATCTGAGTATTTTAAAATTGAGTCTCAGGTAATCAAACCATCTTTTTTT
Source organism: Pachycephala philippinensis (assembly GCA_013397055.1). Classification (NCBI taxonomy): domain Eukaryota; kingdom Metazoa; phylum Chordata; class Aves; order Passeriformes; genus Pachycephala; species Pachycephala philippinensis. The sequence continues at coordinate 72,966 of VWZT01014475.1, read as the reverse complement.
TTATGCAGACTGTATTTTTCAGCAGGGTATTTCTGCCAAGTGAAAGTATTGGAGTTCCATTCTAAAATTTATTACTTAGTCCCTGGAAGCAATATATATTAAGTTAATCTCAAATAGCTAGTTGTATCATTCAAATGCTCAAATACACTCTTAGTATTTAGATATTACTACTAAGAATTATTATTTTAACATTTTGCATTTTATTAGTACCCAACATACAGTGACACGAGTTTGCTGAACAGTCCTGTTGCAATGGAAACAGATGGGCCTTTAATTGAAGATTTGCAGACGCTGAAAAAGACAGTGAAAGAAGAGGCTTGTCAGGTAAAACCTTGTGAAGATAGCAAAGTACTCCAATTTATTAATTAATTTAAGTGACTATTAATCATGAACTTGAGTTGTATTTTCAGCCCTGTAACCATTTATTCTTGAGTAATACACTTCATCAGAGCTGCTACTTTCAAGTGGTAGTGTAGCAGCCAGAAGTAGTGTTATGTTTCTAATGCCTGTGAATCTGCTATATAGTCTCTTTTAAGGTTTCTTCTACAGAAACTTTGTTTTAATTTTCATTTAGGAATAGCTTTTTGTGTCATTATGGGAACAATGATTATGCTTTAAGGATAGTGAAAACTACAGCTAAAATCTACAACATCATGTTCTAGTCTTGTCTCTATATAACAGTTTTGATTTTTCACAAGAAAAGGTTGTCAGTACTAGAATCTGGCTATATTTTATACATTTTTGTTTGTTATTCAGAGCCTTCTTAGTGGCTAAAGCTCTTGTGTTTTGAAAAAATATGTAAAGTCTGTATCTTGCCCACTCATGGGTCTTCTTCCTCAGTCCACCATCTGTCAGGTTCCATTACCCTGTGCAGGGGGAGGACTCTCAAGGTCTTTTCCATCCTTTTGTCTGTAGCTAATGCTCAGTAATATTCATGTCTTTTTAATTTAACATCAGTTAAGTGGAATTAGAATACCAGTGTTGAAACTACAGATTTCAACTTGGAGGTGGTTGAAAATGGAGAGATGCCAGGTAGCATTGCAGTATCACTAAGATTTCTGGTAGGAATGTGTACTATATGGTACTATAAATCTGTCTAAATCCAGCAAAGTCTAAGACTGGAGAAATGGAGCCAGAAAAAACAGTTCAGTTTGGAGATAAAGTCTGTTAATTTGATCCAATGTATTCAGTAAGACATTTGATAAAAATGTGGTCAACCTAACCTGCTAAATTACTGTCTTAATATTCCAGTGTCATTATCCTGCAAGATTATATTTTATTTACTATTTGTTACATGGCATTTTGGATGAAGGTTGGAATGAAAAGAAACACTGGAATGCTAAGACACACTCAAGGATTGCTGCTTTTTAAACACCTATGTATGTTGTGGATCCCTGGGCATTACATGTAAATCTTACATGTAATCTGAATTACATCCCTCTCCAGGGCTACGAACAAGAGTAGCATTCTCCTGAATGGGAATGATGGTTAGATCTAGTCAGTGAGGAGCACTGGGCTTATTTAAGTTTCTAAACCTCTGCCTTTCTTCATACATTGGATAGCTTAGCCAGGCCCACAGGAGGGAGAAAGGAGCCTCCTTTCAGTTGCTTCAGAGCCTAGAACCAATTCAAGTAGAGAAAGGTGCATTACAAAATTATTTAGAAAAATTAGTACTGTTGAATTTTAAAGTTGTGTTGATCATAGTGTCCATCTTTGACTGTGCTATTTCTTAACACTTAACTGTTTTCTCAGGGTTTATGAGACCTTGGTTCACTTTCTATCCTGCCAGAGATCATTAAAATTCCTACTTCCTATGTCTTAGTGCTCCAACGTCAGTTCCAGAAGAAAAGCAGCCAGATTAGGATTCTATGCTAGTAGTTAGGACAAGCAGTTAAGAACAAAATTCCCAGTCCCAGCTGCTGGAAGAATTTTGGGATTTGGGACAGTATTATACAATATAAAATGCAGAAACAGTAATGTCTGCCCAGACTAAAACCAAGGACTCTCATATAAGTCTTACCTTCTTTTCTACAAAGAATTCAACTTCATGAGCTATAAAGTTTGGGCTATATACAGCTTCATTGGTAGCATTCCAACTGGAAAACAGTGCATCATATCCCTATGAATGAGCTTGATTTGCCACCACCCACAATTATAAGAAAGGGTGGGGATTTAAAGAAATGACACTAATGGAAAATAAACAAATTGTAAACTAAACAAAATTCTGAAACTTGGGTTGGAACTGCTTAAGCATTCCTTAGCCATCTCTCCAAGTGCATGCTTTCTTCCCTTTCCTTGCTCACAAAGTATGCAAGAAATGAGATGACTAAAAGATTATATGCCAAGTTTTCAAGGAGAAAGATCCTGCCCTAGCAGAGCTAATAGAATGTTTTTAATTGAGAATTCTTTATTAGAAAAACTAAGCCTGCAAGAGGATGGATAAGTTTGGGTCACTAGGCAGGAACAGAATTGATTATGGACTAGAGTATTGCAGGAAAGCAGGCCAGGTAGCATTCCTGCATCAGTCTTTGAGAGGACACTGAACAGACAGTTACATATCCCTTGCTAAGCAGCTTCAGCACTTGATGTTAAAACAAGAGCTACTACAGTTATCCATCGAAAAAAAAAAAAGGCAAGTCAAACGGACAGCTTTGTTTCTTAAATTAAACTTCAGAAATGAGAAACTACATGAAGATCTATACAGCTTCCGTGACAGTGAGGTTTATGCTGGAGGTTGGCAATAAAGCAGAATGTCCCTACTGAAGAGGTGCTGGACTGACTGAGGAAAGCGGTTCGGGAATTTTTCCTGTACCAGACTTACATGAGCATTTTTAGTGAATACTCTGCCACAATAAAATTGGACCACTGTGACTTAATAATTTTGAATACACCAATAAACCAACGGCTAGGTAAAGGCCAGGCAGTTTTTTTATGAGGAGTTTTTTATAGAAAAACATGAATAAACAAGCAAAGTAGGGTAGGTGATTCAGACATTGGAACTATATAAAAACACCATTATAAAGTTTAAAGATACTTTGATAGGAATATTGCCCAGTTTTGAGAAAGCATTGGTAAAATGATGGTGATGTCATGATTGTTAATAGCTTAGAATTCATAGCTGTTTTATTTTCCTCATACCAAGAAAATTTGTTTTAATACTTGAAACTGCGTAGCGGGTAGGGTAAAGAGGAGAAAGTGTAAACTTTTTTCCATATTTTTTTTTTCAGTAAGTGAATATACTGATGTGCAAGAAGTACTCTTAAGTAATGTTTAGTAATTAGTATGTTTGGCTAACTTTGTTCTATTTTTTATTTCAGGCACAAAAAGATCAGAAAAAAGATCGTCCTCTTGTGCGACGCAAGTCAGAACTGCCTCAGGATATCTATACCATGAAAGCCTTGGAATCACATTGCAGAGCTGATGAATTAATATCACATGATGGGCATTAAACTATTACAGTGAAATATTATTTTGGAGGAAAAGTTTTTTTTCTGGACTCAGTTCTACAGTAGAACTTAATTTTTTGTGCCATACCAATCAGTTACACACAAAGTCAAAGCTTTCTTCAACCCAGTTCTGTAGGCAATAACTTAATAGAGTATGCAGCTCAAGATTAGTAGTTCAAACAATGGTAAATTACCCAGTTCCATTTGCAGAATATTGGGTTGACTATAATCAAGTGGACACAATTTCCTGGAGGTGTTGTCATAGTACCAACTAGCTGTTAACATGCAGTTTTTATAGTTGTATTTGAGAAAAGCATTCTATAAAATCTTTCCATCTAAATAAGTGAATGACCAATAGTTGGTACTAATGATAAATGTGTGTTTTCAAAAGTGAAATTATTTCAAATATAAGTATTAAACTTTTTCTAGGATTTCTCAGCTTTACAGTTGTTTCCACATTATTGCTGTCTTGTAATATACCAGCAGTTTTGAAAATACAGTTATTCTTTCGTATTATAAAACATGGCTTACAAACTGGTAACATTCATGACAATCCTCAGTCATCATTCCTTTCTAAGAATTCTGTAAATTAATTTCTCTTTTACTTAGGGTAAAGATATATATATATATATCTATATATACCACATCCTAATACTTCATGTAGATTTAAAGCCATATCTTCCAGTCTTTAGTGTATAATATGGCACCAGTATTCCAGATATGAACTGGTAGAAGAATTTTTCCTAAAATGAAAATTTGTTTACTATGACTGGGAATAGACTGAATATAAAATTTCATTTTAAGTTTTTTCAAGTCAATAAAGTAACTCTTTCACTGTTTTCTCCCTTATCTGAGCTTTTAATACTCAGCATTTTTCTTGGGCTCTACGAGTTCAATATTCTGTGGCAGATACTATGTGTGATTTCAGTTGCATCAGTTTTTATCTGAAAGATGAACAAAACCTTTCAGGTAACACAACATCATAAGCTTATTAAAATTTAAAAAAAAATTTAAAAAAGGAACAGACTCTTGAATTCCATTCTGCTTCTTTTTAAATGAGTCTAAGAGCTGAGGAGATAGTGACCATAATTTTACCGTGAAAATATTTTTGTTGTTGTTGTAAAGAGCACATGTGCTGCAAATACACCTCACAAGTGAACTGAAAATGCATCTGAGTTGCTGATGATCTTCAAATGCTGCTATATATTCCACAAGATTACTTGCATGTAATGAGCTTTTTGTTGTAGATGGAAAAGCACGGGAGGAAAATCTCTTTAAAAATATAGTGCTTTGTCTTCAATATTTGATTTCTCTCAGGGTGGCCAGTATTTTGACTTACTTATCCTGCTTACAAGCTGTTTGAAATGTGTTCTGCTATTCTAAATGGGTGATTAGTTTCTTTTGTCTCTGGCAGTAACATGGTATAACTTAATGTTTAATGTCTTGATGCATAGAGAGATAAAAAAGTGGCTTCTTTAAAAATAGTTTTGTTTTATTTTTTAAGGAAGTATAAACATCTCCTGCATCCATAAAAAAAAGTATTGCTCAAAGCAGACATTCATAGTAACCTTGTGCAGATGTAGTGCCTGCTGTTTGTTGGTTGCATTTAACATTCAATTTCCAATATTTGTTACGTTGTCTATTGGAAGAAAATTGTGAGTGGTAAATATTGGCTTACAACAACTAAATTTGAAGACCAACCCAACCTTTAAGTGGAATGTCCACTGTGTCTGAAAACATTTCCTGTAAAACTTGAAAAAGAAAATGCTTTACCATTAGGAAAAACTATATGAAAACAGTTTAAAGATGCCTTCTACTTTTGAGGGAAAAAGGGTGCTTTTTTAATTGTGTAAAGCAACGTCTATGTATTTTGATATACCATTGTTTGAACTTCCATCTTTAGCTGGTAGATTATCAGTTACCTTTGATTTTGGGTGTTCAGTATGTCTGTGCAAGAGATTGCTGAAAGGAATTATTCTTACGTTACCCAAGGGGGGGAAAAAAACCCAACTGTATATCAATGTTTGATTGATTGTGTGATACTCAACGTATAAGAACATCTTTCACTGTCTAGATTTATTTTTATTCTTTATTGAAGATAAACACTCACCAAAAAGGGAAGTATTGTGGTAATTCAGAGGCTTCAAGTTCTCCATAAAGGCATATTTGAAGTTTTGGGCCACTGAACATTTGCTTAGGCAATATTCCAAAATCTTATCACCACTAATGGTCTAGCATGTTTATTATCAATATTTATATATTTCGTATAATCTTGTACTAAACAATTCTAAAACTAATATGTCCAAAATAAAAAGAAAAATTAAAGTAGAATTTTGGTGACTGTTGTTCTTCATAAAGTTCTGTCTTATACCTTCCCCCGTTTTCCAAAATTACACCTGTACATCAGGAATGTCAAAAGTAATATTACAAGTGTCTTTTTAGTGTGGCTTTAGTATGGCTTCATTTTAATATTGTACATACATTGTACCTTGTTTTATGGTAATAAGTAATAAAAATGTAGACTTCATATTTTGTACAGAATCGTCCTATGTACAGAATAAAAAATTCCTAGAAACAGCAAAAATAGGTAAGTGGCACAATTATTTTTCATTAGACAATATCTGTAACATTATACATTAGTGGAATGTTAAGTTCAAATGTACCTACATATTTTTTAACATTTTGTAATTCAATTTTTTGTTCTGGCATTGTTTCTGAAGAACTTCATACACCTGCCATTTAATATGCTTTTATCTAATTTTAAAACTTTAAAAAAAAAAAAGGTGTATTATATGGACAAATAAAGAACATGTGAATTTTACTTGCTCATCATGAAACTAAATTTAACACAGGGTGTTTGGGGGTGTGTTCAGATTATCACTGCTAGCAGAATCAGCTGTACAAATTAAAATAATTTCATAAATTTCTCAAAAGCAAAAAAAAAAGATGGAAGGCCACTAGTAAAAAAAAAAAAAAAACAGGAATAATTGATATTCAGTAAAAAAAGCAGACTTTTCTTGTAGAACAGCAATCAGTATTAAAAGGAGTTTGGTAATACTCCAGTCTACAAATATGAAAAATGCATCTTTCATACCATAGTATTTTCCTCTGTAACATTTCTGTATTGACACGCTTCAAGCAAAGTAGCCATAAAATCTGGGATTATATTGTGGTAGTTGATACATGATCAGGTGGCAAGGGTGTAGGGAAAAACTGAAATCTGCAGTAGGAGTTGTCTTCCCTCTGCAATCCATAAAAATCTTGAAAATAACTAAGGGAATGACTCGCATAGAGCTGACCTTCCGTGACTGGGGGAGTTGGGGGGGCGTTGAGCCTGGAATCAAGAGCTGACTACTGACATGAGTTATAAATGTAAGATTTGAGTTACAAGTTAGGTCTTGGCGTAGTGGGAAAAAGAGTTTTCTTCATAAGCTCAGTAGTAAACTCATCAAACATGAATGAAAAACAAGATGCTGAAACAACTGAGGAGCCAGTTATTCACTTTTGGAAATCAGGGTTAAATACATCTCAAAATAAAATGTTTCAAAATACTGACAGCGATGACATTTTTTCCATATAAATACCTTAGTGAGTTGCCAGCTTGTTCAGGAAATTACCTTTAATCCTTTCCCTCTAGGGGAATTAGGCTCTGGGGCTTTGACCAGCAGCCTTTTTTGGCATTGCTTTCATGGTTTGGCTTTGTAGAATTGGAAAGGAAGGTGCTAGTGTAGCACATACTGCTTGTGTTTGGAGATGTGTTCATTTGCTTTATGCACCTCACAAATGTACTTACAGGAGATAGCTGTGATTTCAGGTTATCCCAGTGTTCTGAATCCCTTTATGGGCCACCCACCTGAAAGCGGAGCACTTCTGCCCCTCGGATCTTGTCCCTACTGTGTGCAGTGATTGTGGAGACTCTGACTGTGTATAGCTAATTAAGAAATGCCATTCTAATTACCATATCACTGTCTCCCTGGATTATAGTTTTTCTATGAGGACACTTGGCTTGAGCTGTCTTTACTTCATGAAATAAAACTTCGAGGTAGTTAAACATTTTGTATGAAGAAATTCCCAAGGGAGAATTTACTGTGGAGCTGAAGAAGGCAGTGCATTATTCCTTCCTCACCTAACAGAAGAGCAGCACGGCTGCAGCTGGCTCTCCCTGGAGCCAGGCACACGGGGACTGCGTTCATTCCTGCCCCGGTGAGTCTGCACACACACACAGGAAGGTCTGGAAGCAGTGACCCTGGGGTGAGGAGGGGAGAGGGCACTCACGTGATTGCCTTGAGCTATTTTAGGCGGTTTTGTGATCCAGAAAACCACACTGAGAGGATTCAAGCTAGCATGAAGACCTTGCCGTAGTAATTTTTCTAGTGCACTCACTATAGAATTAAAGAAGCAAGAGGATTAGAGATGGGAAAGCAAGTGATTTGCACTAATGGTTACTTGTTGGGTTTTTTCCCTTCGTTTTTGGTCTCAAATACTACCAAATTAATATTAAGTATAGGAAAAATCCTTTTTTTCCCCCTGAAATTGTTTCTTTTATAGCTTATGAAAAAGGTTTTCTTTCTACATATATTGTATGGCATTTCCTAGGAGCAAGTCTTGTGTCTTGACAAGTTGTCTCCTATCCTCATTATGATTCTCTGAAATAACATGTCTTTAGTTAAATTATATGGGAAATGTGTCATATTGGCAATCTTGCCTTTGGATGGCTGATTTCAGTGGCTTCTCACACCTGTAAGAAGGGCCAGGTCTTTTGTGTGCCCAAGAAAAGGACATCCATAATTAACTAGAGCCAGATCAAGGCAAGTTATTTTTCACCCTGATTGAGCAAGCTAAAGCCATTTCTGTCTCCATAGGCTTTGCAGAAGAGAACTTGTGCAAAAAATTAGTTTATCTTGTCTCTGCTTCAATTTCCTTTAACTTAATTTGCAGCTTCCTCCTGCTCCCCTTGGCATAGTAGATAAGGCTGAAGTGATTAAAGGAATACAAAGTCTCTACCTACACTGGCTTTTAGTTGCAAGTAGCCTAGCACTTAGATATCAGAATTCAAGACTTGTTGCACATGGAGCATTTTCAAATTTAAAACCTACAGTAAGATGAGACTTGCTGAGGGTTTTTTGACCCTACTTTCTCTGCAAGTCAGCAGCAATATATAAATATTTACTTGAATTTCTGTTTCCTATCCCTGTCCTGCTTTCTTCTCCTTACTTCCCTATTTTCCTTATTTGCATTTTTTTCCTGGAACCAGTTTTACAGCAATGAAATATTGTATCTTGCTTTGTAAGCTACAAAAATTCTGTGACAGTTTGGCACAGCAGATGATGACTGCTCCAGAAGAATGAGCATGCCAGTACTTGGAATGATCACTTGAGCTCACCTCCAAAGACATGCCAAGTTAAACTCAAGACATATCTAGATTGCTTAGGAATATTATCAACACCCTTTTAATGAACACCTCCAAATCCAGAATGTTAATTTAACCTGTGGGCTTTGGGTGCTTGACCTGTACTGGTGCTTACTATGTGGATGTAAGAGGTAGCTAATTCTCCCCACATTGGAAAGCCGTCAGCTGAGACCAGATACGGGATAGCCTTGGTGGAATTCAGACAGCCTAGCAAAGTTAGCTTTTTTTTTCATATAATACACAATCCTGAAACAACCTACATGTAGAAGAATTATAAGGTGTGAGCAAACTAGACTTTGGAAAATTGAAATAGGTGAGTCTTGTATTAACCACTGCTCAGTAACTATTCTATGAACAGAATATTTGGAGAAGTATCTACCATTATTTTTCTTCATCAAAAAATTTACCTTTCGAGGGGGAGGGGTTTAAATAGGTTTGATTCATCAAAAAACAATCATCTCTGTTAGTTTTGGTGCTTGCAGTTGAAACTTAGTTGCTGAACAAATAATTTTTCTTCCAGACAAGAATGTTTGAGATTTTACTTAAGAAATGTGTTTTTCAAAGTTGAACTGGACTCATTAAGTGCTTTAGGAGCCTGCCTGAGCATGGCATGCTTTTTCCCTTGATAGAAATGGAGGACCTGGGATATGTGTGTGGGCTTTCCAGATTTCTAGTGCTGTAGCTGGACATAACACACTTTAATGCTTAGTTACATTTGTGTAGAGGCTTACAGATCAGGTCTTCCTTTGCTAGGCAGGATATTCCACCCCAGCTTCCTTACTTCTTGGGCGGTACATCTGAACAGATCCTGGGCATGGGGGGTCTCTGTGCATTTCCCTGAGTATCTATGAGGAAGTGCATGGGAGGTTCAGAGGTGGTTTTGTGTGGTTGCTTTGCTTTTCTTTTGGGGGCAACATTCCCTTTTCTACCTCCATATGAGCAAAAACTGGAGTTTCAGTCTGTGGGTCACCCACCATCCCTAGTGTACTTCTGGGGAGTCAGTGGAGTTGCTTTTGGAACTTCACTGTCTTCTCCCCTTTCCCAAACACATCCAAATGTCAGCCAGGACTGGGGGACTAATTTGGGAAAGGAGAAATGGGATTGTCCATCTCAGCAGCAGTGAGCTAAACTCATCTAATACCTCGATCAGTCAAACATACATTGGGATGTGGCTGCTGTAACAGATGTTTAGGAATTTTTAAAAATTAAATTATTTCATTTTTAATAAAAATCCCCTTTCTCACTGATGTACTCTTACTCCCTGTCTCCTTTTATGTCCTTTGCTTTTGGGAAGCAGTCTCACAAAAGACTGGGACTAATGGTTTGGGTGCCAGATTCATTAAATGGTAATTAGCACAGCTGGCTGGCTGGCTGGGCTGGGTGTGTAAAGCACCGGAGACACTTCACTGAAGAAGCCTTGCAGTTGGCCTGCTGCTTTCTTCACGGGATTACGTCATTTTTGCCACCTGACCTTATGGCTTCTGGGTTAATTTGTCACATGAAATAAACATTTTTTTCCTTTGGACAAATGAACCTCGGGCCTGCTTTATCTTCCGGGTAACGAGGCAGCAGCAGAACGCATCTCGCCTGGGCGCTGCTGCCAGGGCACAGTGGGGGGAGGCTTTTGCGTTCCCGTTTCCGCTCACATCCCGCCCTCTACTTCCAGAATAAATTTGATAAAACCCTTCTGGAAGGGTTTCCTGCGGGGAACCCTTCAGTAACTGAAGGGAGCTTACAAAAAAGATGGAGAGGGGCTTTTTACAAGAACATGTAGTGACAGAACAAGGGGGAATGGATTCAAACTGAAAGAGAGTAGGTTTAGATTAGATATTAGGAAGTTCTTTACAGTGAGGACGGCGAAGCACTGGAACGAGTTGTCCAGAGAAGCTGTGGGTGCCCATCCCTGACAGTGCTCTAGGCCGTGTTGGATGGGGCCCTGAACAACCGGGTCTAGTGGAAGCTGTTCCTGCCTATGGCAGGCGTGCTGGAACTGGGTGATTCTTAAGGTCTCTTCCAAGCTAAACCGCTCCATGATTCTACGAATAGGTAGTGGGGGGGAGCGGCAGCCGCCCGGGCGAGGCGAGGCGGGGCGGAGCGGGCCGGGGCGGAGCGGGCCGGGGCGGAGCGGGCCGGGGCGGAGCGGGCC
>VWZT01014475.1:0-61398 GCA_013397055.1 Pachycephala philippinensis | reverse complement strand
TGTGGGCTGGCTGTGGGCACAAATCCGGGCGTGCTGCGGCTGCGGCCGGTCCTGCTTGGAAAGGCACCGAAAGTGCTTCGTCAGTCGGCCGTGGCACTGCTCCTGCGGCAGCCAGGCTGCTGGGGAAGTGACCTCCTGGGTGAGGCAGATAGCCGCTCTGAAACAGAACAAAGGCGCCAAAATCCCGGATAAAGGGGAAAAAATACCCCCGGCCTGAATCGACCTGTAAAAAGTGTCTTTTAGTGGTTAATTAAGGAGTTCCCGTAATTGACAAACGAAGATGTGGACCTTGCCGTGCCTTTGTTTAGTTATCAAAGCCTGGTGGCCGTGCTGCTTGCGCTCGGAACCGCATCAAAAGCTGCATGTAATACTGCAGCTAAGCTGAGACTGTGGCTTGAGCGTCTTTGTTACTTACGTGCTGCTGTTACTGACTATTTATTTTGAAAATGACTTGTCAACAAATCTGTTGCAAAATAGGCCCTTACTGTCCCAGAATGCGGCCTAATGAACAGTGACAAAATACAGCTAGGTTTCATCAATAACGCAGGCTTTTACTATTAAACAAGCCCCTACGGTTTGTAAATGGCTACGTGCCTGCCAGCGTGAGCTTGCAAAATTCTACTATTAAGCTTCTGGATCTATACTCCTGGTGTACTGCTGGTTCTGTTCCTGTATACATCAAATCCTAATAAAGTCATACTTCATATTGCATTATTTAACATGTCAGCAGAAACAGTTTAACGTCCTGATATATGCCCTGCAGTTGCTGCACACGTAGAGAAACATCAAGAAGGTTCTTCCATTCACTGTATATTAATTGTAAACTTAAGATGTTGCTTAGAAATACCCTGTCTTTGTTTATTTTTTGCCTGTTTCCACTGATTATCCTCTTCCTTCCCCTTCCAAAGTTTGAGACTGCTTTTTCGGTAGGGTTAATTTTTTTAGAAGAGAACAAAAGAACAGCTGTGTTTATGAATTCATGATGCAGTGTTTAATAAGATCTAAAGAAAGCCATTTAATATTAATGCAGATGATTTCTGCATTTTTGCTATGCCTGGATCATGAGTGTGGTTATCGCTGGTTCAGGTTGGAAGTAATAAAAGATAGTGGTGATCAGTTATCTCTAAGCTCATGGCATAGATATTATATATGCATGCATAAAAAGAAATGGAGAGACTCATTACATGTTTCAAAGGCCAAATGCTAATTTATGATGTACAGAGGCCATTTCTGTCCATGTCTTCTGGTTTAATAGCATTTACTTGGGCAGAGAGGCTTCTATGATTGGCAGCCAGGTATTCAAACTTAACAGATCTGAAACCTCTAGCAGAGAGAGCTCTGACACTTAAAAACAATGTTGTTATTATTGAAGCTTGTCCGTGGACTACATAGCATGAAGTAGATTATTGATTACAAGTACAATAAAACAGAAGCCTTATTTCTGCATAGTGAAAGCTGCTCTCTGGTATCACCAGCTCCCCAGCCTGCCAACAACTCTCATACGAGTTCCTGTGGTCTCAGTGCCATGTTGTTCTATGACCAGGCTTCTGGTGCTTGGGGCCACAAACGTGACACCCTGAGGCGGTATCTCCTAAGGGCCGAACAAAATCAGAGCAGGACAGAGTCTGCTGTAATGTGTCGAGTCAGTGTGTCCCCCTACAGGGAGTAACCTTCTGCACTGAAATCACTGCATTGCAGCACGGCTGCCTGCATCCCCAGCAATTACATCATCTGTGATGCACTGGCTGTGCTAATGCCTGAGTACTTTCAGTGGCTTGGCTTTTTGTTCTGTCAGGAGAATTTTTTTTGTTCAGAGACTAAACTTCCAAATAATTTTCAAAGTAGAAGTCTGAAAATACAAAGCCACCTTTGAAAGAAAAAAGCAGTTGTTTAATGTCCTCACTGAAGCATAGTTGTCCTGGCAACATATCTCAGCAAATAAATGCACAGTCCATATTGCAGATTTCTCTCAGAATATGAGTTAAAATTCACTTAGTGTAATGTTTTATTGTTTTTTATAGCAACCTAAATCTTAATGGAGTTTTGTTAAAAGACAGTGAACCCATTCTCCATCTGAGAGATATTGCAAAGCTACATTTGACCTAATTTAGTTAATTAAGTTGGTGTGGAACTTAAAGGTTAGAAAATAGTCTGGTAATAACAGAAGGTGGTTGAGAAGGAGTGGCAGATGTGTTAGAAATTAAGTATTTCTTACATACTATATTTTTTTGCAGAGGATGTGGGAGATGAAGGAGAAGAAGAAAAAGAGTTCATTTCCTACAGTATCAGCACTGACATTCATTATGGAATAAAGTCAAACAGGTGAATTAGTAAAATAGATCTTGACATTTCTACTCTGTATGTAAAACCTGCACAAGCAGATTTACCTAATTTACCTCTGGCTTACCTAGTGCTTTCAGGCAGTGTTTTTATTCAAGTGGGCAATCGCTTTTCAAGGTAGAGGCTTTCATAAAAAAAGGGTGTGTCATGAGGCTGAAAGGAGTGGGCCTAGGACTTCTATCTCTGCGGTTAAAGAAACAAAAGTTTTATTAATTTTGGCATATGTGCAACTGTCATGTACACAACTTGAGTTCAATAATCTTTGGTTATGTCTGACTCTTACATATTTGTCACTTATCTTGAGGCATATTTGACTCTGAAGCTTTGTAAAATATGTGTTACTTTAGTGTGCCCTTACTTCAGAGTCATTATTGATAGCTCAGCTTGCTTATTGCTGAACAGTAAAGATGTATTGATTTGGAAGACTTGTATTCAAGTCTCTTAGGAGAAAGATTGTGAAGCATGATGATACAGGTTACCCTTTGACTCCTAAACTTGCAGTCACATTAAAGCTATTGTGTCACTTAAATTTCAGATGATTAGTTAGTAACTCTCTTCTCTGTTCTGTAGCCTGGCGTTCATTAAACGTACAGCAGTGATCGATGCCGACAAACCAGTGTCTTCCCAGCTCAGAGTGCTCACTCTCAGTGAAGATTCTCCGTATGAAACATTGCACTCTTTCATTAGCAATGCTGTTGCTCCCTTTTTCAAGTCCTATATCCGAGAATCTGGCAAAGCAGACAGGTAATTCAGTATAAATACTGCATTTCTGTGCTTATGAAGTAAAGTAAGCGTTTAATGTTTTAAAGAAACCCCAAACAACAGTGACTCTTCAGGGTGAATTGTTTAAGCACACAGATGCATATGATGCTGTTGCTGTCTCTGGGGAAGCAGTTCAGGTCTGAATGCATTATGTATGGGGTTTGGTTTGGCTTCTTATATGGAAATATGTGTACTTTTTCAGGGATGGAGATAAGATGGCTCCTTCAGTTGAGAAAAAGATTGCAGAGCTTGAAATGGGCCTCCTGCATTTGCAGCAGAATATTGAAATTCCAGAGATCAGTCTGCCAATTCATGCGACCATTACTAATGTTGCCAAGCAGTGTTACGAACGTGGAGAAAAACCAAAGGTTACAGATTTTGGTGAGAAGGCCGAGGATCCATTGTTCCTCAATCAGTTACAGTCTGGAGTCAACCGCTGGATTAGAGAAATACAAAAGGTAACCAAATAAAGAACAGGGAAAAAAAAAGCAACTGAGTAATAAGAACCTCTGTGCAGTACTGTGTATCTTCTTCACAGTTTAAATGGTAAAATGCTGCTTCATGAAGGATACGCTGAAGATCTGAGACCAGGTTTCTCAGTCACGAGAGACACTGGTCTAAATTAGGCTAAGTTCAGTCTAAAATTAGGCTAAGACTAGTTTAAACTTGGAATCTAGTCTAAATTGTTCTACAAATAGCCAAGACTATGACTATTTTATACATATTGGAATAGACTCACGTAACTGGCAGTAACCCTGTGAATTTTGTAACTATTCAGATCTTTACGGCAGATTGAGAGGAACACATCTTATTGGCTTGTTTCATTATTTGCCCTTGGTGCATCCACAACCACTTCACAATTGTTACTCCAGCCCCATCTTGTAATCTCATACTTCTGTCTGTTACTTTTTAAAAGAACCGCTGTTCTGCTGGTGTTACTCAAAAATAGCATCTCAGATACTACTCTGGGTTCTTTGCCTCTGTGTGCACAGTAAACACGTATTGCTCATGGAACAGTGTTGTCTTTCCTTACTTGAGAGCATAAAACATTTGTTATCTTGCCTGGCTCATCTGCTATTAACCAGAACACAGACACTGCTCAGGAAAGCAGGCAGGTGACATTTTTAGGCTATTCTGAAGATTATTACATGGGGGGTTAACTTAAACTGACCTTTAGGATCTCTGGAATTACACTCGTCACGTGTTGCATGCAGTTCCTACACTTTTCAAAGAATAAGTGCCAAAACTCTGAGGTTGGGTTATTAAAACCTAGTGGTTGTTACGTGTTTTAATTATATTTAGTAACAGCAGGTTTTTACAGTTGAAACATATAAATTAAACACTTTTCTCCCTCCCTTCTCTTTCTCTCCATTACTTTGAAGGTGACCAAATTAGATCGAGATCCTGCATCAGGCACTGCATTACAGGAGATAAGCTTCTGGTTAAATTTGGAACGGGCTCTTTACCGCATTCAGGAAAAACGTGAAAGCCCAGAAGTTCTGCTGACTCTGGACATTCTAAAACATGGCAAACGTTTTCATGCAACTGTCAGCTTTGATACAGACACAGGTAAAATACTTCCTCAGTAACATTTTTTACAAATGTCCTACAGAACATTAAGCTGTTACAAAATTTGAATATTGTGGTACAAAGAACAATGCTGTTTAGAGAAACCTTGGACTAGTTACAGATACGGATTTTGGTCAATGAAATGAAAAGTTATATGCAAAATCTTTTCCATTTAGGTCTGAAACAGGCACTGGAAACTGTGAATGACTATAATCCACTGATGAAAGACTTTCCACTGAATGACTTGCTGTCTGCTACGGAGCTGGACAAAATCAGGCAGGCCCTTGTTGCAATATTTACCCATTTGAGAAAAATCAGGAACACAAAATACCCAATCCAAAGGGCGTTGCGTTTAGTGGAGGCTATTTCAAGAGATCTGAGCTCTCAGCTGCTTAAAGTGTTGGGAACCAGAAAACTGATGCATGTTGCCTATGAAGAATTTGAAAAGGTGTGTTCATTGTTTTATGATACTGGTTGCTGTGTTTTTGCATTGGACAGTGACTTTCAGGAAGCATTTAATTTGGGAGCTAAAGTTCCTGTTCTAAAACTTTTTTCAGGTAATGGTTGCATGTTTTGAGGTATTCCAAACCTGGGATGATGAATATGAGAAGCTACAAGTTCTGCTGAGAGATATTGTGAAAAGAAAAAGGGAAGAGAACCTGAAAATGGTGTGGCGCATCAATCCTGCTCACAGGAAACTCCAGAGTCGTCTTGATCAAATGAGGAAATTCAGGCGTCAGCATGAGCAGCTGAGGGCAGTCATTGTGAGAGTCTTGCGACCTCAGGTAATCTTGGTTGTTACCAAACAGAAAATCTGTGTGGCTTCTTCAAGAGTGTTGCTATTACTTGAAGTTACCAAAACAATAGTAATGTAACATTCAGTTTCCATGTCTGCTTCCAAAACTAGTTTAATTTTGAACCCTTGCTAATAGGCTTAGCTTTAATTCTGACTTACATTGCATAATACATGCTCATGTTAATAAACACAGCAAGTCTAGACACAACACAGAGGAGATTAATAAGTGTTTAAATCCTTGAACTTGGCTAAACCACAGTGGAAAATGAGCTTATGCTGCACAGTAATGGAAGTTTGTGGAGTAACTGTGTTGCTCTGTTCCTACTGGAAGTTAAATCTGAAGCATGACCAAAAGTTTGTTAAGAATTTATCACTGATTGTTAGGGTTTTTTTTTTAGAACCAATTGCATTTTGCTACTTCCAGGGAAATTCTGAAGTATCCAACTCACTAAACTGTGATTCTATTGTAGGTAACTGCTGTTGCCCAGCAAAATCAAGGAGAGGTACCTGAACCACAGGATATGAAAGTAGCAGAAGTCCTTTTTGATGCTGCAGATGCTAATGCAATTGAAGAAGTCAATCTTGCTTATGAGAATGTTAAGGAAGTAGATGGATTAGATGTTTCCAAAGAAGGTACAGAAGCCTGGGAGGCAGCTATGAAGCGCTATGATGAAAGAATTGACAGAGTTGAAACAAGAATAACAGCCCGTTTGAGAGACCAGCTCGGTACAGCAAAGAATGCCAATGAAATGTTCAGAATCTTCTCCCGGTTTAACGCCTTGTTTGTCAGACCTCACATTCGTGGTGCCATTCGTGAATACCAAACACAATTGATCCAGCGTGTGAAAGATGATATTGAGTCTCTTCATGACAAGTTTAAAGTACAATACCCACAGAGTCAAGCATGTAAAATGAGTCATGTTCGTGACTTGCCTCCTGTGTCTGGGTCTATAATTTGGGCAAAACAGATTGACAGGCAGCTCACTGCTTACATGAAGCGTGTGGAGGATGTCCTTGGCAAAGGCTGGGAGAACCACGTAGAAGGTCAGAAGCTAAAGCAGGATGGAGATAGCTTCCGCATGAAGCTCAACACTCAGGAGATCTTTGATGACTGGGCAAGAAAAGTTCAGCAACGCAACCTTGGTGTGTCTGGTCGCATTTTCACCATCGAAAGCACTCGTGTTCGAGGTCGAACTGGAAATGTTCTGAAACTGAAAGTCAACTTTCTCCCAGAAATAATTACACTTTCAAAAGAAGTCCGAAACCTGAAGTGGCTTGGTTTCCGTGTCCCACTAGCAATTGTCAACAAAGCTCACCAAGCAAACCAGCTCTATCCATTTGCTATTTCTCTCATTGAAAGTGTCCGCACATACGAGCGAACATGTGAGAAAGTAGAAGAGCGTAATACTATCTCACTGCTGGTCGCTGGCTTGAAGAAAGAGGTGCAGGCTTTGATTGCAGAAGGAATTGCGCTCGTGTGGGAATCATACAAACTTGATCCATATGTACAGCGCTTGGCCGAGACTGTCTTCAGTTTCCAGGAAAAGGTTTGTGTTATCTTTCAAATTGTGCAAAATTTTTACGTTTATAGTTCAGTAATGTGTGGTTATCCAAAAGTGTCATTGGATAGCTGAGAACCAGTTCTGCAGCTCTCGGGTTAAGTAGCTGATTGAATCAGCACAAATTGGCCAACTGGATGGATCTTTTAGTAGTGCTAAAATTGCTATTAGCAGTACTATTTTCAATTGATATTTCTAAAATTGATTGATTGCTGCATCCAAATAAAGACACGTGATTAACCATTACTGAATAATTATTGTTTCCTTGCTCTAACCTGTCAGACATCCCATTTTTCCTAAACTATCTCAGGTGGATGATCTGCTCATTATTGAAGAGAAGATAGACCTGGAAGTCAGATCATTGGAAACGTGCATGTATGATCACAAGACTTTCTCCGAAATCTTGAACAGAGTTCAGAAAGCTGTGGATGATTTAAATCTTCATTCATACTCCAATTTGCCAATCTGGGTCAATAAGTTGGATATGGAGGTAGGTTTCAGATCGTGGAGTAGTGTATGTTGAGAGGTAACATTTTATTCAGGTGCAAAATATATTTTGATTATTCTCTTTATAGTCACCCAGGGGAAAATTCTCATTCCCTGAAAATTTCTGTGTATTTTTGGTATGCAGAAGATGCAAGACTTGTCTTGGGGTTTTTTTGCTGTTGAATTTTGGGATCAGTTAATTCAAGAGGAGTTCTGTCTTTTGAAGAAAAAGATTTGATACAGCTTGACTGCCTAAAAGGTGCTGGGGGAACAAGGTAGATAAAGGGTGGTGGAAATTTGCTATCCTGGTAGCAGAGACTTGTTGCCATCATATTGTTTGGTTCTGCCTGTTAAGTTTCAGGTTATTGGTCACTAGGCCAACTTCTGTACAGTTAAAATGGTTTAATTACATTAAAGTACATAAGGACCAGGAGAAGCTTTGAATTATATTCAGTGAAAATCTACCAAAACTCCTGAACCTCTTTAGTCAGAGAATAGTTTGGCTTGCTAGAGACCTTAAAGATCATCTAGTTGCAGCCCCCATGCCGTGGGCAGTGATGCCACTGGTTCAGTAGCTCAAAGCCCCATCCAGCTTGGCCTTGAACACTTCCAGGGATGGGGCATCCACAAGTTCTCTGGGCAACCTGTGCGAGTGCCTCACCACCCTCACAGTGAAGAATTTTTTCCTAATACCTAATCTAAACCTTATCTCTTTCAATTTAAAGCCATTATCCCCTGTCTTATTGCTACAAGCCCTAGTAAACAGTCCTCTCCAGCTCTCTTCCGGTAAACCCCTTCTGGTGCTAGAATGGCTTAGTAACAGAGCACTTGGTTCTTCGAGGTGCTGTAGTGTGCCTGGTGTCAGAATATATTGATAGCAAGGATCTTCATGCAGTGAATCTGCGGGTTTTTCCTCCAATGTGCCTTACTTTCTTTAGATTGAAAGAATCCTGGGTGTTCGCTTGCAAGCTGGACTGAGGGCCTGGACCCAGGTTCTTCTGGGACAGGCAGATGACAAAGCAGAAGTTGACATGGATACAGATGCTCCTCAAGTGAGCCATAAGCCTGGTGGTGAACCCAAGATCAAAGTAAGTTTTCCTGTGGGATTTTTTTTCCTTGCATTAGATGTTTTTCTTACTGTCAATTAATTAATGCAGAAATTATTTCTGAGGCTTATATGGGAGATAAATATTTCTTCTGCATCTGTTTTTTGGAGAAATATTTTCTTTTTCCCATTTAAGTGCAAGTTTATCTTTGAGAAGTGCTTCTTGAAGTCCAAAATTCTTGTCTATACGTAGTAGTATCTGCCAGTAAAACTGGGTGTTTTTGCTGTTTCTGCAGAACATTGTACATGAGCTAAGAATAACCAACCAGGTGATATACTTGAATCCACCAATTGAAGACTGTAGATACAAACTTTACCAAGAAATGTTTTCTTGGAAGATGGTAATCCTGTCACTGCCAAGAATTCAAAGTCAGAGATATCAGGTAAGTGTAACAAAGCATATCTAAGTCTGAGCAATTGCTTTCACTTTGTCATTAGTTGTCCTCAATATGTTAGTGTGTTGCTCTAAAACCAAACCTGAGTGCTCTGGAAATCCATGTATATCACAAGTATAACTGTGGTTCTTAGGTTGGAGTGCATTATGAGCTGTCTGAGGAAGAGAAGTTCTATCGTAATGCATTGACAAGGATGCCTGATGGCCCTGCAGCTCTGGAGGAGTCATACTCAGCTGTCATGGGAATTGTGACTGAAGTGGAGCAGTATGTCAAGGTAGGAGGCTGACAGGATATAATGGTACAGCTAAAATGGAAGTGGTCTTTCAGTTTTCCTGGGGGTTGGAGGAAAACACATCTTTTGGAATATACTGGAGAAGTTCTGAACATTGTGAAATACCTCCATTAGGTTTGGCTGCAGTACCAGTGTCTGTGGGATATGCAGGCTGAAAATATATACAACCGTCTTGGAGAAGACCTGAATAAGTGGCAGGCCCTTTTAGTTCAGATAAGAAAGGCAAGAGGAACATTTGACAATGCAGAAACCAGAAAGGAGTTTGGACCTGTTGTCATAGACTATGGCAAGGTAAGAAATTGTAATTATCTTTTGTGGTAAATGCATTGAATTTCAGAATAGGTGTATAACAGAAAATAGCAAGGATGACAAATAACTATTATGTAACACTGTTCACTTGTAGGTACAATCAAAGGTGAACTTGAAGTATGACTCCTGGCACAAGGAAGTGCTTAGCAAATTTGGCCAAATGCTTGGTCAGAATATGACAGAGTTTCATTCACAAATTTCTAAGGTAAGCAAAGTCTTAATACCAGTTTTTCACTTTCAGATCAACTGTTGTAGAATGCTAAAATACTGATTTGTGCCCTTAACAGTCCCGTCAAGAGCTGGAGCAGCATTCCGTGGACACTGCTAGCACATCAGATGCTGTGACATTCATCACATACGTGCAGTCCTTGAAACGTAAAATCAAACAGTTTGAAAAGCAAGTTGAGGTATGTTTGTTGTCTTTTTCTTATGATTGTGACTTGTGGAAATGTCAGGCTTAGCTCTTAAAATGCAGCTTCATGATATTCAAGTTCTCTTAAAAACAGACTTGAACTTAATATTCTGAAAAATCCTGTGAGCTCTATAGTGAGCATTTATTAAAGTATGTTTATTTAATCTTGCAGCTTAAGTTTTGTCTTTTTAACTTTAAACCACTGTGTCTTGTAGCTTTATCGCAATGGTCAGCGCTTGCTTGAGAAACAAAGGTTCCAGTTTCCTTCCTCTTGGCTGTACATTGACAACATTGAAGGAGAGTGGGGTGCCTTTAATGACATTATGCGTAGGAAGGACTCTGCCATTCAACAACAAGTAGCAAATCTGCAGATGAAAATAGTTCAAGAGGATCGTGCAGTGGAGAGCCGAACAACTGACTTGCTGACAGACTGGGAGAAAACAAAGCCTGTGACAGTAAGTAGTGATTATTAATATTCAGAGAATGAGGTAGATTTTCTGCATTCAGTAAGAAGTAGGGAGTTTGTTTTTATGCTATTTTTGCAGTTTTTCATTTCAGGTGATAGTAAAAGTCTTTTTAAAGGGTTCTGTAATAACCTGTCAGTGTGTTGATTTTTGGCAATAGTTGCAGAGGGAAATTTACCCTTAAAACATAGGCCTCTGTGAGGTGCAGAAAAGTA
Organism: Pachycephala philippinensis; assembly: GCA_013397055.1. NCBI lineage: Eukaryota > Metazoa > Chordata > Aves > Passeriformes > Pachycephala > Pachycephala philippinensis. The sequence goes on along the minus strand of VWZT01014475.1, from coordinate 50,694 downwards.
AATTACTTCAGTGACTAATAGAGCTTTGTGTGAAACAAGTATATGTCAGAGGTATGCATGTAGGAGGATTCAGAAGCAAGCTGCATTTTGCTTTTTTTTTTTCCTGAAGTGCTTTTTAGTAAAGCCAAAACCTGCATGTAAAAATGAAATATGACTTTACTATGGACTAGTATGTTGTCTTATTGTCAGCAGAATGGAAATGGAAAAGTAATGAGACAAACCAACATTTATATTTAGTCCTCGCTTTTAACTTGCCTTCAGCGTAACTGGAGGATTATTGGATTAATGTGTTCCATGGAAACTTTAGGGAAATCTGCGTCCAGAAGAGGCTCTTCAAGCTCTTACCATTTACGAAGGAAAGTTCGGCAGGCTGAAGGATGACCGTGAGAAGTGTGCAAAGGCCAAGGAAGCTCTGGAACTAACAGATACAGGACTGCTCAGTGGCAGTGAAGAGCGTGTCCAGGTACAACCTGCTCACACACTTTCTCAGCAGTTTGGGATAAAAATGTTTCAGTTCCATCATTTTCTCCCTCAGGAGAGCGGCTTGTAGTGTGTGCTGTACTAATATCAGGGCACAGTCTCCACACTGACTCAGTTCTAGCCTTCAGGGATTGTCTGTGATCTCTCCCTCGACTGTCTTATTCTTGTGAAACTATTATGTGACCTGAGATGGAAAAATCTCATCTTTGTTAGTTGCAGTTGCAGTTCTGTTGAATTGGCAAGCTATCTGAAGGTTTTTGATGGATTAGAAGTATTTTGTTTAACTCACGTATGCTAATGACTTTGAAGAAATTAGGAATAACTGCTGATGTTTGATACGTTCTTTAATACAGGTAGCCCTTGAAGAGCTGCAGGATCTCAAAGGTGTCTGGTCTGAACTCTCTAAGGTCTGGGAACAGATTGATCAAATGAAAGAACAACCCTGGGTCTCAGTACAGCCTCGCAAGGTACTTCTCTTTTGTGTACATGAACAATATAACTTCCACACGTATATGCAAATTAGAAATTAGGCCTCTTGAGATAGACATGCTCCATTGTCAGTCTGGATCGTTTTCAGTGTTTAGGTACCTTTTCAGTTTCTTGTGAGCATGTTTCTTCTGAAGCTAAGCTAAAAAATATTCACAGGATTGTCATAATTTAAGTAAGCTTACAGGGGATTTATGCAGTCTCCATAGTTTCAAGATTGGACTGCATCTACAGAGAAGAAACTGCTGTTTTTAAATAGGCTGTTGGACCTCATTAGGGAAACTTCATTATACAGTTGGGTAAATACCATCAATTTTAGTTCAGTGCTCAGGAGGTAAAGAGCAGAAAGAACACTAATCTATAAACTAACTGCCTGTGACAAGACTACATCATAAATCTCAATCAGACCAATAAAATTACATTCTCGGCTGTAGAGTAACCACATCTTAGGCAAATACAGACAACACTTAAAAGAGCCGTCCTGTTGCTAATGTCTCATTAGGGACAGTTTTCTGTAGCAAATATATAGGCAACGTGTATGGTTATGTGCACAGGAGCTGTAGAGAAAAATTTCATTGCTTTTATGTTACTGACAGCTTCGACAAAACTTGGATGGTCTGCTGAACCAACTGAAAAACTTCCCTGCCCGCTTGCGACAGTATGCCTCCTATGAGTATGTTCAGAGACTTCTGAAGGGCTACATGAAGGTAAGGTACACTCATTTCTAAAATGCATATGTTTTATATTCAAGTCCAAAGATGTAACTTGCTTTCTTGTCTTCTGTAGATAAACATGTTAGTTATCGAACTGAAATCCGAGGCACTTAAAGACCGACACTGGAAACAACTGATGAAGAGGCTTCATGTTAACTGGGTTGTCTCAGAATTGACCCTGGGCCAGATCTGGGATGTCGATTTACAGAGAAATGAAGCAATCGTCAAAGATGTTCTGCTTGTGGCTCAGGGAGAGATGGCTTTGGAAGAGTTCTTGAAACAGGCTAGTATCAGCTCTTGTATGTATGGATGTAATAGCAAATCAGAGGGTTGCTGTTAGGTGGCTACTTGGGTAGTAAACTTGTCACTCTAAGCTGTTGAAACAAGTGCCAAGACTCCATGGAATGCTCTGTTTTGGGGAATAGTTTAAAGCTATGGAAACTTCCTCTGATGAAACTCACATTATTTGGGAAAAGCAGTTCTTGGTACTGAGTGCAAAGACCCCACCTTGAACTGCATCGTAGTCTCAATATTTTTAACAAAAGCTTGAGCGTAAACCCAGAATCTTCGGGTAAAAAAAGAAAATCTGATTACTCTAATACATTTCAACTTTGTAACTATGTTGGAGCAGAAATGATTGATGTCATATCTTAAATATCTTTTTCTTCAGATAAGAGAAGTGTGGAACACTTACGAACTGGACTTGGTCAATTACCAGAACAAGTGTCGTTTGATTCGTGGATGGGATGACCTTTTCAACAAAGTCAAGGAGCACATTAACAGCGTGTCTGCTATGAAGCTGTCACCATACTACAAGGTAAAATGGAGAACAAAGCTAAAGATTTTTTGTTTATTTCTGCCTTCCCCTTTTATTTAGTTTCTGTTTTTGTCAGCAGGGACTATATTCACTGTTTAAAGTTGACACACTGTTAATTGTATATGCATACTTTGTAACTCTCAAAAAACCATTTCTTCTAATAATTATTAGTAGTCAAACACTTGATAATATTAAAATGAATGTTAATGCAGTGTTTAAACTTCAGGTGTTTGAGGAAGATGCCCTTAGCTGGGAAGATAAGCTGAACCGTATCATGGCACTCTTTGATGTCTGGATAGATGTCCAAAGGCGATGGGTTTACCTGGAGGGTATCTTTACTGGCAGTGCAGACATCAAGCACTTGCTGCCTGTGGAGACCCAGCGGTTCCAGAGGTAACTTTTTAGTTGTTTTGTTCTTTTCTTGCCTCTCTTGGGGCACCATGTGGGCAGGCCTGAAACTTCATGACTCACTGTAGCTGCATCCTTACCTGGTCCACCTGGATTACAGCTGCTGTAGATAAAAGTTTGTCAAGCAAAGAGGTGCAACTATGACAGAAAAAGGTTTATAGTAAACAGGCTGATGTATAATTTCTAGAAGACGGTTGGGACTCAGGTGGTTTTCCTTGCTAGTTCACGTCAGCTACTTCAAGGGTTTTGCTGGCATTGTGGCTGCAACAAACAGGCTGATTTCTGTTGCTGCAGCCTTTAATCTCACCCTTTTAACATTATTTACTTCCTCTCTTTTAAGTTGGTCTGATCACACTTACTCATTCCACACACTTCCAGTCAGATCAAAGAATCAGATTTATGCATCTCTTCAGGAAGTAAAGAAAAGTAGACCTTCTGCTCTGGAATTGGTAGATTGAACACTGCAAAGAAATTGCAAGTTGTTGTGGGCTTGAGGTAGAGGTATTTGGGGAATTTAGGCTTGTGTTCCCTAGAGCCGCTCCAGCCATTAGAGGTGGAGTGGTCATTTAGAGATAAATAACTTCGGTGTTCTGCAGGCCTGTGGTTACTAAGTTTGCACTAATGTATTGTGTCATTTTACTTGCAGCATCAGCACTGAATTTTTGGCACTCATGAAAAAGGTGTCCAAATCTCCACTTGTGATGGATGTTCTCAACATTCAAGGTGTGCAGAGATCATTAGAGAGACTGGCAGACTTACTTGGGAAGATACAGAAAGCACTGGGAGAATACTTGGAAAGGGAGAGATCTTCTTTCCCTCGGTAAGAAGTTGACTCTTGAAGTAATCTGGTGTTTCTGTGCCGGAATTGGTGTACTGCTCTGTAAAGCCTCTGTCAGTTCTTCTGTGTTGCATATGTATGAGTTGTTATGACCATTTAAATCTGTATTGTCTATATCCAGAATTCAGTTAGAGCTACTTCTCAGAAAGTGGGACTGAAACTTCCCTTACTTGCCCATCTGTGCCTGGTTGCAGGATGTGGATATTGTCTAAGGAACTATTGCAGTTGATTGCTTTAAACTTAAGAGGTTCTTCTGCCATTTGATTGAAGGACGGTGTCTAAATTGTCACAGTCCAGTATTTAGGTCATTGATTTTGACTTACGTGTAGTCTTCAACTAGTTTGTCACTTAGCATGAGATAATTAGGGCGAGGGGGGTACTGAGTGGGAGTTCTCCCTGGCTGATAGACAATTCAATCCCAAACTCCACTGTGGGTATTTCAAAGTATAATAATTAAAGAAAATGATCCACAGTATGGAGCATGTATACGCTTCCATATGGTACAGACCATTTGAACTTAATGGTAGCCCTGAGGTATACTGCTGGCAAATTTATGGTTTGTGCAGTCTTGCAATGTTGGGAAGACGGTTGTCAGTTACTTCTGTTAGTAGTGGCCATGGATGAAGCATAAATCATAAATTAAAAATGATAGTTGGAGTTCTGCTATAGATCTGATTTTATGTGATTAATAGGTTCTACTTTGTTGGTGATGAAGACTTGCTTGAAATCATTGGAAACAGCAAAAATGTTGCTAAGTTGCAGAAACACTTCAAGAAAATGTTTGCTGGAGTTTCTAGCATTATTCTCAATGAAGACAATTCTGTGGTTCTTGGGATATCCTCACGTGAAGGAGAGGAGGTATAGCTGCAGTATTTCTTTCTAAATAAAATTCTGAAAGTAAGTGCATATGGACTGACTTAAACCTTTAATTCTTGCAGGTGCTGTTCAAAACACCCGTCTCCATCACAGAACATCCCAAGATCAATGAGTGGCTCACTCTTGTTGAAAAAGAAATGAGAGTGACCCTTGCTAAACTGCTTGCGGAGTCTGTTACTGAAGTAGAAATCTTTGGAAAAGCAACTTCAATTGATCCAGCAGTCTACATCTCTTGGATTGACAAATACCAGGTATTAATGTGGAACACTTAAATATACTGCAGTCTGGTTACTTCAGCAAGGAAAACTATCTGATGAGGGTTTTTTTACACAGGCGCAGCTTGTTGTACTGTCAGCCCAGATTGCGTGGTCTGAGAATGTGGAGTCAGCCCTCAATGGTGGAGGTGGAGACAACAGTCCTCTCCAGTCTGTGCTAGCCAATGTTGAGGTCACACTCAACGTCCTGGCAGACTCTGTGCTGATGGAGCAGCCACCCCTTCGCAGAAGGAAACTGGAGCACTTGGTAAGTAAAAACCTCCTTTCATCTCTGGGGTTGAAAGGTGAGCATTTTTAAGTTTTAATGAAAAAAATGATCAGTCTAAGACTTACTATTCCTCTGGGAAAAGGTTTTGTGCGATTTAAGCAATTACAGTGAGGCCTGATCCTTAATGTAGGTGGTGGTAGTTTTTCACTCTAGTCAGCTTAGTGCCTAATACCATATTACAGACTAGCTCAGTGAATTGACCTTCAAACTGGATCTTCCAGGTATGGAAGTTACTGATTTTTTCATTCAAATGTGAAATACGCCATTAAGCTGGTTATTATTGTAACTATAATGTGCTTTTGTTTTTAGATAGGGATTGGGGGTGGAGGGAGAGTTAAAATCATCCTGGGTTATTTCTAGAGGGAAATACCTGATTTCTGGCAAGTAAAATACAGAGTTCAGTAGTGTAATGGATTAACTGGACCAGAGTGCTTTGCTGTAAACTAGAAAAGTCATTAACAGTAGGCAACATGGTTAATTTTGGCTTTGTAGCAACAGATTTTAAAGCAGAGACTGGTTTTAGGTCATGATTTCTAAGTGATGGCAATTCACTGTGCCAATCTGAGAAGCTGTAGGATTCCTGTCTTTATTAGCCTGTCTTTATTGTCTTGTATTGCTGTGGTCTTAAGGAGTTAACTTCATTCTCTAGATCACCGAGTTGGTGCACCAGAGAGATGTTACAAGATCACTGATCAAAAGCAAGATCGACAACTCCAAATCCTTCGAGTGGCTCAGCCAAATGCGGTTCTACTTTGACCCAAAGCAGACAGATGTGTTGCAGCAGCTCTCCATTCAGATGGCAAATGCCAAATTCAACTATGGTTTTGAGTACCTCGGGGTTCAAGATAAGCTGGTACAGACTCCTCTCACTGACCGCTGCTACCTGACAATGACACAAGCCCTGGAGGCAAGACTTGGAGGATCACCATTTGGTAAGTTAGTGAGACAAGTGTGTAAAATTCTAATCTTCTCTAATATATATGAGAATGAGTGTTTTAGGTCACTTAAAGAATCACCAGTGAGGTATCAGCAAAGGCAGGTTTAATATGAATTTGTAAAAGCACAACAAATTCTATGGCAAGGTTCATTCTATTACTTACTATATAGATAAAGCACACAAGGAAAAATCTGATTAAAAGCAATCTGAAATGGTTTATGTGGAGACTGAGTACACAGAAAGAAAAGCAGGGATAACAGTAAGGGATGCAGAGGGGTAAGGGAAACTACCATGGGGTCAAAAGGATCAGAGTGGACTCCCTTGCCAAACTTGGCTTCAGACTGGATCGAGTTTAGGTCTGAAGGATTTAGCAACACTTCATTACCTAATCAATTCAATACTAGCAGTACTTGAACGTTTGATTAATTTAAAACGAAATGATTCAGTAGGATTTTCTGTAAGCAGAGCAGTAACTTTACAATAAGTTTAGCTTAATTATAGACCTATATTGCCAACACTTATGAGGCACACAGACATGAAGTATGTGCAAACGTATACCTATGAAAAATTCCCCTTGGATTGGATGCCTTTGCATCTGTCCACAAATGAAGGATTGGGTCTCAAGGAGTGGGGGGTATCAGCCCAGGTTCAGTTGTCAGCTTTCACTGGCAATCCTCCATTGCAAACTGGAGAGATCACAAGCTCCAAGAGGCATCCCACTGGGAGGGAGATCCTGGTCACAGCCCGCTGCAGTCCAGGAGATCTCAAAGGGTCTTAGGACCGCTGTTTATAGAGTTGCAAAATTATTGGCTTTAGTCATAACTAAATTTCCATCCTGGCCACAATCTGAGTTGGTTACTGGAATTTTCCTTGAAAAGTCTGACAGCAAAAATATTATTCTACTTGGTCTGTTGTTGAGACAGAAAAAATGTAAGTCTCAAGGCTATTAATTAAAAAACAGGAGCTCATTAGACAGCAGAGGTGGTGGGAGCAGACAGGATTTCTGATAAGCTCAAGGGGAGCTATCTGGTGCCATTAATGTAGGCCAAGGCCTAACAAGCATTCCTGAGACTGTAATGTGGCCTGGGATGGGGTTTAGGGGGTGGACTGGGGAGAGGATGTGCACTTCCACAATACAGTGTTAATGTAAACATGCAGAACACTTATAACTAAGATACCGAAGAACAAAATGGTCTTTTGGGGGAAGTAGAAACAGTTTTAGATTTCGGTTGAACCCTCTTGAACAGGCACCTTCAGAACCCGCGTGCTGGCAGATTGCATGAGTTGGCAATGCTGCTCAGCTGCTCAGATGATAAACACTAAAGCGTGTTCATCCCATTTCAAAAACAGGTCCTGCTGGTACTGGTAAAACAGAATCTGTTAAAGCTCTTGGGCATCAGCTTGGCCGCTTTGTGTTGGTTTTCAACTGCGACGAAACATTTGACTTCCAGGTAAGCTGTTTGATTAAAACGATGTAGTCTTTGTTAACAAGCAGTAGAAATCTCTTCAGAGCTCTGAAACAGCCAGCAGTGTTTATTTTCAAGATGATTATCTATAAGTCTTAACTGAGCTGGTATCTGTGGGTCATATAGAACCTCTGTAACAAAAAAATTCCTAAAGCAGAAGTGGGACAGAACATTGCTAGAGCAGATGTTCTCGGTTTTTTGAACAGGTAGTTCTATAACAGCAAATGGAGGGAAAGGAAGAGGAAGTACAGGGCAGGGGCTTAAGACTGGTTTTAGGAAAGTAACTAAAATTATGTAGTTTGCATTGATAGTACTGGTTTAATGAGGAACAGGTGAGACTGCTGAAGTAGCTGCACTATTACCAAATTATCCTTTACAACACAGCTGTGCAGTTTATTTCAGCATGTGAAGAATTCTTCAAAACTAAGAAAATTTATCCAGATATTTGAAGATTAATGACATCTTTAAACTGAGAACCAGATGAAATGATTCTGTAAACTGTAACACAGCAAATTGTCTTCAAATGAAAACTTTGGTCAAATGTATAGATAAAAAACATTATAAAACGTGGACAAGGAATCACTAAACTTTTCAGACTCTGCCAGGTTGCCCGTGTGTGGGTTTTTTTCTGTACAGCTTTTTCTGTACAGGATTCCATTTAGCCAGCATTTGGCTTATAGGGGTGACTGTAAGAGAATGCTTAGGGAGTATTAAAATCACAGATAACATGATCCTTCCTTGCCCCAGCTCCCTTCCTCCCTCTGACAGTTAAAAGGATGAAGATGTCCCAGTGGAAATGTGTTACTCTGTTCATGCTTCAGTGAACCTTTCTTCATGTACCATTTCTCCCCTTAAATCCACTTGCACACTTGGTTCTATAACATCTTTACCAAATTGTTCCACCGTACACTATTACTACACACTTCATGAGAAAGCACCTTCTTTTTGTCTTTTTTTAATGATTCCTATGTTCTTGTAGTAGAAAAGACAGTGAATAATTGATTCCTATTCGTCTGAACCTAGTAGATTCTAGACCTCCATCATATTCCCTCATGTTGCCTCTACAGAATCTTACCTTAAAGGTTGTTCTTTATGTGGAATGGTTATCATACTCTGGCCATCCAATTTTCTCTTCTGAAATGTTTTGTAATTCTTGTATCCTCTTTGTGATAAAGCACTAGAACTGCACCTGATGTTAATGGTATCAGCAAACAAAACATTATGCAGTGGACTTAGTTTGCCTGTTTTGGAACACACTGCAGTACAGTATGGAGTAATAGAGAGCTAGGGTCGTCTTCTGTGGTTCTGTGAAGCAGTGAGAGCTGAACGTCAGAACCCTTTCATAACTCTTACAATACTACAAGTACAGTAACCTACAAATAAACACAGCTTGTTCCTGCCTTGGATGCTTTGTATGAAGTGCTCTACTCTGCTTCCTTTGCTATTGCAATTGAGTGAATTTCCCCTCTCCGTGCAGGCAATGGGGCGCATCTTTGTGGGACTTTGCCAAGTGGGTGCGTGGGGCTGCTTTGATGAGTTCAACAGACTGGAGGAGCGAATGCTCTCTGCAGTTTCACAGCAAGTTCAGTGCATCCAGGAAGCCTTGCGAGAGCATTCCAACCCCAACTATGACAAGAGTATGTAATTCTTCTCTAGCATCCTTCATGCTGTTTTGTTGCTCAGCTACATTTCTTGCAAATAATGCAAGGATGAAGCTACTTTATGTCAAAACTTAAATATTTGATGTAACTTTCAGCTGGTAGAAATTTATATTGTTTGAGTTGCAGTACTGGAGAACCTGCTGTCCATTACTGTAGGAAACTAAAATAGAATAAAGTATGACTTCAGTTCTCAAAGTGATTGATTACTGACTCAGGTGTAACTAAATGCACTCTCTTTTCAGCTGCAACACCCATTACCTGTGAGCTGCTGAACAAACAAGTCAAAGTGAGCCCTGACATGGCTATCTTCATCACCATGAATCCTGGCTATGCAGGCAGATCTAATCTGCCTGACAATTTGAAGAAGTTGTTCCGTAGCTTGGCAATGACAAAACCAGACCGTCAGTTGATTGCCCAGGTCATGTTGTACTCCCAAGGTTTCCGTACAGCTGAAGTTCTTGCCAATAAGATCGTACCGTTCTTCAAGTGAGTAACAAGTTTGGCTTCAGTCAGTAACAATAGAACTTATTGTTCAAAGGTACAATATTCTTTGCAACTCACTAAGCACATTGTGCAGCATTCATTTCAAGCAAAAGTTTCAGGTAAAAAATTATATTTACTGGGTGTTATGTTGGTTCATATTGAGAATCAAATTGTATTTTGTCTCTTTTGCTTCTTAGGCTTTGTGATGAACAGCTGTCCTCCCAAAGTCACTATGATTTTGGCCTGAGGGCACTGAAGAGTGTGCTGGTTAGTGCAGGTAATGTGAAGAGGGAGAGGATTCAGAAGATAAAGCGTGAGAAAGAAGAGCGTGGTGAAGTTGTTGATGAGGGAGAAATCGCTGAGAACTTGCCAGAGCAAGAGGTAATGTGTGTGCAAAGTCTTTACTTCTGTGATAGAAGATGCACACTAAACAAAAAAAGTAACCCTTTAGTATTTACCATTTACTATTAAGCCATGTGAACAAAATAATGTTAGTTACCAAAGGTAATTCGATAGCTTAGAAGCACCAAGTTAAACATGTTTTCCAAGTCCCTGAATCGTAGTGAAAAATTCATTCTTATGAGGTGGTCTATCCATGACACTTACTGCTGCTCAGCATCTCAGCAATTAATGCCAAAAGCATAATGAAGAGACATAAGAAACCAGACTTCCATAAACTGAAAATCAAGAGGAAATCATTGGGTAGTTCCGAAGTTGAAACCCCATCAGTGGTTGTTTTGACTAAGTGGTTGTTTTGACTAAGTAGTTGTTTTGACTAAGGCTACCCTGGTCTGGTACTTAATCAGTAAAGTATTCAGTGAAGTATTCCTTGTCAAACACGTTTAGTGAAGTGAACTTAACAAAAAAATCTTAAATGAAATGTGACTCTCTCTCTGCAGATCCTGATCCAAAGTGTATGTGAAACTATGGTACCAAAGCTGGTTGCAGAAGACATTCCACTGCTGTTCAGTCTCCTTTCTGATGTATTCCCTGGAGTACAGTATCACCGTGGAGAGATGACAGCCTTGAGAGAGGAACTTAAGAAAGTGTGTCAGGAAATGTACCTTACCTATGGTGATGGAGAAGAAGTTGGTGGCATGTGGGTTGAAAAGGTAAAATCTAAAACTGAAAATGTGGAATTTAAGTTTATGTATAAGACTAAAGTTCCCTTTATATTATGAAAGGTGGAAAGCTTTTAAATTTTTCTTGTCTTAAACAAATACCTAAAAGCTTAGATTAACTGCTGAAGTTAATTGGTACATTATTTCTTGTGTCACAGGTTCTTCAGCTGTATCAGATTACACAGATAAATCATGGTTTGATGATGGTTGGTCCCTCTGGAAGTGGAAAGAGCATGGCTTGGAGAGTACTTCTGAAGGCCCTTGAACGTCTGGAGGGTGTGGAAGGTGTTGCTCACATTATAGATCCAAAAGCAATCAGCAAAGATCACCTCTATGGTACTTTAGATCCAAACACCAGAGAATGGACAGATGGCTTGTTTACACATGTCCTGAGAAAGTGAGTCTTTAATAGCACAAATGCAAACTGGCCAGTACATTTGTGCCAAGGATAATCTCACCTTACTGAGTCTTAATTCTCTACTTCAATGAATATTTCCTTTAATACAGAATCATAGACAACGTGAGAGGTGAACTACAAAAACGTCAGTGGATTATCTTTGATGGTGATGTAGACCCTGAGTGGGTTGAGAACTTGAACTCTGTTTTGGATGACAACAAACTTCTGACTCTGCCAAATGGAGAACGTCTCAGCCTCCCACCAAATGTAATGTTACTATTTTACATTGTGCTTATGTGCTGTATATAACCTTGTTAGTTTAATTTAATATGTACTAGTGTTATCCCTCTTTCTCATCACAAGCAAAGTAATACTGAGTTTGGATTGTGGTTTGCTGGAGTAAGGAGTTTTTGTTACTCCTTTTGTTGCTCCTTTTGTTACAGGTTACAGTTATCCTGACCTGTAAGACAAAATGTGAATTAATTCTTATGGTAAACATCAATAATGATGAACTTACCTTAAGACAGTATAATGCTGATGTTGATTATTCAGAGTCTAAATGCAAATTTGCGTATTTTAAAAGGTCTCTTTTTTCAGGGAGAGGGTTTTTGTATTGTTTTGCTCCTGGCTGGCTGTTTTAAACTCTTGTTTTAAATTTCTGTTTTTCAGGTGCGTATCATGTTTGAAGTACAGGATCTGAAATATGCCACTTTGGCTACCGTGTCAAGGTGTGGTATGGTCTGGTTCAGTGAGGATGTTCTCAGTACAGACATGATATTCAATAACTTCCTGGCCAGACTAAGAAGCATTCCTCTGGATGAAGGTGAGGAGGAAGCTCAGCGCAGGCGAAAGGGCAAAGAAGATGAAGGAGAAGAAGCAGCATCCCCAATGTTGCAGGTATAATTTAGATTACATTATGAGATTAAGTAGTAAAAATGCTTGTATCACAGGTACACCATACGTAGAATTTATGACAACCTATCATAGAAAAGCTGACTTCTTTACGTGGTTTTTTTTTTTCTGTTTTTTTCGGGGTTTTTTGGGTTTTTTTGAATATGAAGCATTTCAAACCTTAGACAAAATCATTTCTTTCTGCTTGGTAGTCAAATGAGAAGCAAATGCTTTGAGCAGTGTTTGTCTCCCCCAACAGATTCAGAGAGATGCTGCAACAATAATGCAGCCATATTTCACATCCAACGGCCTGGTAACCAAGGCACTTGAGCACGCCTTCAAGCTGGAGCACATTATGGACCTCACCCGCCTGCGCTGCCTCGGCTCTCTGTTCTCCATGCTGCACCAAGCTTGCCGCAACGTGGCCCAGTACAACGCCAACCATCCTGACTTCCCAATGCAGATAGATCAGCTGGAGCGTTACATCCAGGTAGATGCCAGCTGCTGTTAAGTGACTCCCGTGCTTGCCTAGATTTGAGTTACTCATTGAGTTTCGTTCCGTTACTGTGAAACCAATAGCTGCTGTTGCTGCTTCTTACAGAGGTACCTGGTCTATGCGATACTCTGGTCTCTTTCTGGAGACAGTCGTTTGAAAATGAGAGCAGAGCTGGGAGAATACATTAGGAGAATCACCACTGTGCCACTGCCAACTGCACCCAACATACCTATAATTGACTATGAGGTAAATGTTTCTTGTGCTAGAAGTGTTGCTCTTTCATTTTCTAAAAGGCTTGCTTTAGATTTTGGAGACAAACCTGGAGAATAAACTGCTAGACTGTCTTAAATTTTACAGTTTCACAGTTCAGCAAAAAAGTTGCTTGTTTAAATAAACACATCAAATTTGATGTCACTTTAAAAAATGAATTCAACTAAGGTTGAGCTGGATTCTTATTCTAAATTGTCTGATCATGTTTTTGTGCTCCTAGGTGTCCATTACAGGTGAATGGGTGCCATGGCAATCCAAAGTTCCTCAAATTGAAGTTGAAACACACAAAGTTGCAGCTCCTGATGTTGTAGTGCCAACCCTAGATACAGTTCGCCATGAAGCATTGCTGTACACTTGGCTGGCAGAACACAAACCTCTGGTGCTGTGTGGCCCACCAGGTTCTGGAAAGACCATGACCCTCTTCAGTGCTCTCAGAGCTCTGCCTGACATGGAGGTACACAAGAGAGTGTGTGTGTGAATTACAGAGTAGTAGCAAGTATTTAATCTTTTTAACATTAAAGATAGCATGGAAATTATTTCCTAGCCAGAACTCAGTAATAGCTTCACCTCAGTCAGTCATGTGTATGTATAGCAAAAAATAAAAATCATGTTGAGGAGAATACAAATTCATTTCTCAAGTTCCTTAGCCTAAAACTGCTTTCTTTGTTTGCCACTTTAGTAACAGAGGAGCATTCCTGCATTCAGTATTTAAAAACCTGTGCAAATGTTGGAGTAGCTCTCATCCTTCTGTGTATTTAGGTGGAGTGACAGTTACATGAAGCTGTGATATTCAAAATACAGGGTTGGGCAAGAAGCATTGCTGCATGGTAAATGGAGAACCTGCAGTGGGAAGCAGAGAGTATGTAGGCTGTATATACCTGTATATATAGGGTAATGTACCTGTAATTTGGGTGGTATATGTACTTCCATTGTGAATAGCCGAATATACCCATTTTCAGGACTCCTGATATGCTCTCTTTCAAGCCTTAGTGTATTTTAATTTTTTTTTTCACTGTTCTCTTTTAAGGTGGTTGGACTCAACTTTTCAAGTGCTACCACTCCAGAGCTGCTGTTGAAAACTTTTGATCACTACTGTGAATACAGGCGTACCCCTAATGGAGTCGTGCTGGCTCCTGTGCAGCTAGGAAAGTGGCTGGTGCTGTTCTGCGATGAAATCAACTTGCCAGATATGGATAAGTATGGCACACAGAGAGTCATATCCTTCATTAGACAGGTTTGTTTTTCATTTTAATCAACTGTATCACAACAGCCACCTTTAGGGAAATACAATGTTCCACTGATTTGATTTTATTTTTATTTTCTTGTTCCAGATGGTGGAACATGGAGGATTCTACCGTACATCTGACCAGACTTGGGTGAAACTGGAGAGAATTCAGTTTGTTGGTGCATGTAATCCACCTACTGATCCTGGAAGAAAACCTCTGTCACACAGGTAATGTGTCTAGTAGATTCTCTGTAACAACAGAATAGGAGTCAAAATTGAAGCATTGATTTTGTAATCAATTTGTAATTCTGTTCTTAATACACTTGTTTAGCAACAATTGTGCTGAAATTGAGTTCCTTGCTTTTGCACTACCTACTACTTGGTTCTTATGACAGCCAGGCAGTGCACTCAGTGTTAGGCTGTTGAATCACCTGTCTGAAACACTTCAGAATGGTTTTCGGTCCAAGTCATTAAGGAGCAATCAAACCAACCGCAGTTACTGCTGATGATTTTGAATCAAGCAGTTACTTAATTTTGGCAAAAGATAATGAAGAGAATACAGATTGTAATATGACTTTCTGTACCGTGTAACATGCTAATCTTTCAGATTTTTACGACATGTTCCTGTGGTTTATGTGGACTATCCTGGACCGGCTTCACTTACTCAGATATATGGAACATTCAATCGTGCAATGCTGAGGCTGATCCCATCACTTCGCACATATGCAGAACCTCTCACTGCTGCTATGGTAGAATTCTACACAATGTCTCAGGTAACTAATTAAGTGCAACTCCAAACTCCAGTTAGAAGGCTTCCTTTTATGCTGAATCATTTAACATGCATTGTTTGCCTTTCACATGGGTAATATGTGTACAAGAACTCAACCAATTACTTGAGTTCTGGCAAAAATGACTAAATTATGCTGTCGGCATAATATCTTGCAATGCCGAGACCTGTACAAAAATATGGTGCAACTGGAGATAAAGTAACTAATTAAGTTTAAATTTTTAGGAGAGATTCACTCAAGACACGCAGCCACACTACATCTATTCACCTCGTGAAATGACTCGATGGGTGAGAGGCATATTCGAAGCATTAAGACCACTAGAAACTTTACCAGTTGAAGGCCTTATCAGGATTTGGGCCCATGAAGCCTTACGTCTCTTCCAGGACAGGTAAAACAATCGTGAGCTGGGGAGGCAAAACCATAAAGAGTTGAAAATTAATTTTCCCTACTCCTTGCCAACTTTCATTAGAAGATCAAATTATAGTGTGCTTCATGTTAAATAGCTGGAATGCCAATGAGAATATTTCCCTTCACTCCAGCTTGACTCTCTTGGGAGTTGTATCTGTATCAGAAATCTGCTTCAGTCATAGTGCTGCCACGTGGTGTGATTATATCTTCCCATTACAGAGGACTGTACTCACTGGCTTGCTTCTTTATCCAGACTTGTCGAAGATGAGGAGAGACGCTGGACTGATGAGAACATTGACATGGTTGCTCTGAAACACTTCCCCAACATTGACAAAGAAAAGGCTATGAGCAGACCTATCCTATACAGCAACTGGCTGTCAAAGGCAAGTAAAAATTTAAAAAAAAAAAATTTAAATAGGTTGGATGTAACTGAGTGATACAGCTCTTATGACTGTATTAAAGTGATAATCAGTGCCCATCACTTTGTTAAATTGATCTCCAATAAATTTTTACTGTGATTATCTGAAGTGAACTCTGCCACAAAGTTAATAGCTGTTATGCTGGATGCTGTTGTAAGAGCTACCACAGGATGTAAAGGCCATATTAAATAATATTTCTCAAGAATAGTGTGACACTACCAGGTGACAGTAATTCCTTATGGAATCACTTGGATAAGGCAGTGACCCTTGAGAAATACTGGTATTACCCATTTTATGGTGACCTATTTCTTATAATGTGAAGTGATCCGTCTGGGCAACCTGTACAAACCCCCGTGGGTCGAGGCAGAAGTCCACCTAGCTTGCTACCCATCTCTGACCTATAGTAAGTGACTAGGAAAGGCTGTTTAAAATAATTTGGGGAAGGGAGTAAGTCTGTAGTGCTACTTCCCAGTCTTTTTGGTAACTGGCAGCACAGGCTCAGCCTATGGTAGGTTCAGTAGATACAGTGTTTAAACCCCATGCTGCTATCTGTGGCACTCTAGGCAGTGGACATGTTCCTGTGCAAGTTAAATGAGTACAGTATTCTTAAGCTTTTGTAGAGGATTGCTACTTTAAATATTCTAGTAGTTCTGCTTTTGTGTTCTCATACATTTACCCCTAAGCAAATTCCTTAATCTTAATTTCCATACTGTATTGACTGGTTCTTTTAGGATTATATCCCAGTGGATCAAGAAGAACTAAGAGACTATGTGAAAGCTAGGCTTAAAGTCTTCTATGAAGAAGAACTTGATGTACCACTTGTCCTGTTCAATGAAGTCTTGGATCATGTGCTAAGAATTGACCGGTAAGTTGAGACTTCCATTGCTGCTCTTATTAGCCATATTTAGAATTATTCTAAAACAGAGTAGCCTCAATACAGAGTAAGAATGGAGCATGGTCTCATTGTTGTCTGTAGAAAATACACTGCCAGCCTCCAGATAGCAGGATCCTATCTGGAAAGGTGTGTCAGTTTTGGTACTAACTTGAAGCTTAGGTGTTCTAGGAAAAGCTTCAGTAAGTTTCTAACACTTATCAATCACACTTGGTTGTGTTCTTTCTCAGAATCTTCCGTCAGCCACAGGGCCACTTGCTGCTAATTGGAGTCAGTGGAGCAGGGAAAACAACCCTGTCAAGATTTGTTGCCTGGATGAACGGTTTGAGTGTCTACCAAATCAAGGTCGGTGTGCTAGTTTAACTACTAAAAACCTGTAAGTCAAAACCCCCACTTATTGACCCCTAAAATCCCATTAAAAGCTAAGCCAAAATGTTAATGACCAGTGTTAACTCTTACCAGGTTCACAGAAAATACACAGGTGAAGATTTTGATGAAGACCTTAGGACAGTATTGAGACGTTCTGGGTGTAAAAATGAAAAAATAGCTTTCATCATGGATGAGTCAAACGTCTTGGATTCTGGATTCCTGGAGAGAATGAACACTCTCCTAGCCAATGGAGAGGTAAGAAGATTTTAAGTAAATATTTTAAGCACCTTTTTACAACCATAAACTACAACAAAAATATCTTTTGAATTAGGTTCCTGGTCTCTTTGAAGGAGATGAATATGCTACCCTCATGACTCAGTGTAAAGAAGGAGCACAGAAAGAAGGTTTAATGTTAGATTCACATGAGGAACTCTACAAATGGTTCACCAGCCAAGTTATTCGCAATCTCCATGTAGTGTTCACTATGAATCCATCTTCTGAGGGCCTGAAGGACAGGGCAGCTACCTCTCCTGCACTGTTCAACAGGTAATTGCTGCATATTCTAACATGTTTTACAAGTACTGTTAAAACACTGCTTCTGGGGAAGTCTTCACAAATGCTTTCTATTTCAGGTGTGTCTTGAACTGGTTTGGAGACTGGTCAACTGAGGCACTGTACCAAGTTGGCAAAGAGTTCACCAGCAAAATGGATCTTGAGAAACCAAATTACATTGTGCCTGATTACATGCCAGTTGTGTATGATAAGCTGCCACAGCCACCATCACACAGGGAGGCTATTGTTAATAGCTGTGTGTTTGTTCATCAGACTCTTCACCAGGTATGTTGTTATTACACTGCTTAGCTTACACTTACCTCTAGGCCATGGCATCATTCACCAGTTTCCTAAAAAGTGTGATCCTTGGCATCCAAATAAATTTTAAAACAGTGCATGTTCCCTAAAGGCTAATGCTCGGCTGGCAAAACGAGGAGGCAGAACAATGGCAATCACACCACGCCACTATTTGGACTTCATCAACCATTATGCCAACTTGTTCAATGAGAAGCGAAGTGAACTGGAGGAACAGCAAATGCATTTGAATGTTGGTCTTAGAAAAATCAAGGAAACAGTTGATCAGGTATGTAGCTTTAAAACTTTGCTCTCTATAAGGCTCGAGTGATTAAATAGATCTCAATGCTTAATATGAATTCTCTCTTCCATCTTAAAATCAATCTCAGGTGGAAGAATTGCGGCGTGACCTAAGAATAAAGAGTCAGGAGCTGGAAGTGAAAAATGCAGCAGCCAATGATAAGTTGAAAAAGATGGTGAAAGATCAACAGGAAGCTGAGAAGAAAAAGGTAAAAATTTTTGTTAAATCTCTGTGCATAGCAACTATTTTATTTACAAAACAGAGCCTACAGAGCAAGTACTGGAAGAATTTCAGCTTCTAAAAAGCAGTATTTTGTCTGTGAAATTTCCGGACAGGTTATGAGCCAGGAGATTCAGGAACAGCTGCACAAGCAGCAGGAGGTCATTGCAGACAAGCAGATGAGTGTGAAAGAAGATCTTGACAAGGTGGAACCTGCTGTCATTGAAGCTCAGAATGGTATGTAAGCACTTCAAGAGATCACACTGTGGTCTTGGATCTAAAACTGGTGTATGGGAATTTGTTTTGTTGTGGTCTCGGTTGGTCTTGTCTAATAACAGTGTAGGCTCTTAGCATGGGGCTGAATAGAGTTGAAGAAATCCCTTTTAAAGTCACAGTCTCTGAGCTGTGATTTTTGTGCTACTTTTTTTTTTTCTGTGTGTAATAGTACCAATCTGATACTTCATACTCCTTCTATGGCTTGTGGCTTAGTTTCTGGCAGACCAGCTGTAGAAAGATCAGCAATGCCTTGCTGCTGCACAGACAGCATACAGTTAAGCTGTCCATTCATTAAACTGGGTAGATGAATCACTGGTTTGAGTGAATCATTTTTAGGCAGCAGAGTAAGTTGCCTCTGCCCATTTGGCAAGCTGACATTCATGGAAATGTGTCTTGTAATATAATAGTTATTCAGTAGTATCTGCTTCTGTAATAACCTCATATTCCTTTTTAGAAACTTGAAGCATTTTTACAAATCCAGGGTCCTCTACTGGGCTTTGATAACTGTTTGTTTTCTTCCCAATCAACACTCTTCATCTTTCTGGCCCTGGTTAGCTGTGAAGTCAATAAAGAAGCAGCATCTAGTAGAGGTCCGTTCTATGGCTAATCCACCTGCAGCAGTTAAATTGGCACTGGAGTCCATCTGCCTGCTCTTAGGTGAAAGTACCACTGACTGGAAACAAATACGTTCCATCATCATGAGAGAGAACTTCATTCCAACCATTGTTAACTTCTCTGCTGAGGAAATCAGGTAAAGTGCAAGTGTTAGGTATTTGCGTGAACAAACTGTTTACAAAGAATGGTGGCTCTTAACTGGACTATCCTGTGTGTAATTGCTTTGGTAGCACATGACTTCTTTTTACACCAGCTTATTGTATGTGGTGAACATGCAGGTGGTACAGGAAATAGACTGCTCAAGCCAAGGTGAATCATGCAAACTGGGGCAAAGCAGCTGCTTGTTGTGTGACTTCAAGGCATGGTTGCAAAGCAGTGTGTTAGTGTCCAAAGCCACATTGTCAGTTGAAAGTGGTTTTGCAGCAATAACAGACCAGGATGCTGAGGGCTTTATTCAGCTTAGGAGGTCAGCCTCCTACCTGACTCTGAATGTGAGCAGAAGGTCAGACTAGGGACATCTGAATTCCCTTCCAACTCCAAATTTTTCAGAGCAGAGTTGAGCAGTTTGTGAGTGACTAATCTTAAAATATTGATACTTTTTTTTTATCACTGTAAGCTGTAACTTCTGAAACAACATAATGAACTACTTAAAACATCCCAGCTACTACTCAGCAAAACTGCCAGGAAATGTTTATTGTCCCCTGTGGAAGGCAGGCTAGATAAAGGGATACTGAGCACCTCTGTGCTGACATACAGTGTACTCATGATACCTGTAAAAATTTTTCCCTTTCAGTGATGCTATCCGGGAGAAGATGAAGAAAAACTACCTGTCAAATCCGAGTTACAACTATGAAATTGTAAACAGAGCATCACTGGCCTGCGGGCCTATGGTGAAATGGGCGATTGCACAGGTAAAGTCAGCTTGAGGAAGCAAAGGCAAGGTGAAAAGAGTGAGCCAGAAGGCATATAGCAGTGTCTAAAGGCTCTGAATTTACCTTTATTCAGCTAAGTACTGCAAGCTATTTTGCTTCAAAGAAATGGTATAGATGGTTCAGATGAATGCTTATGCGATATATAGTGCTGTGCCAGAGAATTATTAGCCAGTCATGATACAGCCTCTGCACTGAAAAACTTCGGGTTTACAATGAACATTAGTGGATACTTTCTGTATGTAATGTCATCCTACAGTTTTCCACTGGAAAATGCAATCCAGTCCTCTTAATGAGACTGCATTTGTTTTGCCTCAGAGTAGGACAAACTTAAGGCAGTTCTGCCAAGGTCTTTTAGGCAGACTTTTAAATACTTGACTAGTTTCCTAAAGGAATAAGCTTTGGAGAATCTTGCCCCCAGAGTGAGATACCCTAGGATGGTTTTACTTGCCTGTTGCTGTTCAATACAGCAAAATGCTTGGCTCGTTAAAACTGTACCTGCTTGGAATGGCATGATCTGGAGAGACTGTATTTAACTTGAATCTTGCCAACAGGTCCTGTCCTAATTGTTCTGTGGCTTAGCTTTACTCATTTCGCTGCTAAGAAGGGCAGATTAGCACAGTAGTGGCATGGACACCCTGTTGAATATTTATGTAGAATGATGCTGTGCACTTCTTAATGTGGTCTGAACCTTTTGAATGACTTTGTCTAAATCTACAGAGCAGTACAAGGGTCGTGAAAAAAGCAATTACGTTTCTGTGCTTAGTTTAAACTAGAGTCCTAGGGATTGATAAACAAAGTTTCTCTTAAGTAGTTATTAATTCTTACACAGGTCAGATGTACATAAATTTGAAAAGATGCAGTTGATAGTATATACCTGAATGCTATGGTTCTTGTGACAGTCGTTTTAGAAAGTATGAAAGTTCTATTTACCATTTGCAGCTGAACTATGCTGATATGTTGAAAAGAGTGGAACCTCTACGCAATGAACTGCAGAAGCTGGAGGATGATGCCAAAGACAACCAACAGAAAGCAAATGAAGTGGAGCAGATGATTCGTGATCTTGAGGCCAGTATTGCCCGTTACAAAGAAGAATATGCAGTACTGATTTCGGAGGCTCAAGCTATTAAGGCAGACTTGGCTGCTGTAGAAGCAAAAGTAAGACTTTATATACCAATAATTTTCCATTCTTTAATCTTTGACAGTCCAAAATTGAATTGTTCTTCAAACTTTAGAGTGGACTTGGTTGCTTCCCCTGTGCAGTGCATTTGAACTGTTTCTTTCTTCTCTGGGTGTCATGAGGCTTCTCAAGAAACCTGTCTGGAGTTACAGAAATACCAACTCATGTTGCTCCTTGTTTAACAAGACAGTTCTCATAAGATTTAAAATACTTAGAAAGCCTTTGAAAACAGGCATGGATGTAGTGTGATTGTAATGTCTTAACTGGAGTTCAAGGAGGGGACGGTGGATTTCTCTTGATGTCTCATCATTAGTATGTTGCTACTGTGCTAGTACTTAGCACTGCTAAGTTCATCAATGTAACAGTTAAAATCAACATAATAAACTAACACTGAAGTGAAGAACCCCAAATTTAATCTTATTTTAAGCTTTTAAATTTAACTTGGGCCTTGAGTCAGAATGTAAGTGTTCTGAAGACTTGTAATATGACAACATATCATCATCTAAAGAATCTATTTCACCACTTATTTCTAGGTAAACCGTAGCACAGCTCTTCTGAAGAGTCTTTCTGCTGAACGTGAAAGATGGGAGAAGACAAGTGAAACTTTCAAAAACCAGATGTCCACTATTGCAGGAGACTGTTTACTTTCAGGAGCTTTTATTGCCTATGCTGGCTACTTTGATCAGCAGATGCGTCAGAATCTGTTCACTACATGGTCTCACCATTTGCAGCAAGCAAATATCCAGGTAAAGATACAGTCATGATAAGTTAACCATAAACTGATTTACTGTATGAGTTAAGCTTTAGGATTGCTAGGTAAAGAATGGATCTGTTGGAAAAGAACACTTTGTAGAGCTGCATTTACTTCTAATGTCTTCACCAGCTGATTGGAGAATGTCAAGTTACATATGAACTGTGTTTGCTTCCTGCAGTTCCGCACAGACATCGCAAGGACTGAGTACCTTTCCAACGCCGATGAGCGGCTGCGCTGGCAAGCAAGTTCTCTGCCTGCAGATGACCTGTGCACTGAGAATGCCATCATGCTCAAGCGCTTCAACAGGTACTTCATTCTAAGATGTGGAGTTCTAAAGCAACATTCTCACAGCAGGCAGGGTTTGCACCTATTGAATCACAGGAGTTCCTTCAAAGCGCTGTTTCACAGGCGTACGAAACTCTAATGTTCGTAAAAGCTTCTCAACCATGTGTAGACATAAAAACTCTCATTCACTTTTGCTTGCTGTTTTTGTTATGCTTAGCTGTTAAAATAAGTTGCCTTGAGCTGAAGCTATTTTGTTGCCCAAATACAAACTTACCTTTCAAAATTCTGAAGTGAGTCATTGAACCTGCCTCAACTTAGTGAAGGAATAAACAAGGTTTTAGCATTGAGACTAATAATTCAATGTAAATTCATAAAACTGCTTAGACACTGTCTGAAGTCAAAACCTAAATAATGAAAGTGTTTTGTTATTAACTTAAGGTATCCCTTGATCATTGATCCCTCTGGGCAAGCTACAGAGTTTATCATGAATGAATATAAAGACCGTAAGATAACTCGTACAAGTTTCTTGGATGACGCTTTCAGGAAGAACTTGGAAAGTGCCTTGAGATTTGGTAACCCACTTCTAGTTCAGGTTAGTGGCATGATCATGTAGAAACTATTTAAATTCTTGAATTCTGTCCTGTGTACTAGAAAAGTTTGCAATCGTTCTCTTAGTAGCATGCAAGCAACTTTATTTTCAACTTACAATTTAACAAGTAAACTAGTGATACATGTGGTGTTAGTCCTGAGAAGAATTAGTGAGCTACAAAATCAAAAGAAGGTATTTCCTTTTCCACCATTTCAAGATCAAATTGTTTTATTTTTAAATGATCTTTCTTTACTTCCCCACTATTAAATGCCTTGCAGCCTGTCTGTTCCTTTGTTTTCATGTGCTTTCTCTAGTCATAGATAATGGCAACTGATATGGCTAGTTATCTAGAATTAAATCTACTCTGAGTATCAGGGAGAAATTTCAGTAATATGAAGAAATAGGCAACTATAGGAATAGTTGACTTTCACTTGAAATGGGTGTGTTTTTTGCTTCTTAGTATGGAAATGGGAAAGATCAGTAACTGGTGCTTGTGCTTTTTAGAATAGGGCTTACATGCAGTAGAGCTAACAAAATTACAACCACTAATAATACTCCTGCACCTGTGTAGCTCAACATCTAAAGTGCAAATACCTTCTGAATGTGATCCCTATTCCAAACCAACTGCCAGTTGTTTACTTACCAGAATTTTAAGCCCCAGTTGGATTGGGAGTTTTAGCTTAAGACGTTTGCAAACAAAAGTCTTTAACACGGGTCTTTCTAGGATGTGGAGAGCTACGATCCAGTTCTGAATCCTGTTCTGAATCGTGAAGTCCGAAGAACTGGAGGCAGAGTTCTGATTACTCTGGGAGACCAAGATATTGATTTGTCACCATCCTTCGTTATCTTCCTTTCCACCAGAGATCCAACAGTAAGTAAAACAAAAGCTGTCCTGTTTGTAGAAACGGCACATGAAGAGAGCTGAGAAAGTTTTTCCATGTTTCCTGTGACAGGTCGAATTCCCACCAGACCTCTGCTCTCGTGTTACGTTTGTGAACTTCACAGTAACTCGCAGCAGCTTACAGAGCCAGTGTCTGAATGAAGTCCTGAAAGCTGAAAGACCAGATGTTGATGAAAAACGCTCTGACCTCCTCAAGCTTCAGGGTATGTTTACCAAAATTAACTTCCTCCTGTTCTAAAAGATTACAGTGGGTTTACTCTAGAGATGTACAGTGAAATATCTTCATACTCTCTTGTTTCAGGATGCCCAATGGCAAAGTACACACAATTCACATAATTCTTAAAAACTAACATATCTGTACAATGTGACCTATTTTTTCTTCCAATTAAGGTGAATTTCAGCTGCGCTTACGTCAGTTGGAAAAATCCCTTCTACAAGCACTTAATGAAGTGAAGGGACGTATCCTGGATGATGACACCATCATTACTACTCTTGAGAACCTGAAGAAGGAAGCAGCAGAGGTCACCAGAAAAGTAGAAGAGACTGATATTGTCATGCAAGAAGTGGAGACTGTTTCTCAGCAGTACTTGCCTCTTTCTACAGCCTGCAGCAGTATCTACTTTACTATGGAGTCACTGAAACAGGTAGGTTGAGTTCTTCCTGTCAGGAGCTTTGTGTATTTACTGGTTAAAGCTAAATAGACACTGCCCAGTTTTGCAGTTCGGTAGGCATACTCTGTTATCAAACATCAGGATTGTAGAGAGAAAAAATAACCTCTCTTCTCTTTCAGATACATTTCCTGTACCAATACTCCCTCCAGTTTTTCTTGGACATCTATCACAATGTCTTGTATGAGAACCCAAATCTGAAGGGAATTACAGACCATACTCACCGTCTCTCAATCATCACGAAGGATCTCTTTCAGGTTCAGTTTTTTAACTAATAAATGTAACCCTTTAATCATTTTTGAAGGGTCCGAGTTCAAAGCTTCTTACACTACTACTCTATTTTGTTCCTAGGTGGCCTTCAATCGAGTGGCACGTGGCATGCTGCACCAGGATCACATAACGTTTGCCATGTTGTTGGCCCGAATCAAACTGAAAGGCACTATTGGGTAAATGTTTGTTTTCTTGCTTCACTTCGGTTGAAAAAGGGAGGGCTGTCTTAAAGGCATCTAGCTAAAGTCTTCTTTTCCCTTAACATTAGGGAGCCTACATATGATGCAGAATTCCAGCACTTCTTGAGAGGAAAGGAGATTGTACTAAACACTGCATCTCTCCCCAAAATCAATGGTTTGACTGTAGAGCAAACAGAAGCAATGATGAGGTTGAGCTGCCTTCCTGCATTTAAGGACCTGGTTTCAAAAGTTCAAGCTGATGAGGTAAGTGTTGGCTAGGGTCTGTCTCTCCACTGACCTACCTTGTTAAGCTTTTCAGGTGTCTGCTTGAACAGCTTCATGCTTACATATAAGCTCTCCTACTGTGGGAAGGGAAGCCCTAAAGATTACCTAGTTGTAGTTGTGGAAATGAATGTCTTACTTCTTTTGTAACCCAGCTGTGAAACTTGTAAATACTGTTCATCACTCAGAAACAGTTTCTCCATTCATCTGGCTTTGTGGTTGACCAGCTTTGGTTCCCATGGTAGCAGAAAGTGTGACACTGCAAGTCTTGTACTGCGTCACCAAAGTGTGATAATTATGTAGTAGAGAGGAGCAGCCCCAGCCATACATAACTTCATTATGGTGGGGTCTTGGACATGCCTATGTGGAATAAATTTGGATAGTACTTAGCTGCTGAGCACTGCACCTTCTCATGACTGAAGTGTTCAAAGAGTAATACCTCTTTGTCTTGACTGTGAATCTGTATGTCCCAAATTATGTCCATATATTAAATTGTACCTGTTTGGTTTGCCCTGCCTAGTTTTTGTATTAGAAGTTGAATTCTCTCTACTACATCTAATTTTTCTCAAACTGTTCAGCCTGGGGTAAAATAACTTACAGCTTGGGCTGGGACTTGGTAGAGATCTGTAGAATCAGGGGTGCTGGAGGCAATCAGTGAAATCAGGCGTATCAGTGACATGATTTGGCACATCTAAAGAAAGCATAATAGCCAAAGTGTAATTTGAGTTTTACGTGTCCTTGCAGCAGGTTTCTGTTGTCTTGAAACTCCAATTCAGGTTTTTTCATTGTTTTTTCAATACAGCAATTCTGTATCTGGCTGGATAGCAGCTCCCCAGAGCAGACTGTACCATACCTTTGGACTGAAGAAAAACCTGCAAGTAAGTGAAGTTGCACTGTTGTCCATACCAGTCCTACTGTACTGATCTGAGCAGTTACTCTGATTTTAAAATTCTAAGGTAGAATTTAATTTTGGACCTTAATGGTTAGGAAGATCAGAAAGTTGGGATTGTGTAAGAGCTTCAAATCTAGTGGGTTTGGTTCTGGGTTGTTTTGGGAGGTTTCTTTGTTTGACTTCATTGAGTTTTTTAAACCAAACTGTTCTAAGCAGTAGTTACTACACTTGGTTGCTGCACCTTAACCTGTGATCTGGTCTTCCACTGAGGATGAAACGTAATTCTACAATCTCATTAGATTGCATAATAGTTTGGATTAACCTCAGTCACTGCCAATCTGGAGATAGCTCAATACTCTAAAAAGCTCCAAGACACAGATTTTCTGAGGACAGGGCTGGTGTAGTAGAGTGTTTCAACCTGCAGTTGTATCTAAGCATGAAGTCTTACTTCTTGCTACATTAGTTGTCAGTGCTGATTTTTTAAGAGTGAGAACTTGAGGGTAACTGTTGCCCTTCAGTTCCTCCCTTGTCTGAAAGGTAACTTTAGGAAGTGTTTGCTCTTTGATCATTCTGGGCTCATTCCTGTTGCTTTCTAAATTAAGGATTCTAAGCTCGTGTTTACTAGCTGCTTATTAAAGCTGCTTGACCATTAACTGAAACAGCTCTAGGTTATCTACCCTCTCCATGCTAGACAAGTGTATCGTAATTCAAAGTTTAGCAGAAGAACAGATTATTTTGTGAGTGAGAAGATGTGAAGAGATCTGTTATCCCTGGAAATTAAAATCACTCATGGCAATAATTCTAGCCTGTAGATTTTGTAAACCAGCTGAAGCTGGTAAGTTTTTTTAAGCTGTCAAATTGAAAACAGAATATAAGCATTTCATTAAAAAGTTGCATCTGATCTTTCAAAGGGTATTTTCTTCTATAGATATAACTTTCTATGTTCGTAGTCTTCAGAACAAGATGGGGAGAAACTGAATGGAGAATTGAAGAGAGGAGAGTGTTGAGGATGGTTTTCTTACCTGTCCATCTAATCCTGTCTCCTCTTTCCAGCTCCCATTGGTCAGGCCATTCATCGCTTGCTTCTGATCCAGGCCTTCCGTCCAGATCGTTTGTTGGCCATGGCACATACCTTTGTTTCAACAAATCTTGGAGAGTCTTTCATGTCCATTATGGAGCAGCCTTTAGATCTGACACACATTGTGGATACAGAGGTAAACTGCTTGTTTTTGAAATGCTTAGTGCCACCTTCCATGAGTTCCACAGTCAGTTAAGCTATCCAATACCTTTCTCTGGTATGAGAAGTGGATTGTTTTTCTATTTGTTAATGTAAAACTAAGAGTAACATAATGGGTTTACTTGTACAGAGGGAAGAAACACTGAGCTTACTGCATTCTCATATTTATCTAATGATTGATTCATATCCTTTTCAACTTCTTGGGGCACAGGTGAAACCGAATACCCCTGTGCTGATGTGTTCAGTGCCTGGTTACGATGCCAGTGGTCATGTTGAAGACCTTGCAGCTGAGCAGAATACACAGATTACTTCTATTGCCATTGGTAAGAGCATACCTTATTTCAACATCTAAGCATAATGAAATTGTTAGCAGTAAGAGATTTAACAACCCTTCTGTCTTTTAGGTTCTGCTGAAGGGTTTAACCAAGCAGATAAAGCAATAAACACAGCAGTGAAATCTGGAAGGTAAGGTCTATTTCATTTTCATGTAGAATACTGCCTAGTAGAAAGGTAAAAGGGGGAAGTTATCTATTGGGTAAAGAGATAAAACTATGAGTAAAACAAAAAAGTAGGCCTGTCTTTTGAATTTAAGTTTGTAATAGCAAGCACATCTGTTTACATCTTACATTTAAATATTTTCAGGAGAAGTAGGTTGTACCTGCAAAACAAGAAAGTTAACCCATTTATGCTATACAATAACTGATTCAATGTAGAAGGCAGGTTGAAAAGAGGGAGGAAAATCTGTAGCATTGATACCATGTTCTGTTATTCTTTGTGATGATCACAGCCAGGATCCATAAGTGATTCACTGAAAAGCACTTACTCTGTTTCAAAAATTCACAGATGGGTAATGCTGAAGAACGTTCACCTGGCTCCTGGCTGGCTCATGCAACTAGAAAAGAAACTACATTCCCTGCAACCCCATGCTTGCTTCAGACTCTTCCTTACCATGGAGATTAATCCAAAGGTAATACTGATTTAAAATTTGATTCTCTCAGGCGGAGTAACTGGCTTGCAGAACTAAGAGTGCTTCTCAGGGAAGGTTTTCTCATGACTGCCTTTCTGCAGTAAAGAAGAAGGAAAATACACACCAGGGGAGTTATTAGCTTTGCTTTCTGGTAGCTGAATTGTAGCTGAAAACTTCATATTGTTCCTTTTGCTGATTCCCCTAACCTCCAAAAGAAAGGCAGGACTTCATGTGCTCACCATGTTTTGAAGCTGACGCAGACTGTGCTGGAATTCAATTTAGTGAAGGCTAAAGCAGCTGGATTTGAGCTTACTGATCTTTCCTAGGTGCCAGTGAATTTGTTACGTGCCGGCCGAATCTTCGTGTTTGAACCTCCTCCTGGTGTAAAGGCAAACATGCTGAGAACCTTCAGTAGCATTCCAGTTTCTAGGATGTGCAAGGTGAGCCTGTGGTTTATGTTGATGAAAGTAAATGCAAGAACATATTCAGTGAAATCTTATTTAGATGTTAAAATCTAAGATGTACCTCAAATGTTTTTCTCTCCTCACCCAAGTAAAGTAGTAGTTGCTTGTTCTGTTAGTAGAATGTATTCAGTTTCAGTAGCAATCTAGCATTAAATCTGATACTTTGTAGTCTTTTAGCTGGCTTTGGTTTTGTCAGTTCACTTGAGTAAGGGTTGTTTGGTTTTATGTTGGTTTTTTTCTCCCCACTCTAGTCTCCAAATGAGCGTGCTCGTTTATATTTCCTCCTTGCCTGGTTCCATGCCATTATCCAAGAGCGCCTGCGCTATGCTCCGTTGGGTTGGTCCAAGAAGTATGAGTTTGGAGAATCTGACCTGAGATCTGCCTGTGACACAGTGGATACCTGGTTGGATGATACAGCAAAGGCAAGTAGTTTTGTGTGCTTAGGCACAGGTGACAGATTACTTTGGATCTTCAGTGAAACAGTCTGTTCTGGAAACATCAAGGAAGCTAAATGAGTAGGAACAAAAAACCTGTTGGCAATTTAACAATTGTTTCCTGCTAATTATAGGGTCGCCAAAACATTTCCCCTGATAAGATCCCCTGGTCTGCACTGAAGACACTGATGGCCCAGTCTATCTACGGAGGTCGTATCGATAATGAATTTGATCAGCGCTTGTTAAACACTTTCTTGGAACGTCTGTTCACTACCTTAAGTTTTGACAGTGAATTCAAACTGGCTTGCAAAGTTGATGGACACAAAGATATTCAGATGCCAGATGGAATCAGGTACCATTTTTTCCTTATCCTGATTTCTGTGTACAACTGGGTTTTTTTTCAATCAAAAATCTGCACACAAAGAAAAACAAAAAAACAAACACATAACCTGTATTTCTGTGCTGTGTAAACATCTGTCTCAGGCAAAACTTTACCTTGTCATTCTAACAGAGGAAACCTTTTAATGAACATTAAAACTGTGCCTTGCAGGCGTGAAGAGTTTGTCCAGTGGGTTGAGATGCTGCCAGATACACAAACACCATCATGGCTGGGCCTGCCCAATAATGCAGAGAAAGTTCTTCTTACCACACAAGGTAAATCCAGAACTTTAACAATGTCTTCCATAGATTACCAGGCCACGATTTTAACTAAAAAGCAGAAGAGAAATACAAATTTTGCTGAAGAGTCGATAGCTTTCTCCTTCTCCCTCAACATAATTGGTTTTACTATTGCAAAGTAAGACACTTGAGCAGTCCAAAAATTGACCAGGAGCCTGTGAATCAAAAAAGCCAGTTACATGTAGTCTTCCAGATGGCAGGCTCCCATCTTGATTCTTCAAAGCTTTATTGTAAGCCACCTACAGCTGGGCAGTTATCAATCTAAGGTCTGGACTAGGAATAATGTAAAGTCCAAGTTCTTGCATGTAGTGGGATGTTTTAATCTTGATGCCACTGCTTCTCTGACTAACAGCAAATCTTCTGTTTTAGGCATAGATATGATCAGTAAAATGCTGAAAATGCAGATGCTGGAGGATGAGGATGATCTAGCTTATGCAGAAACTGAGAAGAAGACAAGAACTGATTCTACATCAGATGGACGCCCAGCCTGGATGAGAACACTGCATACCACAGCCTCTAACTGGCTTCACCTCATCCCACAAACCCTAAACCATCTGAAGCGGACTGTGGAAAACATTAAAGTAAGAACTACATTTTATTTAACATGGGCACAGGAAAAGCACAAGTTTGGGTGCATTGTGATTTGCAAGTACCAGTTACACTGCTGAGGGGTCAATGGAACCTGTATTGATGCTGATTCTGGGTTGCATAACCATGTAATGACCTGCTAGGTTTCTTGAAATGCTCCTAAAACCTGGTTTATGTCTTTTGGGTATTATTTGAAGAAATGCAGTGGCAAACAGTCTAGCCAGGGAGCTGCAGCAGGCAGTCTGCATTAATTGTTCAACTATGGCTTCTACTACTTATATCTTCTCCAAGGGAGAGGATATTGTTGGTTGTAAAACAGTTTCTGCAGTCACTTCCTGCACCACAGGCTTCATCCTTGTGTTCAATGCTTGAAGTCAGTGTCACAGCTCAGTCCATCCAAAATTAGGGGGGTGCTTTTCATAGCAGTTTTCCAGCAAGAACTTTGATCTGCAACTTACTCTCAATGTTTTGACCATCAGGATCCTTTGTTCCGGTTCTTTGAGAGAGAGGTGAAAATGGGAGCTAAGCTGC
Source organism: Pachycephala philippinensis (assembly GCA_013397055.1). Lineage (NCBI taxonomy): Eukaryota > Metazoa > Chordata > Aves > Passeriformes > Pachycephala > Pachycephala philippinensis. The sequence goes on along the minus strand of VWZT01014475.1, from coordinate 19,625 downwards.
TCCAGGATGTTCGTCAGGACCTGGCAGACGTGGTTCAAGTGTGTGAAGGGAAAAAGAAACAAACCAACTATTTGCGTACACTGATAAATGAGCTGGTGAAAGGTATGGGAATTCAAGTTGGCATCTCCCAGTGCTCTCTTTGCCTCTTGCACTCTGTAAGAGGCTGTTGTGGTCAGCAGCTTAAAAAAAAAATCCCAAAAATGGTAGAAAAATGTGGATAGGCTTTGCCGTTTGACACAAGCAATACTTGGAAGTTGAGCATAAAATTGCCATTAGTTTGGTTTGAGATTTCAAGTTGAGGTTGATAATAGCCTAATAATTAGGCTATAATAATAGTTAGGCTATAATAGTAATATTATTAGGCGTTTTTGTACAACTTATATTAGCAGCTTAATTTTTAAGCCGAAATCTTACTAAATTCTTTCAATTTCTGGACTTGTGACAGAACAAAGTTACTTATATCACCAAGTGATTAGTATTGGTACTATAAAATCACCTAGAAAATATTCAAGTTCTCTGAATTTCTATTTAAAGATTGTACATACATGTGGAATTTTCACCAACATCCTGCTTGTTGTAATACATGCTGGTTTGAACAAAAGCATTTTCTGAAACACAGATACTTGACCTCTTCATTTTTTTCTAAAGAACTCAAATCTTCATGCAGAGTTGAAGATAGATCTTGCAGTAAATAGCTGTGTGTAACTGCAGCTGCTCTTGAAGGGTGTCTGTAACTGTGGGTGGCATTTTAAATACAGACTAGACCTGGGGGCCATTTGCTCTGTAATCTTGGAAAGTGCTTTCACTTACTGAGGGGCCTTTTAAAATAGAGGTTGACATCCTAGTGCAAGTCTTCAAAGTTTCAATATAGTGTGTAATTTCAACCTGTATATGAACAAAACTAAATTCTAATCCCATTTTTGTAGGTATTTTGCCTCGTAGCTGGTCTCATTACACAGTGCCAGCCGGTATGACTGTTATCCAGTGGGTGTCTGACTTCAGTGAGCGCATTAAACAGCTCCAGAGTATTTCCCAGGCAGCTGCATCTGGTGGAGCAAAAGAACTGAAGGTACCTTGTGCTGACTTCTCGGGATTATTGGTGCTGTGTAACTGCTCCCTGGAGTCTTCACATCAGGACTTCTAAATAGCTCCTCAGTCAACGAACTTGAGTCAATGTTCTCTGAGATGTCTGTAAATACTGCTGAGTGTCTCCTGATCGCGGCGTGATGAGGCTTAGCAGGCTAACTGTGCCCAGAGATCAGAGGGAGCATTAGTATTGTAGAACAACAGGAGACAAAGCCTTAGAGCAAAAAGCATCTTAGCAGTTACATGGTGTTCCAGTAGCAGCAGGAGCATTTTAATGTAAATAGATTGCTGAAGTGTTTATAATAGTCATTAACTAATACTGCAGCTGAAATACTTTTTTCCCTATATTTTCCCCCTTAAATAGAACATCCATGTGTGCCTTGGTGGCCTGTTTGTACCAGAGGCGTATATTACTGCTACAAGACAGTATGTTGCCCAGGCAAACAGTTGGTCCCTTGAAGAACTCTGTCTTGAGGTCAATGTTACAACTACCCAGAACGCAGTCCTGGATGCCTGCAGCTTTGGAGTCACAGGTAAACTTAGCTGAAGGAAGAAAGGAACCTTGCTCTGAAATGTTTTCAGAAGCTTCTGGTATTAAATGGGCTTTGTCAAATGAAGAAGATCCTGTCGTTGCAAAAGTTAAGACACACTTTCTGAAAATGTTTACAGATTAGTTATTAGGGAAGTCCTTACAATGCTGATAAATCTCAAGACTGGGGTCAGTATACATTGAAGGGATATTGCATCGTGTATCACCTACAACCTCTTCATTTTGCAGTATGAAATACTTCTCATTTAGTGGACTTTGCCCTTGAAAGATGCAGGGGGAGACAGCCTTTGGATGTATGAAAGCTCTTAGAAAAACTGTAATTTTCTGTTTTAATTAAAAAAACTGTATTGCAATTTGCAGGCCTGAAGCTTCAGGGAGCTACATGCAGTAACAACAAGCTGTCACTTTCAAATGCTATTTCAACTGTTCTGCCCATTACACAGCTTCGCTGGATCAAGCAGACAAATGCTGATAAAAAAGCAAATGTTGTAAGTGTTGATGAAACTATTTAGATATACCTAGCAATTTTTTTCCTAAGGCTTTATGGATGCTTGTACCAGGCACTACAAATCAAATTGGTGTTCTCTAATCACTCTCCCTGTCAGTTGGCATCTGATTTCAGGGCTAGCAGCAAACTGACGTAGTGCTGATCATGTCCTTCCCTTGTAGATAGATAAAAAGGAGAAGCATCCAGCAATGCTGTCGAGTGCTGTTTAGGTCGAAACTCAAATTTATACCTATAGCAGCATCTGAATTTATTAAGCCTTGGGGTTTTTCCTTCTATTTTGAGTACTAAGTTATCTAAGAATAAATGCCCATCTCATTAGTACCATATAGTGTTACAGAAACTCTTCAGCTGTCTTACACTGCTCTTCTATATTCATGTTTTTCCCCAGGTTACTTTACCAGTTTATCTGAACTTCACTCGTGCTGATCTGATTTTCACCGTTGACTTTGAAATAGCCACCAAGGAAGATCCCCGCAGCTTCTATGAGCGTGGTGTTGCAGTTCTCTGCACTGAGTAAACAAATTTATTGTCACCGGTTAATGCTATACTAAATGTCAGTCTTCTGTGTAGTGCCCACCTGTACTTTTGTAATCAGGGTAGGTTAGCAGATGGATTTGTGTCAAGTTGGCTGGAAAGGCGATGGTGCTTTGGGACGCTGATAGGCCAGAGAGATTTCTTGGAAGGAAAATTAAATGAGATTTTTAGATGGTTATTGGTAGGTGTGATATTTGATGGATTATGTTATATTAAATAAAATATATAGCAAAAATGTTGACTGTCTATTTCTGTTAATATAATTGTTAGGGATGTTTTTGTTCTGGATATACCCATGATCTTTTCAGAGAATAACTAGGAGCTGCTCTTCAAGCTAACCTCCAGTAACAGGGACCTTGGAGTGTAAGTCTGTAGCACAGTAAGACACAAAGCCTGCCACCTGCTGTGATCATTCAGGCTGTTGCATTAATTACTTGCAATGGACTGGTTCTTACTTTAAGTAACCTGCCACCATGCATTGAGAAGCTGGAGCATCCTGAACTGAACAGCCGTGTCCTATGGACCATAGAGATTCCTCTTTCTAAAACTGCTTTTGTGGTGAAATAGGCCTCCAGATTCATGTCTCAGTAACCCAAGAGGAGGCTATTAAATGCTCACATAAGGAGTTACAATATTATTTCAGACTCTCACATGTGACCAACTGTTGCTAAATTAGGGAAGTTGAGAGTTTCTGCTAATTGCTTGGATTGCTCTAATGGTTTGGGCATTTGCTTGCTTTTTCCAGTCCTGAATTCGTTGGCTAAGCATTTCTACCGTTCTGACCATTCTCTCAGAACAGCTGTCCTCTCTGACAGTGGCTAAAGTGAAGTGTTCAAAGACATGTATGAAGAATGCAGGTGCACAACTTTCCAGTCTCAAAACAGAAATCTTGGGAGCCCCTTCCTTCAGCGATTGCTCCAATGAAAGCAGTGACTTTCACCAACTGTAGTATTTTTCTGTGATAAGGGGTTCTATAGTACAAGCCTGTACTGCGAGGAAAAATTGCTATCTCAGCCTTCCTCACACACTTGTTTTGCTCAATGCTTGCTGGTTATTAAAACAGAATCCTGCTTTCTGCCCTCTTGCTACTGTTTTGCAGTTAATCGCTGAGATTGAATGGTCCTGGCTCGTTTTGTTACCTTACAAAGTGTGAATCCCAGACCAGTGAATCATGTAATCTTTGTGCCTGTAGTTCTCTTAGCCAGTTGTGAGGAACAGAGATGAGAACTGCATGCATCATGATCCAAGGTGAGTTGTAACTATAATGCCTTTGCTTTGTTTCAGCCTCCATGAGACACTGCTTTCCAGCACCAGAATATATCTGGATCTGATATCACTGCCTCCAGCATCATTTCAATTACACTGTACCCAAAAAAAGCAGACCTCCTGCTGGCAGCATGCTCTGGGTACCAGCTGCAGTATGCAGTATTAGCTTAAATCAAGATCTGGCTGGTGGCAGCTCAGCTGCACATGCCTCTTCCTTTCAGCAGCTGCTGTTTGTGCAGAGCTCATAGATCAGGGCTGTGGTACCATTTACAGCTACTGTTAAAACTCTACCTAAACCAGTTCCATCTATTGGCAAATGCTGATGGGGAGAGCAAGAGAGTCTCGAGTATCCTAGAGCTTGAGCTTCCCAAACTCTTCAGCTCTTTTATGTTAACTTCTGCATTACGCCTGAATTTGTTGCCTTTCCCTGCTCTTAAAATTAAGAGCCAGACAGGGTTGACAGAAAAAGGGGTTTTTACCTCAGTATTTAATAAGGATCCTTATGGTGCACCACTTCTCCAAAGTGGAACGTGCCAAAATGCACCCACACAACAGATCCCATATACAACTTACAGACCTTGCAAATTATCATATCTATCAGAAATTCCCCAATGAGAGGCTTAAATGAACAGCGTGATATTCTCCCATCCTGAGGAATTCTCCCCTGGATGGGCCTATCTTAGTTTACAGGATGTGTTCTAGAGAAGACCTTGGTTTCTCAGGATAGCATAGGGCTTTCTGGCCTCCAACTACGAGGCCTCCAGGATGTTTGGTCTCCTGGCTTAAGGGAATATTGGGAGTATGCTGAGTTATCAGACTTATGGAATTACAAGTATGCATGCTAAAAACACTGAGGATGCGTAAAAGCTATGTAGAAGGGTAGATAAAAGAAAAGGCAAAAAATCATCATGGCATCAAATTAACAAAAGGTGCAATTTCAATTCACAAGTTAATCCACAGCTAGAGTCTCATACTGAATAAACATATTGCAGTGAGTATATACTGTCCCATGTGGCTTACCTTTCCACTTACTTCCCTCCTCTCCTGTTGTGTTTTTTCCATGCTGTGTGAAACAACTGGTTTAAGTGAAATCCTCTTTAGGTGAATTTAGGGTTCTTGGCTGCAGTTTGAAAGTCAGGGGTTCAGTTTTATTTAGCCTCAGCTGATGGGGCTGAGAGCTAGGGTGTCTAATAGCTAGGACTTTAAATGAAGGGCTGGGCTGCATCACAATGTCGTATTTTTAAGCTTTTCACAAGTCTTCATTCCAGAGAGAGCTGTAGCCTAGTTGCACTACACACAAATCTATAGGTGCAAGTGGTTGGTTGTTGGTTTGTTTGGGTTTTTTTCCAATTAACTTCACAGTTTTCAGTGCAGCAATCTTTGCCTCTGGGACAAGTCAAGGGGCAAGCACAGTAGCTTCTGTCCAGGGGCAAAGGCCTCTGCAACTTGTTGTTTAACGATGTATGTTCCAAGCTGATTGAAAACATTTCCAGCTGAGAGAATAAGGGTGAAAGAAAATTTGCTTTAATAAAATAAATATACAGGTGGAAGGGTACAAAGGTAGCAGTTAAATAATATTTTGAGTGGCTTTCCATGAAAGAAACTGGAAGTTAAACATCCCTGCCAGTTGTACAAAACAAATGCTTTCACAAGTTGTTGGCACTAACATCTTTCAAGCCATCATTATACTTTCATAGTCAGTAGTTTCCCTCCCACACAAACAGACTACCCAGATTCTAAAGACGATAAAAGAAACTACCATACAGGAGAGGGAGATAAGAGATACAGTTTTTGCTCCCTGACTGGCCTCCCATCTGTGGGCACCACTCCCTGCACCTCCTGAGTGATTGCTAAGAAGCTCTAAGCTGTGTTCTACATCCCATTGTAAACACCAATCTGGCAGCTACACAGAAACTGCCCATAACATTGGTCAAAACGGGTAGGAGCAGCTGTGTTAACAGCAACTTCTCCCCCTTTGAAGGAGAAAATAAAGGCTGGACTGCCAGTAGTTGCAGTCAGTTCAGTGTGATGCAATTCAGCTGTTGGTAGTCAAACCTGTATCGTTCACGGCATGAAGCATGTGCTAGACAAGCCACAGCTATTGAAAGCTAATTGCATCCAAGGGGTCATTTCCCTCCTCAACAAATCCTCGTCAGCATTGGTGAAATTACATTGAAACTGAGCCGGTGCCTCCAGATACTGCACACAGGAGCTGGGGCTGGTGCTTCCAGAGCTTACTGTACAGTGCATTTCTAACAGGCTTGAGGCAGCCCGTTTGGTTCAGGTACACTCTGCAAAAGAAACCTCTACCAGAATGGTCCTTCAGAACAATTTGCCCAGTCATTTATTCATTAGGTGGCACGGAATTTCTTTCTCTTTAGTTTCTCACTAGCACCCTCTGGAGCAGGAATCCCTTGTTTTCTTTTAATTATGGGCTGCTTGGCCATAGTGCCATCACAGTGAGCTGCGAGCCAGGGCTGTGGGGCAGCGTCAGCCGGGCTTGCAGGGAGATCCGCGGAGGCTGAAGGGGCAGTACCCATCGGGAAGGCGTGGTCAGGTGTCAGCCCCATGGGGGTAAAGGCTGCTGTGGCTGGAGGCAGCTCAGGTGATTGCAACAGATCCTTCTCAAGGCCGGGAAGCTCCAGGGCTGCTCTACAGTCATTCACTGCCTGAATTTCATGGACATTTGGAGGATTAGGGAAGGATTCTTCATCTTCTGAAGTATCAGCATCCTCCAAAGGCATTGCTTTTGGGGCACTGCTTGTCCATGGTGCATCCTTTATACCACAGGCAGTGTGAACAGATGCATCTTCTGAATCACCATCATAGGGATCTAAAAACTAAAATAAACATCTCTAAACATGGTGGAGGCTTATTTATCCTTAAAAAAAAAACAACAAACCAAACAAGATGCAACATACAGCGGACTTTAAAATCCCTTTCAACCTAAGTCACAGACTTACTGTGGAAGTTTTTCTGTTTATCCACACATTCCTACCTCTATTTTAGTTTTTGGATGCTACACGAAGAACTGTGTAATACTCAAAACTTACTTGTAGTCCCCTGAATTCCTTTGCTTTCTTGAGTCCTCCAACAAGTGGGGTAGGTATGACCTATTTAAGAGAAGTTACCATAGGTTTATAAGGCACTTTCCCATAAATTATCAAAAGAAAATCAGAGCAGGTGGAAATCCTAGAGAAGAGGAAGCCAGATTGTCACCTTGCTAAAAGACAGTAAAAAGCATATCTCAGTCTAACTTTTAAAGGTGTGGTAAAATTAACCTAAAATAGAGCTATGATAAGTCTTAGTGCACTTAAAGCATTGCACTAAAGAGAACAATGAGCAATCACATACCACCAGAAAAATAAACCAAATCAGCACTTAAATAACAGTAGTCAGGATACAATTCAGAGTTTAGAGAGCTTCCCTCCCACTCAGGTCCCCTTTTTGTTCTTTCACAGAGGGATGATTTGAAATCCTGAAATAGTGCTTAGAGTCTGGGCCTATTAATTAAAAAAATAAATAAATAAAATAAAAAGGCATGTAGGGAGACTCCCTTTAGAAAGCAAACTCCAGGTACAAAAGTCTCAGAAAAGGGAAGAAGTTAACAGCAAGGAAAGTGGGAAAGTGCTTCTTGAGAAGGATCCACTGCAGGTGCTCGGAGAACACACTGCCAGTCAGTGCTGTGCTGCTTCCAGTGCAAGGGGGAGAACAGAGCACAGCTGAGACAAAGCAGGGCTCAGGAATGTGGACTCAACAGGAACCTAAAGGCTTTAGCAGAGAGGCTGAAGTCCAAGCCCATTTGTGACCATGTATTCTTGTGCTGGTTCAAGGACAGAGACATCCCCACAAAGCCCTTCTGCTTCTCCAAAGAGCCCAGAAATCCCCCAGTCCTGCCCTGCCACCTGCCTCAGCACCCTTGGTGAGAGCAGCCAGCTCTTCGTTCAGGCTGGGACCTGTGCACTGTGCGAGTCCCCCTTCCCCCCTGCCCAGCCATCACACAGCTGGACATCCAGCCTTGTTTCTCCCAGGAGAACACAGACAACTCCAGCCTTGCCCTGACCTGTCTGGAAGGTGAAGTGGTGGCAGGTTCCTGGCAGGCAACTTCTCCGAGTCACAGAGCACAGTGATTCACACGGACCAACAGTGAGCATCACTTCCAAAGACTTTTACCCACAAATTAAGTATTTTGTTCTCCACTCCAGCATCAGGTCTTTTTTCATCAGCACTAAACACACTGGTTTGACAGAGCAATGTTCAAGAAGTTACCAATATCCATAACTGCCACAGCAACAGAACTGCTCTTAATCTCCTCCAAAATGGACAGTCAGAAGGCAGAGGTTCTCCACCCAGAGCTGTAGAAATCCCACTGGACCAGAGCTGCTGAAAGTTAACCATCAGGAACAGCCCAGGTCAGCACTTTCTTAGCATTTTTCTGCCTAAAACACTGTCTCTTTGCTGTCTCATCCCCCTAGAATCAACTTTAGGAAAGTTAGTAAGAGTTGTAAGAAAGAACCTGATAGAGAGGGTAGTGCTGGGTTTGGGGTTGTTTGGGTTTTTTTCCAGTCACAAAATCAACAACCCCACAACGTGCCTTAGATATTCCCTATTGAGGCTGAAGGAAGAGTTGGATACACATCAGGGAATCACATCAGCATCAGAACACTTCAGTCAGTCCTTACCTCCGCCCTGGATTCAGACTCGGACTCTGTGCTTGACTCCACTGTGCACTTCTGCTGCAGAGGAGGAAGGGAAAGAAATGCCACTCAAAGCAGAAGTCACTGCAGCTTCAGGCTGAAGCTGAAGTTCTGGTACCAACTGTAGCCGCTGAGTTTCTCCAAAGCTTCCCCATCTGAAGCCAGCTTGTCTTTCTGAATATCCCACAGTTGTGGTGCTGGTTGGGTTGTGCAAGTGAGACATAAAGGGAAAATAGAAGTCTCTCTCATCACTCCTCACCCCCAAACACACAAAGGGAAGCAGTCCAGAACATGCCTTGCACTAGCTAAGATTTGTTACTCCAGGCTTGTGAGTAATTTTACAAAACGATTTTTAGTTTGCACTGTGGTTCTGGTTGTTTCTTTGCATTTGGTGGCCCTACAGCTCAGAAATGTAACTGCAGATAAATGACTCAAAACACACCCATTTTTTCTAAATCTCTTGCTTAGAAAGAGACCTCACAAACAAACAGCTACCTTAGTCCCCAGAGGGTAGCACAGAAGTGGAGGATTTTCCTCCATCCATCCCATTTAAATTAATTCATCCACACCTGTTCTTCATGCACTCTTTTCCAGCCCAGCCAGCTGCACCATCAGGCCAAGGGCAAACCAACAAATGCTTTCTGAATTATAGTTTAATAGGGAGGTAGAGAAGCAGCAATCAGAAAAGTTACCATGTATTTTCGTGCCAGTCTTTCTACGCAGTCTAGGCTTTTAGCAGAATCCTCCTTTTCCTGAGCATCTACTGGAACAGGTAGGAGAGCACATTAGAAAAAACCTTCTCAGAGATAAATTGCCCAGAAATGGCTACTCCCTTTATGCTAGAAAAGTTGATCAGTCTGTGTTAACCTCTCAGTCAAAGGCAGCTTCTGTTTAAAAAAATAAGAAGCAGCCACTGTCTTCTACCACAAGACTTCACACACTAGTCCTTCATGCAGCATGAGGAAAATATAATATTTTTTAAAAAGAAGCTTATGCCAGTAACATGGACATTTTTTTCATTTCTTTTAGGCACTAAAAGTTTTCTGAATCCTAAAAGAGGTATTCGTACTCAAGACATCCAGCCAGACTAGAGAGGGATAAATGCAAAGCTATGCCATAAGCCAGCCCTCTATTCCAGTTCCCCACTCCCAAAATTCAGTCCCCATACACTCGCTCCCCCCTCCCCGGGCTCTGTTACACGGGTTCCCTCCCTTCCATACCCTCCATGGGCCGCCCAGCCTCCCTCCTCTTCCTCCGCCACCGCCTCTTCCCAGCTGAGGCCATCCTGACGCCAGCACCTCCCGCCTCTCCGGCTTTATGGGCCGGGCCCCGCTGCCGCCACCTCCACCCTCACACCAGCCCCGCTCAACCTCCTCCACCTGGAGAGCTGCTCCTTCAAAAACGAGGGAATGAAGCAAGAAAACTCAAGAGTGAAGCCCTCCCGCGAAAGAAAGCCCTTTGAGCCACTGCAAGGCTCCAGGCTGCTCTGCAGCAGAGCCGACTGCGTGGGGCCGGCATTCCTTTAGTCACTACGTATCCCTCCCAAGTCTGTGTATAAAATATACACACATATATATAAAAGCACAAGGCCTGGTGGCCAGGGATGTGACACTTCCCCTCTGCTCTCACCAATTTATTTTCTGGAGCCCAATTTCCTTCACACCCCCTCAGGCTGACAGAAGAGTCAACAATCAAAGGGAACCTCCCTCTCCCCTCCAGAGGCAGCCAGGGTGTTCAAAGATGTTTCTTCCTGCGATATGCTGGAGCACATGATCTCGCCTGTAGCAGAGGGACAGTTGTAGCTGGACACACAAAGCTTTCTGAACATCCTTCTTAAAGACTCACAAGTCAGCACAACAATTTTACTGTTTATAAATTCCAGGAACAGTAATTTTTCAGAGTTACTGGAGAACTATAAATCAAGTCTGTTTTTCACAAAGAAGCAGATCTGATTTGACTCTTTAAAAGCCACATCTCCATTCCCTTTCTTCTTTTTATAGGAAATGAGGAACTATTTTTACTTTTTCCCAAATCAAATTCCTTTTCTTCCCATTATCTCTCTCCTACTAATGTATAAAAACCTCAGCAAAACAAACATCTCACTCTAAAGCCTGCAGTGCCTCTGAAAAGGCAGCAGGGACAAGTCCCAGTGGAGGTGACAGTGACAGCAGCTGTACCAGGAGCAGCTCACAAGCCCCACAAGCCTTTACCCCACTTCTGCCTCCAGCTGAGCTAGACCCTGTTGCTTACACCTCTTTTCTTCACAGACACCTGCCTTTCCATCTCCTTACCTTCCCTACCCAGACCAAAACCATCTGATGATTACTCCCTCTCTTCAGAATCTCCAACCATTTTCAAAACACAGCAGCCAAAAATCTCACCTCATAGCACCTCCCACCACCAAGGTGGGAGCTAAAGAGCTGCTGCCTGCATCACCAGCTGAGCTGAATGAGCACAAATGACCATCACGCTTCACCCAAATACACGGCTGCAAGTCATTACTCCCACAAAAGCCTGCCCAAAATTAGCTATGGATGCTTTATAGGCAGCAGCTGTTAGCAACATGGCCCCAGGCTCCATGGATTGGTCTGTGAGGGGGTGCAGATGAAATGGTGGCTGCGAGGGTGAGCACAGCCCAAGGCTCTCACAGCTGACCTGCTCCCTGTGCTCTTCTGGGCAGGGCCAGGCAGCAGTTACAGCCACACAACAGAATTCCAAGGGAGATCTTGGGTGTCTGCTCCCCAGAGCACACAGGTGACGCCACCACTGAGCCCTGTGGCTGCAGTGTGAATGAGGAGGTGGCCAGAGGGTCACAGAGGTGCAGCAACCCTCACTCCAGGGTTCATTCCCATCATTTCCCACTGCTCAGTGCTCTGCCTCTCCTCGTCACTCCTGGCCCAGCACAGAACTTGTGCCAGCCCCAGCAAGCTCTGATTTCCCTTGAGTCCAGGCTTTCTTAGGGTCTGACTGCTCAGTGTTATGTAGGGAACGACTCAAAATACCCAACACGTTCTCAGGGCAAGAAATACTGGAGATAATCTGCAAGTTCCACCTGAATTATTCTCTATGAGATAAATTAGTTTTCAAGAGAGGTTAAGACTTGTGCCATCACTGACCAAGTGGAAAAGTCTTTAGCATTTTTTGTCACAGTAAATTTTAAATCCCAGTGTTACTAAGTGGATGGTATTTTCACTATTTTTTACACATTATGGAAGATCTTGTAAAATAGACTTTAGTCATGAGTCACACATACCTTAAAATCTACCTTAGTTTTGATACAATACTACTGATTCAGAATTTTTTACAGAGGCCTTGAAGCAATAACCTAAAGCTTGCTGAGCTCTGCTCTCCTGGTAACTTCCAACACTGAGCATCACAGAAGGAAGCCTTTTCCTCCCGATCATTGCTTCTGTCACTCACACCAAACTGGAAGTCAATACTGGTGCACACATTAGTAATTGCAACTCCCTTCCTGCATCTGGTTTGATGTCATGTTTGTTATTACAGCAACATCCATCACTACAAGGGATGGTGATGGAACACATGGACATCGCACCCTGGCTGCGCTGTGCAGAACAGGGTGAACAAAGAGCTCCTGCTGAGGCACAGGGACACGAGTTGGAGCACAACTCACACAGTCCCCAGGCAGGGCTGCAGGGGAGCCACAGCTCCTGCCTCACTCTCCAAGAACATTACGTCCTTGCTTTGACAATACTTCTTTCACTGACGTGCAGGCACCAGTGTCTTTTGCAGACTTCATGAGATAACTGTGATTTGCAATGATTTTGAACATTTCATGTCATGTCACAGAATGGGATGTGTGGAAGACAAATGCCCCACTTGTTACACACTTGTCCTTCAGCAATTGTGTAAACAGTATTGAAGCAGTTCATTTTCATATCCCATCTCTTGTTTCTTCAGTTTCATCTTGGAGAAAGAATTCAGATTTGAAACCATGTGATCACCTCAGTCTAGTGAACTGACATGCAGGAACACCAGCTTGAAGCAAGTGGCCCACGGCCAGTGAACTCCTCAGCTTACGGTGTATCCACTGCCTCAGCCTAGATATAAAACAAGGATTGGCCTCTTCCCACCCCCAGAGTGCTGCTTTGACATAAAGATCCTTACAAAGCAAGTTATTTTGAGTTAGCTGTAGGAAACCAACTTTAGGTACCTGTGGAATAGTTACAACCAGAAAACTCCCATGTTTTCACCTTACTACAAACACCAGCACAGCATCGTTGTATGTGAATTGTTTTACACTGGGAGCTCCCTGTATCATGGAGCTGGATGGACACAGGAAACCAGCAGGCCAAGGTGCTCAGAACCTTACCCCCCCCCTCCTCCCTCATCCGTTCATTGAACTCAAGCTATTGTGAATACCAAACACAAGTCAAGAAAGGGCACCCAACAGCCACCAAGGGCAAGTTGCTGGATGGAGCTGGTTACCAAGAACTTGAATTCTTTTTGCTACTCAAAGACCACAGAATACAAAATGCAGCCCAACCAAGGTCCATGGCAGGCTGTGTGATGTGACTGACTTCTCAGGCAAAAGCACTTGATCCACCTCCCTGCAGCACCATGGAGTGGGGGTGCAGCTCTGTTCACCCAGACTTCAAAACAATTGCTGAACCATCAGTGTGCGTTAAACCCAACTTGGAGCAAATCACTTTTTCAGAGACCCTTCCTGCTGTGGTGCGGCACTGGTTTGTAGTGGGACCACCAAGCACACCCTATTAATTATACATGGAACGTGACAGCAGCTGGAGCTCAGGATCCAGAGCTGCAACTCTTGGGGGTGTGGGCAGAGCAGTTTTGTTTCAGCATGAACACAAAAGTCACTGAGACAGCTCAATTCTTAACACTTTTATTCTTACAGTTCTAAGTTTGAACTGTACATGCAGAGTTGCATAAGTCACAATAGAGATTTACAGTGGATTCTATTCTATGGTAGAGTGCAATCCAGAATCCTTGAACAGTATAAAAAACAACTTTAAACATCAAGACCTTGTTAGGAGCAGAAGGATTAAAGCTTCCCCAAGAGATTCAGCTCTCCTAGATACCTAGTTACTAGGTACTGTATGTTAGACACTTAAGAGTTGAAGAGCTGTGGAACACTAAACAAACTTGAACACCCTGATGTCTTCCCATCTTCGTTACTTCTTTCCGCATTTCTGGCAATTAAGAATAAGTCAAAAAACCCTGCCACCTGCAACCAGCTAATACAGACAAAAATAACTACTCCTTACTTGCCTGTTTAGGGTTGTACAGTGTTAAAGAAAATATTCCCTCAATGGCATTTGTATCTCACATCAGCTGAAAAAGCAATGTAACAAAAATAAAGGTATAACATCTTTGAAAATAAATATAAAGAGGGAATGCAGACAAAGTGTCAAAGATTTTTTTTGGCAGGTAACATTCATAATATACAAAATATAACTTATTCATATTAGCCAAGGAAACATTCATGAGTTCCTGTAAACTGGTTTAATCCACCTCCTCCATGCGTGATGTGTCATCATCTCCTTCAAGAGGTGGCATCTCCTCAGTGACTGCTGGACTGGCTTCTTCCGCAGCAGTGTCATCTTCATCAATGCCTGTGCAGGAAACACACACACCATTAATGCTGACAGCACAACTCAAATCTTTCACTTCCACAGCACTTCCAACACCTGAGGGGTCCATTTTCCACACTACCACACAGGACCAAGGTGATCTCAAGACTTAATACACGCCCAGTTCACTGGAGCCAGGAAAGACTTGGGAACTTACCCAGCCCAAGTTTGATCATTCTGTAAATGCGGTTGGCATGTGTCTGAGGATCTTCTAAGCTGAAGCCAGAGGACAGGAGTGCTGTCTCATACAGCAAGATGACAAGATCCTTCACAGACTTGTCATTCTTATCAGCCTCTGCCTTCTGCCTCAGTGTTTCGATGATAGAATGATCAGGATTAATCTCCAGGTGTTTCTTTGCTGCCATGTATCCCATTGTGGAGTTGTCCCTTAAAGCCTGCGCTTTCATGATCCTCTCCATGTTGGCAGTCCAGCCGTAAGTACTTGTTACAATGCAGCACGGGGAAGTAACTAAACGATTGGACACAACAACCTGCAGAGGGAATACAAAGCACAAGTTTGCAATTTAAGTATTTCAACAAGTACAACTGATTTACCCTGAATTCACTTTTGATTGCAGAACTTGTTACCTACAGGTAAACCAAGTACTACTTTTACCTTTTCTACTTTCTTTTCAAGGATATCTTTCATTATCTTGCAAAGATTTTCAAACTTTGCTTTCTTCTCCTCCTGTTTCTTTTTCTCTTCCTCATCTTCTGGAAGCTCCAGACCCTCCTTTGTTACAGAAACCAGGGTCTTGCCTTCAAACTCCTTCAGCTGCTGCACACAGTATTCATCAATAGGCTCGATCATGTAGATCACTTCCAGCCCATGTTTGCGAAGACGCTCCACAAACGCAGAGTTGGCCACCTGATCCTTTGTTTCACCTGCAACAAACAACAGTGCCACAGATGAGCCTCAGCCCTAATGTTCTGCAGAGCCTTTGCAACATCTGTGGTCCTTCATGCCCCAGCCATGGGGGAAATAAAAGGGCACCAACAGCCTGAAGACACTCCAGCTGTTTAAACTCACACTCCAGCATCTAGTACTCTTAACAGACTTGGAAGCAAATTTGCATTTCCTCAAATCCCAGGTAAAAAATGTTTCCCATTCCTGCCAAGCAAGGAACTGGGAACCCTGTAAGAGCATTTATAAATCCCCCAGAAGGTAACCCTACATACGGTATGGGCATTTACAGACAATTTCAGTTCCCAACTCACCAGTAATGTAGTAGACATGTTTCTGGTTTTCCTTCATCCGGGTGCAGTAATCCTTCAGAGAAACCATTTCATCACCAGATGCAGATGTGTAGTACCTCAGTAATTCTGAGAGCTTCTTGCGGTTCTGCGAGTCCTCATGGATGCCAAGCTACCAAGGCAGAAAGAAAAGTCACTAGGTGATTCCTGTAGGTAATACTGAACTGTGGCAGTTTAGTAGCTCAGGCACAACAATCTGTAACTGTAAAGATCAGCACTGTTCAGCAGGAAGACTACAAACCTTGATGTTCTTGGAGAATTGCTCATAGAACTTCTTGTAGTTCTCCTTGTCTTCAGCCAGCTCAGTGAAAAGTTCCAAGCACTTCTTCACCAAGTTCTTCCGGATCACTTTCAAGATCTTGCTCTGCTGCAGCATCTCACGAGAAATATTCAGAGGTAAATCCTCAGAGTCTACCACACCTCTCATGAAATCTGGAAAATTACAGGATTACCTTTGTTAGTCTGAAACAATAAGTATTAGCAGTCACTTTACCTACATGTATGTGGCTCTGCCCATTAAAAATTATGAATTGGTTTCTACAGAACCCTGGGAAACTTGAACTGAGCAGTAGTTTTAACTGCTCGGATACCTCATCAGCTGTTTAGAACTAAAATCTTCCCCCTTCCAAATTTCTTTAAATACAAAAGAAAGCCACAAAATAGCTAAGCAGTTTCTCTAACACTTTAGGGAACACTATCCCCAAAATTATACTCACTCAGGTATTCAGGGATCAGCTCCTCACAGTTGTCCATGATGAAAACTCTGCGCACATACAGCTTGATATTGTTCTTCTTCTTCCTGTTTTCAAACAGATCAAAGGGTGCACGCCGTGGGACAAACAGGAGAGCCCTGAATTCCAGCTGCCCTTCCACAGAGAAGTGCTGTGAGAAAGCAAGATGATCGTTTTAGTTCATTTGCATGGTTCCCACTGTGATAACTACTTAACAGCTCTTCAAATGCAGAACACAAACTGACCATTGGCCATCAGATTAACACAGCTGAGACACTGGTCAGGAACAAGTAATTTCCTCAGACAAACACACTGAATTAGTGTTCAGTTACCAGACCAGCAGACCTCTTCAGAACACATTCAGTTCCTTACACAGAATACTTAGATTTAGAAACCAGATGTATTCTTATAGCACTTCCCACTATCAGACAACAAAAGGCACAAAACCTTTTGAATGAAGAAATACAAATGAAATTTATCTGGAACCTAGTTTTAGATTTAGACATGGTAACTGAACTATAAACTCAGAAGGCACCTGCACTTCCCGACTGCAGGTTCAGTTCAGGTGATAAACACCAATGCACAACAGACCAGGGCTCAGCAGCATGTTTAGCAAGCTTCCAGCTGCAATGCTGTGTATTACAGTTTGTATGTCCACATACACAACAACTGTAATTGTGTGTCAAGAGAAAAACTTACTTTGACAGCCAGGTGGTCTTCCCAATCATTAGTCAGACTCTTGTAGAATTCTCCATATTCCTCATTGGTTATGTCATCTGGGTTCCTGGTCCAAATGGGCTTGGTCTTGTTGAGCTCTTCCTGATCAATGTACTTCTCCTTGATCTTCTTTTTCTTCTTCTTATCTCCATCCTTCTTCTCTTCTTCTTCATCAGAACCAACATCTTCAATCTCTGGTTTATCTTCTGTCTTTTCCTCCTTCTCTTCTTTTTCCTCTTCCTTTTCCTCAGCCTCATCATCACTCACCTCCTTGTCACGCTCCTTCTCCACCTACAAAAAAGACAACAGTAATTGAATTTCAAAAGCTCTTAGCTTACTTAAGTCACAGTTCTAAGGTACCCCTTGCAGTCTCAGAAAGTCAGAAAACTCCACAAATGTGGTGTCAAGCTTCCCCTCCTACACTCCAGAGACTCTCATTCTGGGTGCTGACACAAGTGGTGTTTTGTTTCCATGTGCTATAAGCCAAGTTCTTACTATTCACTTCCATTACACCAAATGACTCCTAACAATACACCTACATGTAGTCCATGGTTTGAAAACAGATACTATTGGCTTGGAAAACAGCCAGTTTTTTTTAACCTAGTCCTGTGAAATACCATTTTAAGCAACTGCATCTCCCAAGAGCTTCCTCCATGTAACATCTGAAAGAATTGACACTAACCAAATAAAAATTGACTGCTCCTTCTGACACAAACTCTTATGTGTGAAAGTGGTAATACTTATTTAGTGTTTCACGTAAGGTACATACAAAGAGTGTGATCGGGTAGCCGATGAACTGGGAGTGCTTCTTCACAATTTCCTTGATTCGACGCTCTTCCAGGTATTCAGTTTGATCTTCTTTAAGATGCAGGATGACTTTTGTTCCACGGCCCAGAGGTTCACCTAGAATGGAGTTTACACATTTTACTTTCCTGCAGCAGAGCAAACATTAATTCTTTAAAAAGACACTGCTCTATCAGCAGTTTTCTAACCACTAGGGAAATGAACCTTCTAGGTTATACTTTCGCAAGTTTCCCCAACATGTATTACTAACAAGTTTCAGGAGATATTTACTAGACTGTTCAGTGTCTTTAGACTGCATACAGAGTTGCAGAAGTCTACAAATATTCTCCATGTGTAAACTTTGAAAGCTTAAGTCTTAACACACCATTTAGCTGGGCATTCCATATGTATCAAACTATGCCAACTTAAATGGCCAGAGATGACCTGGACCTGTGCCTGATGTGACACATTACTGGTCCCAATTCCTTTTATCTGGTGTATTTTCCAATGCAGAGTATGTGCCATTGCCAAACATGTTTAAAAAGTGTCATTGAGCAGGAACACTGAACACTCACCATTATCCAGTCTGACAGTGAAAGATCCTCCAGCTGAGGACTCCCAAGCATACTGCTCATCATCATTGTGCTTGGTGATCACTGTCACTTTTTCGGCAACCAGGTAGGCCGAGTAGAAGCCAACACCAAACTGGCCAATCATGGAGATATCAGCCCCTGCCTGCAGGGCTTCCATGAAAGCCTTGGTGCCAGACTTGGCAATAGTACCAAGGTTGTTGACCAGGTCAGCTTTGGTCATCCCAATGCCAGTATCTACAATGGTTAGAGTGCGATCATGCTTGTTTGGAATCAGGTTAATTTTCAGCTCTTTTCCAGAATCCAGCTTGCTTGGGTCAGTCAAGCTTTCGTATCTGATCTTATCCAGAGCCTGTAAAAGAAGAGACAGGGTTTAACATTCCCTGACTACTCCTAGTAATTTCAGTAATTGTCATAATTAATCAAGCTAATTCTGGTACTCACATCTGAGGAATTGGAGATCAGCTCACGGAGGAAGATTTCCTTATTAGAGTAGAATGTGTTGATGATCAGAGACATCAACTGAGCAATCTCAGCCTGAAAGGCAAAGGTCTCCACCTCCTCCTCCATTGGTTGGTCCTGAGTTTGCACAGCTTCCGGCATCTGTGAAGAGAGAGGGAGAAGTTGAAATTCCATCTGGAACAGCCTAGCTAACATATATCCTCTTGCAGGCAGTGACAATGGCATTCGGAGATCAAGTATTTTAACCACGCGGTTTCAGCACCAGAGGAACACGCACATGAAAAAAACCCTTTCCCAGATCTTATATCCAGCCAGTAACCGTTCAGGAATTTTAAGGAATGCAAAAAATACATGACAAGACTTTAACTACAGGCTTCCTTTACGCTCGCTTTACTTTGCAGCGCTTAGGTAAAGTCCTGTCTTACCCTTTTCACCTTCCTTATTTTATGAATTGATGAGACCTTTATTTTCCCTCTTCTCAGAACCAACTAAAGTCTTTATTTGAGTTATTTCTCTCTTACCCGCATCCACCTATTACTTTGCATACACAGCTATCTCCCCCAGCACCAACCACTATGCACAACTTTCACTTATGTACCAACACTGCTCAGCCGGACCCATTTCTCTGGACAAGTATTCACGTGGATAAATATTGGTCCTTCACCGGGTACCTGCTGCCCGTGGTTCCCCGCTACGGGAGCCAAACCTCAGGGGCGGTGGATTTCGCCCGAAAGAGATTTGTCCAACCACAACCCCGCTTCGATCGCTACAGGATGAACGGCACCAAGCGCAGCGGCGCGGCCGAAGCCGCTGGGCGCAACCCCGGCTCCCC
>VWZT01014473.1:119879-222337 GCA_013397055.1 Pachycephala philippinensis | reverse complement strand
AGCCCATTGGCCTTCTTGGGCACAAGGGCACTGCTGGCTCATGGACAGCATGTTGTCCACCAGGACTACCAGGTCCTTCTCTGCAGAGCTGCTTTCCAGCAGGTCGACCCCCAGTCTGTACTGGTGCAGGGGGTTATTCTTCCCCAGGTGCCAGAACCTGTGTATACCTTGGTTGAATTTCAGAAGGTTCTTCTTTGTCCATCCCTCCACCCTGCTGAGGTCCTTCTGAAGGCCTGCACAGCCTTCAGAAGCTACTCCTCCCAGCTTTGTGTCATCAGTTAACTTGCTGAGGAGGCCTCTGTCCCTTCATCCAAGTCATTGAACAAGTTAATACTGGACCCACTATTGAGTCTTGGGGGACAACACTAATGATAGGCCTCCAACTGGACCCTGTGCCACTGATCATGACCTTCTGGGATCTGCCACTCACCCAGTTCTCGATCCACCCCACTGTCCACTCATCCAATCCTCACAGAAGTGTAGCTGCTTCTGTTTTAAGGAGTCTTAGTTTTGAGGAAAGGATTGTGATGGCATATAGGGGAGGTTTGTAAAACAGTAGAGGTGACAGATGAGTAACAAAAAATTCTTGTCATATGCCTTTTGAATACTTCCAAGGACTGGGATTCCACCACTTCCCTAGGCAGCTTTTCCCAATGCTTAACCATCCCTTCAGTGAAGTAAGTCTTCCTGATGTCCCACCTGAACCTCTCCTGGCACAGCTTGAGACTATATCCTCTTGTCCCGCCACTTGTTTCCTGGGAGAAGAGACTGACCACCAGCTGGCTACAGCCTCCTTTCAGGTGGTTGTAGAGAGCGATAAGGCCTCCCCTGAGCCTTGTTTTCTCCAGGCTAAACAACCCCAGCTCCCTCAGTTGTTCCTCATAGGACTTGTGTGCCAGACCCTTCACCAGTTCCATTGCCCTTCTCTGGATATTCTCCAGCAGCTCAATGTCCTCCTTGTAGTGAGGGGCCCAAACTGAAGACAGGATTTGAGGTGTGGCCTCACCAGTGCCGAGTACAGGGGGACTGCCCTGCTGGCCACACGGTTGCTGATACAGGCCAAGGTGCCATTGGCCTTCTTGGCCACCAGGGCACACCCTGGCTCATGTTCAGCTGCTGTCACCAGCACCCTCAGGTCCTTTTCTGCTGGGCAGCTTTCCAGTGACTCTTCCCCAAGCCTGTAGCACTGCCTGGGGTTGTCGTGACCCAAGTGCAGGGTCCAGCACTTGGCCTCATTGAACCTCAGACCACTGACCTCAGCCCAGCATCCAGCCTGTCCAGATCTCTCTGCAGAGTCTTCTTGCCCTCCAGCAGATCAACACTTCTGCACAGCTTGGTGCAAAGTGACTGAGGGTTCACTTGATCACCTGTTGTCAAGGAAGATATTAAACAGGACAGGCCCCAACACCGAGCCCTGCAGAACACCACTTGTGACTGCCCATCATCTGGGCGTAATTCCACCGTTCTCAGGGCCCAGTTAGACCACAAGAAAGAAAATTGAGCAATGGAACTAAGCAGTGTGGAGTTTTGTGGGATTAAAGAGCATTTGTACTACCCAGTTAAGAGAGGAAGGGTCTCTTGGGAGTTTTTATATAGACTCTGCTCAGAGCCCCTCTAAATGATGACTTGATGAAATTTGGAAGAGTGTATCAAACCTTGTTACTTCATGAGTTCATTAAACAAAATTTTGTTTTACAGTGTACTTGTGTTTCTAGCCTTTAGACAGTACTTCCATTTTAGAATGTTAACTGCTTTGGGAAAAAAACTTGATGAACTGTTTAATCTAGTTTTAAAATTAATATGGCAAGGAGGAAGGGATGGTTCTACCTGAAATGCAAGCACCTAATTTACATGAAAATAAGTTCCTCATCCTTCAGCCTATCTGCAAGCTGGTTTAAAGAGTGCCTGCAGTTGCAGAGTTTTCATTTTGCAGTATGAAGTATTTTGTTCTATGAACAACTGAGTAATAATTTTCAGTCCTTGTGGAAAAGAATTTCTTTTCTGGAAAAAGGAAGATTGTTTATATTTATCTACTGTATTTTAAAGTGACATGTCATGTTATTTTTCAAAATTAATAGTAACAGTAGAGTAACCAATACTTTGTTCATCTTGCCATTTGATATTTCAGATGATGCTCAGGAAAGTGAGGTTTTTTTGTGTGTATGCAAGGATTTATTTATTATTATATCCTGTGTGTATTTAATTTTTTTCATTCAAGGAATAAGTTAAATATCTGATTTATTTTTTTATTGAGGGCAAATATTAACTAAGTTCCAGCACTGGACATTTTTAGATAGTAAATATTTTGTACTCACATAATGAAAATTGCTGTGCCTTCACTAGAAGAAAATGCACAGCCTCTCGAGTAACTTGTTGCAGTGGCAGTCTGTTGAGTGATACTGGATGCTACTGCCTACATATGCTTCGTAGGCACAATGCTACAAATTCCAAATGATCCAAAAAGAAGGGCTGTTCCTCCTTAAGGTAACAAAGGTTTTACATGTAGGAAGAGGAACCTGTGGCATCTTGGATTTAAAACTCTATGGACCGTCCACCTGGCTTGTTAGAAAAAGTACCTTAGTGAGACCCCCTGAGGTGTGACACAAAAGAATATCACTACTTGAGCCGCTGAGGTCTGAAACAATAGCATTACTATTCAGAAAACCAAGCCATCTGAGAGACAGAACCCAAATCATGGAATTAAACAATGATTTATCATCATAACATGAACACTAAGGTAGATGTGGAGAAGTGGGTTACTGAAGTGCTAACTAGTTAATTTTGTTTTTCATTTGCTTCTCAGTTACTTGACAAAAACTAGTGAGCAACTAATGTGACGAAATGCATGAAACACGAGCCACTTAGTCAAGTTGAGAGGACTGTGAACAGTCCATGATTCTGAAATACTGACTGATGTGATAAGGGATTAAATTAAATTTTTAAAACTTGAAGGCAACAGAGAGAGAGATTGTGAAGAAGGGGGAGGGACAATAAACCATTAGTTCAACCTGCTGTTGGTCAAATTAACTCTGTCAGCTGGGCTTTGTGACTAAAACTCATGTAAATTATCACAGTTCCTTGTGTACTTCATTAACAAAAATACAAAGCGACGCTCTCATTTAAAATCCAATGGAAACAAAGGCTCTGATGACTACAGGTGGGTTATAAATAGTTGTGGAAATCATGCCTAAGATGACCGGGATTTCCAAACTGAGAAAGTATTATAGTTAAAAGTATAAAAATAGGAAAGATAATCAGGACCTTCTAGTATATCTCACGAAGCAAGAATAAACATGGAGTTATATTAAGGAACATGCGGAACTGACAGGAAGATCTACTTTTCATAAAACATTTGATTGAACTTTGAAATGTGTAATGAGAATGAATAATTTAGTGAGGTTTAAAACAATTTTTTCTTCATATAAATAGAAAGGAGATAAAGGACTAGAAAAATTAAGAATGAAATTATTCCCAGGAGACAGAAAATTGTAAACTTTAGCCTTAGAATAAAATATCCAAATATTACTGAGTAGGAAGAGTTTAAGTTGGAAAACAAGTTATTCCATATCTGATCATTGTAGTTTTTTGCACTGTTTTCCAAAGCTGTATTTGGGAGGAGGACACCAGACTAGATGGATACTTGTAGGATTTAGCCTGTAAGCTCTCCTAGAATTGTCATGGAACTATCTGAGGGAAACCATGGCAATAGCAGGGAACTTCTCTGAAAAGGGAACCAGCAAGAAGCTCTTGTCTTTCACCTTTGACAAGGGCAAATTAATGCAGCCAAATATTCAGTCATCATGAAATAAGTTTGATGGCAATCCACTGCACCTTGTAAGTCTCAGAGTCAACTCTCTCATGGGAAATTAATAAGGATGTGCCAAATCTTAAAGATTTTCTTCCTCTGTAGACAAAGAAACATGAATGATTCTTGAATGAGTATATGAGAACATGTATCTGGCAAATGCACATTGTGAGAAAACAGTTTTTGATTTGTGAAAAGGCTGTTGGAGTACAAGATTTATGTCCTCAAGCATTACTATTCTAATAAAACACTGTTGATGCTATGACTGCAAAGATTTTTAAGATCATATCTGAAGAAGTCACTCCAATCACACTCTTAAAAGACTGGGATTAAATACATCAGTCTCTCCTGTAAAATGTGGAAGAAATAGGAAAACTTGATAAATACATTGTCACAGACAAGGCCCTGACACGTGTGTAAGACCATATGCTTTTCCATTCAGATTGCTATTGCTGTTCTGTGGTCTTAGCTGAATATCTTCCAGGCTTTTTGTAGCTGAGCATCATTAGTATTTCCTTTTTTTCCTGAAAGGCTGCTTCCTCCCTTTTCTCTTCCTGTTGTCTTACTTTTGACACTCTTTTTTTACCCTTTCCCTTCCCCTGGCTGATTTCTCCTGAACCTTCAAGGAGTGATTTTATCACCAGCTCCAGTAGCAGTGGCACCATGGACTCCAAGCAAGCCTGGGCAAGCCCAGTCGACTGCTTAGTTGCTTGTTATATGTCTCTGCATGGCATTGCCCCACAAATTTTGGGACCATGACACAGTAACCACTGCCCTAGCTTTGTCACTTTGGGCGTGTTTTGCCATGCAGAGATTCTTCAAGCATGTATCACAGAGCTTTTGTTGTAGCAGGGTAGTGGGTTGACACTGGCCAGATGCCAGGCACCCACAAAAGCCAGTGTCTCACTACTCCCCTCTGCAGCCGGGCAGGGGAGAGAAAATACAATAAAGCCTTCTTCGTGGGTTGGGATAAGGACTGGAGAGTTCACTCACCAAATACCATCACGGGCAAAACACACTCGAATTGGGGATATTAATTGAATTGATAACTAATAAAATCAGAGCAGGTAAGAAGTAAAATGAGAAGTAAAATTAATCTTCAAAACACCTTCCCCTCACTCGTCCCTCCTTCCCAGCTCTACCTCCTCCCCTCAGTGGTGCAGGGAGATGGGGAATGTGGGTTATGGTCAGTTCATCACACACTGTTCCTGATGTTGCTCAGGGAGAGGAGTCCTTCCCCTGCTCCAGCATGGGGTCCACAGGAAACAGTTCTCTGCAAACTGCTGGAATGTGGGTCACTTCTTCACAGAGTGCAGCCCTTCAGGCACAGCCTACTCCAATATGGGTCCCCCACAGGGTCACAAGTCCTGCCAGGAAACCTGCTCCAGTGTGGGCTCCTCTCTCCGCAGGTCCCTGGCAGGAGCCTACTCCAGCATGGGTTTCCCATGGGTTCACAGCCTTGTCTTGGGCATGTATCTCTTCTGGTGTTGGTTTCTTCCATGGGCTGCAGGTGGATCTCAGTGTCCCCATGTACCTCCATGTGCTGCAGGAGGACAGCCTGCTTCACCATGGTTCTCACCATGGGCTGCAGAGGAATCTCAGACCTGGAGCACCTCCTTCTCCTCCTTTTCCACTGTCCTTGGTGTCAACAGCGTTGTTCCTCTCCCATATTCTCACTCTGCTCTTCTCTGGCCACAATTTCATTTGCACAATAACCTTTTTTTTCCTTTCTTTCTTAAATATGCTATCACAAAGGTGTTGCCACCATTTCTGATTGGCCCAGCCTGGGCCATTGGCGCATCCATCTTTGGAGCCGCCAAGGATTGGCTCTGCTGGACATGGGGAAGCATCTGGCACCTTCTCACAGAAGCCACCCCTTTAGTTCCCCTGCTACCAAAACCTGGACATGCAAACCCAATACAAGTGCATGCAAAAGACAGATGTGATTTAAGGATCTTCTAGGCTAAGCATTTCTGTTCTCAGCACCCCCAATAAAACACCTGAGGAATAGCTTCTGAGGAATCAAACCATCCAGCAGTTGCTGGAAGAGATCCTCATTAATGCTGAATTGTCATTCCTTGATTTCTCGTTTATACCTTTAAAATTCTATATCTTTCAAGTTAGTGGTTTTCCTCTTAAAATACCTAAACTTGTCTGAACAGTGCAACCTCTGACTGTGGTTTTCCCTTTCTTGTCTTATGTGACTCAACTCTGCAGCTTTCCTTATGACTTTCTTACAAGTGATGGCCTAATCCTTGGGAGGGGGAAGAGGACAGTAAGTCACTGTGCAGCAGCAGTCAAGCAGATCCCATTATTTGGTGTCCAGTCTGCATTTCAAATGTAATGTAATGTCCATTGCTAATCAAGACCTTCCAGATAATTAGAACTAGTAACTCCAGATGCTCTTTTCCAGGCAGAATAGTGAATGCCTTTCTTTTTAGCTGGGCAAGCCAGTTGTCATGCATGACTGTGCTAGCGTTCAGTGTTCTCAGAAGAACCACGTGATTTCTACCAATACAAAGACATTCACTATTCTGAATCCTTGTAGGAAAAGTGAAATAAAATTACATACATCTTGCTTGTTTCAAAATATTTATATACATTCCATCACCACCTGTCTTTCCTTCTGCTTTGGAGTCTTGTCAAACTGATAAATGTTTCTTTATAGGTGAAATTGGAGTAACAGACAATTTTATATGCCTTTTAAATCTTTGCCTTGTACAAAGGGTTCTTGAGACTAAAATGCTTATCAGGTCACTGCCAATTAAAATTGTGGTCTCATGCATGAGGTGCTAGGGAAAACACCATACAGACCACACATCACAAAGGCTCCTTGTTATCATGAAGCTGTTGATAAGAACTTCTGGAATGGAGGGAAAGTGCAGCCAATTATCCTGTAGACAGACATGATCCTGTCTACCTCAGGCAAATTCTGTGACTGGTAGACCTTTATAAACTAGGGCTCACGACAGGTCCATTCTCCAGAGAGCAGTAGTGCACAACAGACCTGGCATCTGTAATGTCTAGAAAAATCCTGTAAACAGATCAAGTTCTACCAAAAAAAAAAAAAAAAAAAAAAAAAAAAAAAAAAAAAGCCAAAAAGCCTGCAAAATTAAAGTTTCCTCAGGCTCAGTGATCGGTCTCTGCCAATCTCCTGATACAGGACTGAAGATGTCAGTGCGCTTCCCTTAGACATGACATTGGCTAAGGCATTGGTAGTCCCCCATCCAGTGGGGACACTGAGGGCTGTGTGTCTTCTGTGCTTCCTCCATTTCTTAAAAAGGAATGAATACCATCAAAACTTTCAACAAGCACCTAAAATGTAAAATCCCGATGAAGATACAATAGCCCTATATGGTGGACTACTTTGCAAGCACAAAAGACTCAACAATACATGATTTCATCATACCAGGACCTTTCCACAGCCAAAAATCTGTAGGCAGCAAGTATTGAAAAAATAGGTAAATTCCCTGTTCTGTGCCAAAAGAGGATGGCTAACTGGCTCTAAAGGAAAAAAAAAAAGTTAAGTTTTCCAGTATTAAAGCAAAACAGTGCAGCCCAGAGAAGACTGGAAAGATTGTATGTTGTCTCTTCAGATTGTTTGCAGTGCTCAAAATACTTGCATACCAAAAAACCTGTAGATAAGGAATGACTAGGCAATACTCTTGTTCACAAAGCCTCCATTGTTTTACAGTCACTTAGCATGAGAGACCACAGTCTTCCTTTTTAACTGGAGCATTGCACTGAGGGAGTTGTCCCTGTTAGTGAAAAGGGAATGTCTTCAGCTATTGGCTTTTTCTTCTTTCTTACTCTTTCAAAACAGAAGATGAAAAAATATATATGTTTTTTTAATTCTGCCAAAGAAGTAGGAGCAGGGATGAGAACTCCCTTTAAAGGCCAAAGTAGGCAAACTATTGGAAGTCTTACAGAACCACGGAGCACAAATTGTTATCCAGCTGAGAACTAAAGGTTTGCATAAGCATGCACTCCTGTATATTGGCAAAACTAATGAGAAGGGTTCCAGAAGCCTCATACAAGTGAGCTGAACAGACACTGCAAAGTTAAAGCCTTAGCAGGCTCAGGTTGCACCAGGGGAGGTTTAAATTGGCTGTTAGGAAAAATTTCTTCACAGAAGTTGTCAAGCATTGGAACAGGCTGCTCAAGGAAGCAGTTGAATCACCAGCCCTGGAGGCATTTATAAGTCATGAGGATGTGGCATTCAGGGACATGGTTTAGTGGTGGACTTGGCAGTGTTGGGCTAACAGCTGGACACAACGAACTTAGAAGCCTTTTCCAACCTGAATGAATCTACACGATGCACTCAAGAAATACTCCAAGAAAGAACTATCAAGTTCTTGACAATGATGAGAGTTTCTGACAACATAATATGAAAAAACAACATACCTGAGCGAAAAGAAGAAAGCTGGAGACAGAGTTCCAGCATGCTTCTACAGCATCAACTGTTATTTTTTATAGCTAAATTAAAGAAAAACCAAACAGATGCAAGAGTGGTCATGTAAAGGAAATAGCTATTTAATATTAAGATAAAAGGTTGGTTGGTGAGATTAATGCCAAAAGGATACCACATAAATCATTGTCAAAGCAGCTTGGCCCTATGCTCCTAAGAATTTTTAAAAAGCCATCTATCTTTAAAAAGGTTAAAGCAATTTTTATTCCTCTAAAACTTACAGGAAGATGTTTTCTGTATTTTATTTTTCCTCTATACAATGCATGTGCAACAGCAAGGAGAGCCAGGGAATTAGTATCTGCTGCTAAGATGATTATCTAGTTCCTCAAGGAAAGTCAGATTAATTGGGTTTTTATGTCATATTTCTACACTTCAGTAAGAATCCATCCTTCATAGAAACAGGCATAAGACATTTTATTGAGTATAAAAATACAAAAACTTGACACACTAAACTGTACAAAAGGTACACTAGCACTAAATGAGGTGACTGTATCCATACAAAAGCCAAAATTTACAAATGACTCATACTATTGAAATGTTCAGGTGCCATGGTACATTCTCATTAAGACTTTATATTCCGATAAAGAAACAAAACCAAAACCAAGAGCAGTAATTATGTTCTAGTGCCTGCTGCCTAAATTTAAAAGCTATATGCCAGAATACAAATAAAAAATAACTACCTGACTACCTGACTTCCAATATCAGAGAGGACACATATTCAACAAGGATTAAAAAATTCCCTCATTTTTTAAATTGTGAAAACATAGTACCTAGTAAACATCGGCAGATATTGATCTGTTAGATTACAACAGACATTCCTATAGTATTTTACAGAACCTAGTCCCAAACCTGAGGTGGTTCTAAAGGCAGTTTAGCTTCACTGACATAGACAAATACAAAAACATGTTGCCAATGTTACAAACATGGAATTTTTTTGGACTACTTTAATTTCAGAATATTGCATTGGCCAGTGCATTAAGGGAAGGCATTGTGATTTTGATTCTTTAACCCATTTTTATTAGGGTTAATATTAAGTCCTTGGAAACACCATTTATTTTGCTTTCATTTAATCAACTGAGTATTGCACATGGCAAGGAACCTACAGATGCTAAGAAACACAAGATCAATTATAGAAGCAGAGACAAACAGGTATGGGGCAGCCAAGAGAGAACATAGCCCCTAAATAAGCACATACTTTAAAGGAATGTGGTTCTCCTATATGGCTCATAGTTTTGCTACATTAGAAGAATATTGCTTTAGGTAACAAAAATGTTACAGGAAAAAACTTCTAAAGAGAAGGAACTGGGATGTAGTAATGACTAGTTTGTTACAGAAAACAAAATGGAAGAGTCTGTAAAGATAAAAAAGGACAACAAAAAAAGGATAAAAACTTCCCACCTATCAGAAAACTTTTCTAGGTATCAAATTAAAATTCTGGAGTATAAAAAAAGAACAGAAAATTAGAAGCTTAAGTAATGTCATCATTGTCATAATATCTGAAACAAAATACTCGTACCAGAGCTGGAAGATTCACACACTATATTAAGGACAACTGAGTTTTAAACTCATTCTGCAAAAATTGCCTAGAATTAGACAATTCGGTTTTTAATTGCAGTCTGTGTTTAGATGGTCTAACTCAAGGTTTAGTCTGTATTGTAGGGATTCGTGTTTTATTCAAATATTGTAGAATTAAGGAGCAACTTCCATTATCTATCAACTGTTAAAAACTTCTAAGCAACTGCAAAATTGTTCTCTTTGTATATTTGAATGTCTGAACTCTAAAAACAACACTCAGATACTTCAATGCTTTTATTAGGAAATACCATCATAAGCTATCCAAGACACAAATGCTGGGTTTTATTTATTTATTTTTTAAACACAAAATTATACACAGATTAGATAACAAGATACTACTTTCACATAGCATTGAAACCCTTTCTTCAAAGTATTTGGACCAGAGATCCCCATACACTAATTTTACTGTTACTTTCCTTAGGAAGAAAAATCAAATAGGGTCTGTCTAACTGGCCTATCAAGAAGAATATAGACATTTTAGACCATTTTGACATATCTAACATGAACCAAACCTACAACTGATTAGATACACAGCCAGAAATCATATGATATCCTACTTAGAGCTTTCTCTGGTACACATATTCAAGAAGTTCAGTGAAGTTTCATCTGGGATTATGAGCACCTAAAGGCAAAACCTTTTTTTCAAACTACTATCTTCCTTTTTCTGGACTATTTACAAGACTACTTTCTAAGGACTAATCATCTTTTCACAGAGGTTTTAATTTTAAAAAGAATTGCTTATTCATGTAAGAGGCAGTTTCATAGGTAACTGAACAAGCAGGAGACAGACATTTACATTTAGTCTTGCTAATAAAACCAAGCCTTGGGGAGGATGTGGACAGTCATGAGTGTGCCCCAAATGCATACATATACTATGAAATGCACAATCTATACTCTAGAAATGAAAGCACAACTCTTATCATTTAGGAATCTTGCATGCTTACAAAAACCATAGCAGTATTTCAGGTGTCAGTACGCTCTGCATTTGTGTCATCACTTGCTGTTCCATCTTGATGTTCACTCTGCCTTATTTTAGCAGATTAACTGTACTCCTGTTCGACTGATGTTCCTAGAAAGTGATTTGATTATAAAGAAGGAACAAAATGCAGTTGTTCCACAGTTGTCCTGTCACACTTGTTTGTAAGCATGTATAAGATATTGAAGTGTGAAGTGCAAGCAAAGCCTTTTTTAAGAAATTGCAAATATATTGTTTAATTCTTTAATGTATTTTTTGTCAACAAAGAAAGTTCATAAATACTTCCTTACACTTAAAACCAGTTTCAGTGCTAAACACAGGTAGTACCCATCTTTTTAGAAGGCACCATACCAGAGCTTCAGAAATGCAAAATTTTCATCTTCACCTTTCTAGTGATTAGAGACTTTCAGCCTTCTTTTTATAACTGTCTAGGATGCTGGTCAAGTCTGACAGTAGATCTTCAGACATGAATTCTTCATAGTCTCTGTAAATTTTCACATTCTGTTCATCAAGGTATTTCTAGAAAAGAGGTACAGAAGGCTTTATTAGCTCTATCATGGTCTGTATTGTACTGATTCTGCTAAAGCATTTTAAGCAGTCATTGCACCGATTAACTGATTTCAGTTAAACACTTTCCTGAAAGACATCTACCAGAAGCAGGTTTAACCTGACAGGATGTTACTGCTGAAGCTTAATGATCAATTCTGATTATTTATACCAAAGGTTTTGTCAACAAATTTAACTAGAATCCATGGACTCAGCGCAGCAGCTACATAACTGATACTTCCTTAGAAAGAGTAAGTTCTAATTTCCAAGTGTTTAACTGCAAATGTGTCTAGAGAGATTTAACTCTGAATATCAAATTTTAGCTTACCGCTATGGATGCTATATGAGTAGCAATCATTTCTATAAGACGACTCAAGTTACCACCAACTTTTCTGTTCTCTTCTGTTGTTGTTTGCAAAACAACTTGATATCTAAAAGGTAAAGATACTCAGAAGGTCATGTCCATAATTAGAGTTCCTGGCATTTAAAACAATCACTTCAAGTCTGATTTATCATCATGTTTAGCCATACTTTTTTTTTCTATTAGTATTAATTTGAACCAAGTTAGAGTAGACTAATACTCAACTTAAAAAAAAAAAAGGACTGTATTGTGCTAACTGATAAGAAACAATGCACCTTAGACTCAGAATATTCTTTCCAGACTTTGAGGTATAAAATGCAGTTGTCATGTAAGTTTGGAAACAAGCTAATTTTCTTGCTACAACCATATATATAAAAAAAAATTACATGGAAAACAGGAGTTCTGATACAGCAGACAAATATTCTAGCAAAATACTGTTGAGGAAAAACATCTTTCCGTTGTTATCTTGTGAAATTAATATGCTGAAACAACTCTGTTTTAGGTTCAAGAGAATATCTTTATCCTTAAAAACCAAAATCAACAAGGCAAACATTGAAGTTACGAGTCTTACTGTCGTTGGAGATCATGCAATTCATTTGTGGCTTCACTGAGACCTTCATTGACACCACTCTCAAGTAATTGTTTATGCCTTTTTAAGGATTCCAGTTCATTTGCACATTTTTGCTCTTCCTCTTCTGTCTCCTATAGTCATAAGGAAAGCGGGGAAAAAAATTGCATAGCTCAGGAGTAATTTGGATTTTTTTTCTTCTATTACCTGATTACGTTCTAATGCTTGAATTCAAAATTAACACAAGTAACTCCAAGTTCAGAACTGAAAAAAAATCCCCAAGGACATCCCTCCCAAACCTAAAGTTTCAGGTATTTTCTGTATCATCTCCCTCCCTGCATAAGCCTAACCTTCTCTTTATTTTTTAAACCATATTTAAAGGCCCGTGTTGCAGGTATTTTCCCTTCAAAGTTAAACTCAAAAAGTATTGTTTAGATAGTCTAAATACCTTAGAAATGGCACATCATGAACAACTGTTTCTAGATTAAAAAAATCACATTTGAGTAAGCAAATAGCGTTTCCTTTTTGTGTCTGAAAGAGTACAATTCCAAGTAATTGTCTCTTCAAGGAGAATGACATTGTTGGCGCTATACAATCCAAAAAACCAAACAAAATTCTGCCATCAACTCAACATGCAATTCTGGTAGATTACTGAAACATCATCCTTCAAAAATAATTTTAATACTTAAGACTTACAAACAGCATTTTAAACATTACAAGAGGAGTTACATGACTATGTCTTATTATAAACATCCAGTCGCAACTGTGTATTTTATGAGCTTACTTTTAGAGAAAGGTACATGCAAGAGCCCAGATCAAAAGCTAAATTTCATGTGGTTTGAAAAAAATAAACTAAATTAATTGCCTTTAGCCAACTCAGCAGGTATTAGCAGTGAAATAACCCTGTTTCATGGCTATAGCACAGGAGTTTGGATTTACAACTCCTGTGCTGTATTACAAGAGCATACATGGTAAACACTAGCTTAGTTCAAAGAACATTTTTCTGCAGGGCACCACAGCCCCACCAAAGCTGTGCTGTCAGAGAAGTTGGGAGGTACCAAAATAGCCACACAGTTGTTAACAGAGAGGGCTATGTTTTGTTGCTGAGCTACAAGTGAGGAAAAGGATAGGGACTGCTCCTGTGCTAGGAAAGGAAGCTAATGCAAGCAACAGTTTCAGATCATTAAAATATTTAACAAGCTTATGGTCAATCAATGTTTTCCTTAGTTTTTACAGAAGCTGATTAAACATGTTCACTAAAAACTGTAAAAGTATTTATTATATACAAATTGATTGGACAAGGCAGATTCTATTAATCCTAAAATCTCCTTCAAGCACATGCTCTGAGACATCCTGAGGTCAGATGATTGCTGCTGCTTTTATTACTGGATGGAGTAATTTATGATTTACAGGATCTGCTACATTATGATGCTAGATTCTCTTAAAAGAAAGTGAAAACTGATTCACTTAAGGTAGCAGTCAAATTGCTTTTCTGAAAAGAATTAAAAAATCCTATAAGAGGAAGAAGGCAAAGGCAGAGGCCCAGACAAAAATGCAAACTAAAAACTTATCTATAAATACAAAGATTAAGGATAGGGATATCATTAAGGATAAGCTGTCATCAGCCTATAAGAAGCTCTACCTTAAGCTTCTGATGGTAGAGATCATCCAGCTTTTCAGCTTCTTCTGTCAGCATTTTCACACTGCGTTTCTTGTCCTCTACCATTACATTCACCTAGGATGAAAAGATAAACAAGGAAATATAGCTCAAAAAGAATTCCAACATATAAATCCGTGCCATCAGAAACAAAACCTGGTAGCTCAGGAGAAAAAAATTCAACTAGGCTAGGCTGGGATGGCATTAACTTTCTTCATAGCAAGCCTGTATTGTTCTTTGTTTTGGATAAGGGGCTAAAACAGTGTTGGTAACACACCAATGTTTTGGCTATTGTGAATAGTGTGAATAGTGCTTGCACAGCATTCCAAGGCTTTCTACCCCTCCCAGGGCCCCTCACTGAGTAGGGTAGGGATAGGCAAGACATTGGGAAGGTGCACAGCCAGGCCAGCTGGCCAAAAGGATATTCCATACCACATAACATCATGCTCAGCAATAAAATCCAAGGTAAAGGTAGAAGAATGGTGAAATAAAATTCTCCCTCTTTCAATCCATCCGGAACCTAATATTACTAAAAATTTTCTGGTGACAATTTGTCAGTGATGGTAAGCCACACAATTGACTGGAATGGGCAACTTATTAAAAACAAATATTTCCAATGTTTATGGTCAAATATATGTAAGCTGCATAAACTTTAATTCAGGAAATACACAATATTTCAACCAACAAAGACCTCAATTCTTAGAAAAACTTCTAGGTTCTATCACAATTAAAGCAGTTTTCTCACAGCTTCTCCCCCTCTACTTGTCCTCAGGAAAACCCCAAGCAATCCAACAAACCAACCCAAACAAAAACCAGCCCACAGCACCACACTTCACCCATGCAAAAGGCTGAATGAAAGCAGCAGGTAAGGTTTTAGGGCTGGTATCTTAGCCCTAATCTTCATTAACCAACACACCTGTTCCAAAGTATCTTCCAAAGTAATTTTCCGTTGAGTAGCTTTACTAATTTCTTCCTCAGTCTGGTTGATGATCTCCATGAGGGGAGCCTGTAATACACATACAAGAAGATCTGGCTAATGCAATTTGCTTATTTGCACCCCAATACATCTTTTCCTTCTATTTTTATTTAGGCTACTGTATTCTCCAATACCAAATTTCTTTCATATACTAAAATGTCGCTATGGTGACTCATCACACAAGCTTTCAATGACATTTCATTGTGAGATTGAGAGACCTTTCCAGCATTTCCAAAGAAACACATTTTGTGAGTGGTAACCAAAGCCTTCAGTGTTGACTTTACTTACCTTGATCTGAGTTCTGTATTTGACTAGGCAATTTGGTCCTGCCTCAGGATTAAACTGAATCTCAAAGTCGTGGCCTCTGGAATTCTCAGCACTTACTGGAATTAATTTCAGCTTTCGAGCCAGTTTATGATACTCTGCCAGTTGCATTTCGATCTGCTCAGAGGAGAAAAGGGCAGAAATCATAGAAGGGATAGTAGTGAAAAGCTTTGCAAAAAGTACTCATACAGTACTTTAAACAAGTTCCTGAGTTGCTCTGTACAGACATGATTCCTTGTTACACCACAGTATTCACGAGCTGTATGTAATGCCAGTCCAGCAGTTTGCTGGATTAGGTACTGGTTTATGATTCTTTCAGAGTTTGCTCAGCGGGGTTTCTCAGTGCATATGGCTGACACTGAGTGCTTTCACCTGTGGTTTTCCATATTCATCTGCCATAATTTTTCCTGCCTCAACTTTTTGAGAATTAGCTGATCGGGAAGTAAAAACATGCTGGAAAATAATACTAAACCAGTGATCAGTCATCATGTCAATATGCCTTCTCTCATTAGTTTTGACAGGAAATGCCACACAGCCACACATCCTTATAACAAACTAACTTGAGCATGCCTCTAAACAAAGCTTATTAAATGCTCTAATTTCTAATTAGTGAGTGCTATTTATATGCAAACACTGAAGAATCCAAGTTTTTTTTTCCAGTTTTATGTGCTTCTTACTTGCACATGAGGAATTTAAGTTAATACAAGTGCTTGATAAAGGGTAACCCTGCCAAATTCCAAATAAATTTGAGAGTTTTTTCTTTAGTTCTCCATCTGGCAAAGCAGAAGCTTTTAAATCCCATCAATTACTGGACTATATTTTTTGTTCTGTTTGAAGGGATTGAACTTGGACCTTGAAAGATGTTACAACTTCTACATAAAGGACTAATCTAGCCCTAAATGCATGCAAATCTATTGATTCAAATTCACTAGTTTTGCCTTACTTCCGTGCTATGAAATATTATGAAATTTCTTGTGTTATCAAAGCAATGGCATGCTAATGTTGTCAAAGCTCTTAATGCTGTAGCAGTGGGAGCTGACAGTGCTGCATATTCTAGCTACATCTCTTACAATGCAGGAAAAAAAACCCCAAACATTTCCATTAAGCGTAAAAAGAGAAAAAGGGAAAAAAAAAAGAGAAACATTTTTCGGAGATATTGTAAACAGAGGCCATTCTTGTCAGTTTTGCCTGGTTAGATACATGTATGGTGTTGCTAGATTATTTAGGAAAGAAGTTAGCAATACTCCAATTTTAAGCTTGCGTCGTGAAAACTGACAGCCACCTCTGAGTGTAGTGGGGTTTTCACATACCGCTTCTTTAGTCCTAGCATATTTTAGCTCTTCATTCCACAGCTGATGCTCTTCTGCTTCCACTTCCTTAGTCAGCTTGTTAATGGTTTGCTGCAACTCATTTCTCTCATGATTTATTCTCTGAATGTCCGCAATGGAGTACTTTTGGTTATCAAAGATGTGCTGGAGCCGGGCATTCTCCTGCTTCATTGCTTCTACTTCCGCTTCTAAGTTCACAAAACATTTGTGAAATAGACATAAAATGTCAGCATATATACTTAAACCTAACCTCTGTATTTTGTGAGTAAATAATGTAATTATTTGTTGTATATCATTATCATTTCATTACTCTAGTGTACTAACAGCTATTAGACAAAAAAAGTCTTTATTAGCAATCCATTCTGGAAAGTTTGTTTATTTGTAGCATCATCATACTCCAAGTATCTTGCTCTGTCCTCAAGCTAAGAATTACAATTATTTTAAGACTATTTCTAGCTTCACTGTCCTGACTGTGAGCAAGGCCTTCTTACCAGTTGTTTCAACTTCATCATTAACACTTTCCATTTTTTGATCAAGGATGGCTATATGAGATTCCAGATTAGCCAAATAAGCCTGGTATTTCTGGACGTCTGCTTGAAGAGACGATTTCACGTTTCGTAGCGTTACTCTACGATCCTAGGAAATGGGGGAAAAGAACAACCACTCTTAGATTAATATAAAATAATGACTTCACTTTCCAGACAAGGTAGCAATTGGTCAATATCAATAGCACAAATATAAAACTAAAGAACTTTAATAATTTTTGATCTCTGTGACAGCTGAGTCAAGTCAAGCACATTTAAAATAACAGCATAGAAGGCTAAAAAGATTACTGCATTTCAGCATTAAGTCTCTCATTTGCATTAGACCCTCCATTTAGAAAATTCTTACAACAGGTAGTTCACAACTTAAGTATAATAATATACAGAGGGCAGATAAAACTAGGGCATGGAAAGCTGGGAATAAACCCAGCACGTTTTGCTCAGTTGGCAGGAGTCTCAGTTTGCCACCTGCACAGCCACTAACCCATTTTTAAACTCATGATGCATTAAAAGCAGAATCCAGCTTTTCAAGCAAAACATTTTCCCTCAAATATGTTACCACTAAATCCCATGCCTCATACCAACACATATAGAAAAAATAATGTTAAAATTTGCATTAAAAAAAAGTGGTTCAAGTATTTTATTCATATTTTAGTCAATACAAGACCTTATTACCTGGAAATATGTGCACATTATCAAACAAATAGTGACTGAAGACTCCACAGAAAATGCCATGGTATATAATGCTCTATAATGGTATAGAGTCTGTAAAAACCTGTCCTAATTAAAGTCTCAAAGCACTGAAAATATTTTTCAATTTGTTATGTATCATAAGTATCTTCATTCAGAAATGGTCAATAATATAAAATTCAACTCCATCATAAAAACAGAGACACAATTTACTAACCGGCTCGCTTTCCTTTTCTTTTTCTAGTCTTGCAATCTCTTCTTGAAGTCTTTTGTTTTCAGCTGCTAAACTTTCTATCTGGAATTCATCTATATTAAATAAATCCTCTGGGGGAGACGGGAAAAGAGAGTGGGGTTACAAATTAATCTCACTTAATATCACCACCCAAGTATCTGAACATTAGCTTCAGCACAGCAAACACCAATTATCTGGACAATTACTTTACACTAAAGAAATAACTAAAAACAACCAAGAAACCCACCAGAAAAACCTTTCATTAAAATGCAACCAGGCAAAAACCCCAAAACAAACAAGAAGAGAAATGGATTTCTCAGTCCTCATGTCAAAAAGATTTCAAAGTTACTCCTATGAGTTAAAAGTTTCCAAACTCTCATACAGCCCACACCACAGGATAGTATACAATTGTGAAGCTAGAACAGATCAAACTTATTTGACAACCTCTTTCTTATCCAAATACTTCCTTGTCTCCTGAGACATCTTTTACCTAACTTCACTCAGCCTTTGCCAAACAATGGGGTGATTATATTTTCCTACTAATACCCAGTCACAGTGTGGTAGCTTGTTTCCTCTCCAACTGATGGCTCCAGTTTGCAAACAAAGTGCCCTTATTCTGGCTTTTCATAGGAGAGCAAAGAAAGTAAGAAATGTTTTTCTTCCTTGTTCTCAAATTCTGTTTGTATTTCTATAGGTGGTGAAATGAGTGAGTCAAGAAACCCGAACAATTTTCCACCTCTCTGGAGACAAACACAGGTGCATGCTGAATCATCTACAGGAACCCTCACAACACAGTTTGGAACTCTTGCAGACTGTTTTCAGAGCTTTCAAAAGCTGAACTTTCTTATTTATCAGGTATGTATTCTCTGACAATATTTTTCTTTTTTTTACTTGTTAACTTTGTCAGACAGAAACAAGAGTCATCTGCATAGATGGAATTTGCATCTGAAGAATTGTATATTGGTTTTCTGCCAGAAAGCCATTACAAAAACCAGATGACATAGCTACAGCTGATAGTGGATCATGACCTATCCATCTGTACTGGTAAAATTACATTAAAAAAGAGATAATTAAGTCGAAGTAACTGAAAGGTACTTAGGAATTTAGAGTTCCCTTATCTCAGATCACCTTCTCTTGTAAACTGAACAAACTGATGCTAGGAGAAAAGAAACCAGTAACACAATTGAATATTAATTAAAACTTGAAAACTTACTTAATTTTGACTGCACTTCAGCATCCAATTCTTCAAAAGTATCTCTCCCTTTCATGAAAAGCTCATAGCATTTCACGGAGTAGTCCATGAAAAGCTGAAAACAATTAAAAAATTTTTCATTTCAACAATTCCAAGGCCTATAAAATATCTGGATAGTCTAAAGCTATTCAATCAGTGGAATTAAACAGACACTAAAAATATCTTTCACTGTTTTGATTGTACATCTGTAAAATTCAACTTTTTTCCTCCCTTTGAAGACAGAAAGTCAACATTATATTCAGGCAGAAGGAGGCACCTATAATTCACAGTAAGAAAGGTCTAGAAATGCTATATTTTTCTGGGATATTTAACAAGGATTGTAGGTACAATATTTAAGAATTTTTTATCTCGATGCATATGATTCTCTAAGGCTAGTTTATGGAAACTGTAGATCTATGTAACAGACCTCTTCAGGAAATATGACCATTAAAATTCCAATTTGCAGATGTCAAAGAACTAATCTGGAATTAAAGAAAGGTTACATAAAAAGAATTTGCTAGACACTAAGCTACCGATGTTTCAGAAGCAGTTACACCAGTATTGTGAATTTTGTATCAACATATATGCATAAGTATCAGTGTAGAAGAACATATTTAGTTTAAAAATATTTTTACTTGCCAACCATTAGGTTGTAACCTTAGTCCAAAATTCTGATTTAACTTGATTTTTGCAATTTTCTAATTAAATTTTTTAGCTTATAATGCAAACCCTTCCAAACACGTGGTGTGAGTTAACCTGAGTTAAATCTGAGTAGTACTAATAGTCTATGATAAATTAAAAAGAAAGTAAGCTGTTGGATTTTTAAGCTCCTGAATTACATTGTCACCCTATTTTGTGGCTCAGAAATAAAACTTTACAACCAATTCTTACATAGTTAACTGAGTAGATGTTGGTAGAAGCCACTATATTTAGAATTAAATCACTGTCTTTACACTGCACTGCTGTTAAACTCTGAAGTCTTG
This sequence comes from Pachycephala philippinensis, assembly GCA_013397055.1. Classification (NCBI taxonomy): domain Eukaryota; kingdom Metazoa; phylum Chordata; class Aves; order Passeriformes; genus Pachycephala; species Pachycephala philippinensis. Next base: position 202,075 of record VWZT01014473.1, on the reverse strand, counting down.
AGTGCTAAAGCAAAAGATACCAGAAACTCTACTAAAACAATAAACAGCATAATGATTCCCTTTCTCCACAAAGGAGAACTGAAATTGTAGATACTTGGAGAATAAGGCATTTCTGTTTAATACCCAGTCTTCATCAATAGACTGGCTATGATGCCTGCTCAGGAAATAGTTCATCAGGCTTTTTATATAATACTACTCTACTTCCTAGAAAGCATTGTGACTATAAAAGGGAACAGAATCTATAAATACATGACACAACAATCTAAACTGTATTTAAATTGTGTTGTTACAGCACATGGCAAAATTCAGTTGAGCAATTCTGATTCTAATTTCCTTTTTATGGTACCTTATTATGTACAATTCCATTATCCGTCTCTCCTCCCCAGCTCTGTCCTTCATCGAACGGTGCTGCGTTTTCCCTCATGGCAGTGTACAGCTGAAAAGCAGAGGTGTACACACAAAGAGCAAATGTGAAGACATCAATTCATTTTCATATTGGTTTCATGATAAGAAGCAGAGTAACGCTGGATTTGGATTTCAGCAAGCAGGTTGTAATGAGCTTGTGCTTAGTTGACTAAACACACAGGTAAGGAGGCATGAACTGGACAGCAAACACTGCCAAATTGTCTTGTGTCTTTTCAGCAAAAAAGGACAGGATTTTTCATGGGTGCTCAATTCAGCAGTGGTGAACTTCTGTCACAGAGTCCAAATTTTGCTCAGACCTGAGCTGGCAGCAACAACAGTTACCACTACTAAAAAAAAAACCCAAATAAAATTAAATAAAAACACCCCACCCAAACATAAAACTTGCCACTCTGTATAAGAATCACAGGACATTTGAATAATTTCAATTGAAAATTACACCCTTAGACTTCAAATTTAGGAGAGAATGGCAGATGTCACAACATTTGCACTGAAGATAAAAGTTCTATTCAGTGATTATATCCATTAACTTCTCACATTTAATGTATGTATAAGTCAGAATTTCCCTGTCTTTTTTTATACATGAATTTATCCAATGCATACATTTAAAGAAAAAAAATTATCATAATATAACATGAAAAGCTCCATTTAAAAGTTACTAAAACATAAGGCTAAGGGTCAGCTCCCAGATGACAGCTAAGAACACCTACCTTTTTCTTTACATATATGTTAAACAAGGAGATTTGTAGAAAATATTTACTAGATCTGTATTGAAACTAATATTCCAGCCTGGCAACATTTATCTTAAGACAAATGTTACCTTGACAGAATCAATTAACCAAACCAAAGCTGCCACAATCTGAGGCCAGGTGTGTGGTGCTCCCACGGTGTACATGGAACTTTTTGACAGAGGAAAGGGGTACCTATAAGGCCAAAGAAAATACATTTTTGATAGCTGTGGCAAACAGTGATGAAAACAAACCAGCACATTTTGAAAATAAAGCAGCACATTTTTATATGTAGATGAAGGCACAGAAGGAAGAGCAAACTCAATTGTACTTTATACTGTACATCAAAGAAAGTAAGTCGAGTTCTTATGGCACTATTTTATTCAATTATCATGGATTTCTCATTTTGTGATTCATAGAATATCTTGATTTGAAAGGGACCCCTAAGGATCAACAAGTCCAACTCCCTGCTCCTCATAGAACTGCCTACAACTAAACCATATGATCAAAAGTGTCATCCAGATGCTCCTTGCACTCTCAAAAGACAACTTAAAGCAAGTTGTCAGAATTAGTCATTTTAGCCAGAATTACACTCTTGGTGAAGCAGAGTGTAATCCTTTTCAGCATTTCAAGCTAGGTCAGCAATTTCAAATGTTACAGATTAAAACAAAATTTTATTAAAATGCCGAGAAGTGAACAAAACAGATTTACACCTGCATTTAAGGAGCCCTGGCACTTTCACACCATCATGGGTTAGAATCTACAGGAGTAAAATACACTTTTTTTTTTTTTTTTTTTAAATGAGACTGAAAATGAAGAATTATCAACAGGCAGACGATTTTCTTTCTTGGAAAACAGGCCATTAATGATTTCAAACACTGAACAAATTCAGCAATAAACCACTCAGCTACTTAGTGGTTTTTTTCACCTCAAAAGTAATTTTTGTTATTTCCATGCTCTGCTTTGATAGCAGAATGAGAAAAATCGCAGTAAAACACATTTTAAACTCAATTAACTTGATCCAAATTTCTGGAAATTTTATTTCTTCGATTCTAACAGAATGAACAGAAAGGTCTGTAAAAGAAAATAGTGTCTTGTCTTTCAAAATTTTATACAAATAATCAATTAAATTTTACATTACAAAGCAGGATTCCAAGAGTTTATAGTTCTGCAAGTTCACATATAAAATGTATAGTAGACTCTGAAAGTCAGAGAGTAAACCTAGAGCTAAACAAAAGCAAAACAAAACAATCACAACATTGTACTTTTAGAGTCTCATCTGAATAAAGAAACCTATCCATTCTCCCCAGCTATCAATGCAGAATTCTTAGCTTTTAAATTTCTAGCCATAGCATATCTATTTAGCCCAGGAGACTAACAATAATCATCTTACCCAAGCTCTTTAAAAACTCTGGGAATTTCCTCTTCAAATTTTGAGTCAGGCAGTTCATAAGAAGGGCAGAGGAATCTATATATAAAGATGAAGATTTTTAAAAAGTCCTTAACTGATGGAGATTGTAGCGTTTTCATGGAAACATTAGGGGCAAAAGCATTCTCAACGAGGAACTGTGGAAAAGAAACATGGAATACCAGTCACTAAATAAAACATAAGAGTTGAAACCAAGAGAAATAAACATTTTGATTAGTACATTTTACAGCTCATAACAAACATGCAGAACAAGTTAACATGTTACCTCAGACAGCTTCTTGATACATTGTTGGATGAATGCCTTGTCATGAAGGGGCCTGGGATCCTTTATCTTTTCTGTCCCGAACACATTGTACTGGCTGTTGCGTGACCCTCCAGTCCCACTCGCTCTAAGGACAGGTCTTGTGACAATACATATAAAGAAGAACTCTCTTAACGTTTAAGTCACAACAACTGCTATTTTTATATTTTCTTTGCATTTGTTATACAAAGTGATACTTGAAGTTTACTCTTAATTTAAGGTGATTGGAAAAACAGAATCAACCTGGAAGCCACAAGCCACGTGTACAACAAAGGGATTACTGCATCCTAGATGAATACTTTCTTCATTTTATTGAAAGAAATAAACATTTAGAGAGCAGAAAAATACCCCAAAGATGAAGAAAAAACCATGTCGGTGACTGTAAATAAAGACTAAAATATTTAAGAAATATTTAAAAGGAATAGAGCCCTGCAACATTGGGGTCCAATGAAAGAAAATACCTACAACACAGAAAGTCATGAACTAAGCAGAAAGATTATATATTTTTGGAAGGTTTGTATCTTAGAGAGAAGAAATAAAGGCAGAGTATACTACAGATGTAATTCTTCCTTAAACAGGAAAACATATTGAGATAATCTGAAGGTCTGCAGTACACATCATTCCCAAGAGAAAAGAAACAGCTCCCAAAGCAATTCCTACTCCAATGCATTATTGTTTAGTGATCAAGGACTGGAGGAAGGCAGACTGAAGGTCTGCTTGCCTCAGCTCCATTATTCCCTATAACGAAAACCTGTCAAGAAAGAAAAATGCCAAAATTACATAGGACCATTTTTGTTTTAATTTACAGTGCAAAGAACGAAAGCTATCCATACCCCTTCCCAAAACAGCTCATTTTTCTTTCTGAAGCTCCAGATGCAGTTCTGCTCATGCTCAGTTTCCCAAAGGTGCTTCTGTCCTTCCTGAGGAATAGAGAGAAAGATTCAAGTGACTATTTCTACCAATTCATCTTTGCTCATACAAGAACTATATACACACTCATATATTCCTGAGCACCTTCATCACAGCAACATCTTAGAAAGGTCAACTGATGCACCCAGCCACCTCCTAAGAAACATGTAAGGAAGTGTTACCATTTGAAACATGACACAGGTACACAAAAAGATTAAAGGAACTATTTTTGCAAAACTGGAGCACTTGTGAAAACATCCTTGGCTGCAAGGAGCCTTCTTTTCATTGTTTCCATTTTTTCCCTCAGTTCCTACTCATGCACTCAAACACACTATGATATATCTCTTCAGATTTAGTTTCATATACTTATTTTTAGCAACTTGACCGGCAAGACTTACATCTGAGGTGTTTGAAGACCCATCTTGTTGTTGTCCTGCACTCTCAGCGCCATCATAGATTGCCGACCGCTGTTTCCAGCAATACTTGAGCTTCGCCTCATTGTGACTGAGCTGTAAATCACAATCCCTCAGTATTGGAAAATCCAGGATCTAAGGGTATTTTCTTTTCTAAAAGCCACAATGATTTTCCAAAGGCTCAGAATAAACAAGTAGACCTGTACATTGGACCAAAAAAAAAAAAAAAAAGAAAGAAAAAAGATTATGTTATACTCCAGAAATATATAGGAGCAGCCATAGTATTTTAAATCAACTGTTTTATTGATGAAAGTGTCAGTGCTTATTCCAAACCTACCATTTTGCCTTTCTTTATATTTGGTCACTTCAAGCCTACAGGTTCCAAAAGCGAAAGAGCATGAGAAATTTTTCAGTTCAGTCCACTGGGAAGGCCACACTACCACGGGTACTGTTTACAGCACTTCAGCCATACAGCAGCTCCTGGGCTGCTAATTCTGAGCCTACCCATTCATTTGCAAATGATCTCCCAGTATCGTAGCACAATAACTAGAAAACCTATTCTGAGATAATATTATGGCTCTCTTGAGACTCTTATATTATGCATGCAGAATATAAATCAAACTGGAATATGAATACCACTGTCCCCACAGTGGCATTGGGGGGAATTTGAAGTAACCAGAATTAACTCAGGAAAAAAATGTCAGCTTCTGCCCTACAGAGGTTCCGTTTTATTTGTGGGATGGGCTTAAATGACTGAATTATAACAAATAAAAACCCCCTCCATTACAAACATTACCAAAACACATTATTAATACAAACTGTGTTTCATTTTGCTTCCAGTTCCACTGCTCACAAACCAGAACAGAAGTTTAGCTCAAGCTCAAACCATAGGGCAGCATATTCATGACCTCACTGTGTCTGGGGAAGAAGCTGCGTTATTCCATTACTTTAACTGGGGCCAACCACAGAGAGATTGAATTTTCACAAACATAGCAAGTGATTAGCTTCTAGAATCACAGAATCAGTTAGGTTGGAAAAGACCTGCAAGATCATCAAGTCCAACTTATGACCAAACACCACCTTGTCAGCTCGACCATGGCACTAAGTGCTACATCCAGCCTTTCTTTAAACACCTCCAGGGACACTGACTCCACCACCATGCTGGGCAGCTGTGGTGGTTCTTTAAGCAACCTTAACACACACATTCACGATAGCAGTCCCTTCCAGTGTATAATCGCCCTTTCTGTGGAGGAATTCCTCCAACTGTCCCACCTAATCCTGGTGCAGTTTCAGACTATGTCCTCTCGCTTGTTGCCTGGGAGAAGAGGCCGACCCCGCCTGGCTACACCCTCCTGGCAGGTGATTCCAGAGCGATAAGGTCCCCCCCAGCCTCCTTTTCTCCAGGCTAAACACCCCCAGCCCCCTCAGCCGCTCCTTATAGGACTTGTGCTCCAGACCCTTCACCAGCTCTGCTGCCCTTCTCTGGACACGCTCCAGCCCCTCAATGTCCTTGTTGTAGTGAGGGACCCAAACTGGCCCCAGCACTCGAGGTGTGGCCTCACCAGTGCTGAGTGCAGGGGCACGGTCACTGCCCTGGTCCTGCTGGCCACACTTTTGCTGACACAAGCCAGGACGCTGCAAGAACAGAGTTCAAGCAGAGGTTTAAGAGCAGAGTTTGCCAGAGCCAATACGCCAGCAGGAAAAACAAAGGGTAGGAGCGCGGCAGAGCTGGGCGCAGCTCCACCCACTCGCCCTGACAGCGCGTCCAAACCGTACCGAAGGCGACCGGGGGACTCAGCAGCGAGGCCAGCCCGGGACTCACCGCCGCCTCACGGACACGGGTCCCGGTGGTTGAGGGGGTGGATGTGCTGCTGCTGCTGCTGCTGCTGCCGCTGCCTTCCCGCTCCCCGCAGAGGCCGGCCGCTGTCCCCGCCCGGCCGTTACCGCCACCGCCGCCTCCTCGCAATTTCAAATCCGCCCGCCACCCAGCGCGTCACACGGAACTGCGTCACACGGCGTGCGTCACGGCGGGGCCGCGGGCCCCGGAGCGCCGAGAGCTGAGGGGAGGAGGATCCCAGCCCCCGGAAGGGCTCGGGGAAAAGCCATGGCAGTACGGAGGCATGGCGGCGCCCGCGGTGAGTGTGTGCCGTGCCACGGTGAGCCCCGGGCTTTTCTCCAGCCGCCAAGAGTTTTTGTGGGGAAAAGCCCGAGCTCTTGGTCACTGCGTGCCCGCGGGGGACGGAGTCGGCGCCTGGCCTCAGCAGCGCTGGGGCCGCGGCTGCCCCTGTGCCTGTGTTACTGCTCCCGGGCGCCGTCATTGTCATCCATGTCTCTATGTGCATGTATGGTATATACATGTGTATGTGTGTGTAGATATGGTGAATGCATATGTAAATAGTATGTATGTGTGCGTATATATGGTGTATGCATATGTAAATAGTATGTATGTGTGCGTATATATGGTGTATATATATATGGGTGTTTATGCGTTCATATGTGTAGTGTGTCTGTATATAGTGTGTGTGCATATGTGTAGTATATATGTAGTTAACATGGCATGTAACATATACAGTATATACGCATATATGTGCTGTATATATATGCATACATACTAGTCACGTGGTCATAGACATAATTGGTGTGTCGTAGTGCTGCTTTCTAACTTGTTAAAAAGAGTCAGAACAACTGCGTACTGTATAAAAGTGTATTAAAAAGTTATATAAAATTTGCTTGCTATAGAAAAAGAAGTGGTGTAGGGATGAACGTAATGGGGAAACCAGCTGAAGTCAGGAGTTTCAACAGCGTGTCCTGTGTGTGCATGGAAATGTCTGTCAGAAGGTAGGTGCTAATTTATTAAACAATGATAATCCTATAAAATGAATTCTTATAAAAATTCCCCCAGGAGGAGGTTGCTCCAGGAAGTGAATATGGTTGATGAAAGCTACGGTGTCAGGGAGTTGATTTTTCGTCCTGAAAAGGGGACTTGCGATGTCCGTGGTACATCGTCTTGCAGCGGGATGGCTCGTGGATCATCTCTCTTTCATCAACCAGTGTGGCTATGAGATCTGTGAGTCCTTTGCACACCCTGGTGGTGTCACTTGCAGTACTTCTGTCACATCTACTGAAGACTGTCATAGTACTTCTACTTTTGCTGCCACCCTCTCACCAAGCGATGCTCCTACTTATGGTCCTGGAGATGCCATAGAAACAGAAGGTAAACCAGCAAAAATGAGATACATGTTTCGGGAGGAGTTCTTTGATATTTCTAAGCCCCATATAGCTGCAGCTCCTGAGGAGCAGCTGTGTCAGGGATGCCCTGAGGTCAGTCTGACAGAAATAAAGGCCAACAGCAACAGACAGGAATACCAAGAAGGAGCAAAGAGTGACATTGGAGATTCTGTTGCCACTGCTAGGAAGGTATGTTCTCTGTAACACAGTAAATTGCAGTAATCCCTTGATAAATAATATACTGCTAACATTGTTTTGCATACCTGAGTCTTTTGAGGTAGTGTAGAAGAGTGGGCACTTCTGAGGATCTTCTTGTGTCCCTTATGTCAGTAATGTGCATTCTGTGTCTCATAAGCAGTGGATTGCTCCCAAAATCTCCTGACACTGCTTGTGGTCAGGTACACAGCCTGAAACTGTGGTAGCTGTTGAGATTGTGCAGATTAGCCAGTTGGGAAGGACAGTATAAGTTTACTTTCAGTGTTGTTCAATACTGTTCCATGTGGACAAAAGAAAATAAGAGTCACAGGTCTAAACCAATAAATGTAATCATTAAGGCATAGTGAATTTTTTTCTTTTATTGGTAAACTGCAGTTGGCAGCTGAAAATTTTACTGTGGGCCCAAAGGAGGCACGAGTACAAAAACTGTGACATGCACTAGGTACCTGCAGATCCAGGTGCCACAAATAACACAGCTTTAAGCCTATGTACCTTGGGAATGCCTGCAGCAGCATAGGTATTTTCAGATCTTTTTGCTTGCTATTTGACTTGAACTCTTGATAGAAAATGAGATGGAAAATTTCTTCTGCTTTTAAAAGGGTTAATTTGTAATTCAGGTATCTTTGGGTTTTTTTTCCTTTTATTTCACCATGGAATGATATGGATTTTTTTTTTTTTTTGGTTGTTTGCTAATTCTGCAGAAACGTAAAAGGAAATGTGTATTCAACCAAGGTGAACTGGATGCTTTGGAATACCATTCAAAGGTAAGTTGGAAAAAACATATATTTTGTAAGTACATAATACCTGACTTGGGCATGTGCAGAGTGGAGGGCATGGTTGCAAACAGGTTCTGTTCTTGTAGCTTGTTCCAGTGGTGCAAAGAAGGAAAGGGAAGGGAGTGTCACACTCTCCAGTCCTGAGGTGAATAAGTGCTTACAGAATAGATCTTCGATGTAGATACATGTGAAATTGCATCTGAGACATTACAAAGAGCTGGAAACTGCATTCAGAAAGTAACTTTGACTTACAGATAGCTGTACATTATATTGTGATGAGTTGAATATTAGTTGACCAGGAAGTGACTGATTTGAAACTGGCAACGTAACCTGTTCTGAAGATCAGCTCATCTTTAGTGTTTCAGGACACTGAAGTGCTGAAGTTATTCAAAGCTTTTGTGACCAAATGTGCTTCAAAATATCTTATTCTGCAACTGAGAAAAGAGATTTAATCTTTCTCTAACTTTTTATATTGTCATACTAAAGCATTATGAATGAATTGGAATTCAAGTCTGTATGCTTATGTCAGTGATGTACTGGTGAAGATACAAATGAATTACACTGAAGCATATTAGTAAATCATAGAAATACAATCTGTAGGTAATGTTTGATGTATTCTTACTGCTTTCCCAAATAGTGGTGTGAACCTGAACTAGGATCTACACTTGCTTTCTTTCCTTTGACAAAGGTGTTAGTCATATTGGGCTTTTTGCTTAATTCTGTTTCTCTTGAACTACGTGTAGGTGACTATGCTTTTTTTCTTTTACATGGCAACAGTTTTATAGTAAACATGTACAGTTTGCTGGTACACTGTAGAGGTCCTGTGTTATTTTTTTGAATAAGCTATGCGTGTGCAGAACCACCTGAAAGCAGAGAACTTTGAAGTTCAGCATCAACATGAGTATAAAAACGTTTAAACTAAAATAAAATCATTCAGCAGTAGAAATAAGGAAAGAAATGAAGAGAAGAAGTTTGATGTCCTGGAGGCTTGTGTAACTTCAAATGATTTTTATTGAATGTGGGGAAAAGACAAGAGTTTGGAGAAATCTGTGACCCCAGTTAGCCTCTTACATCATTCATAGATTAGAAAGTATTGGGTTTTACTGTATTTGTGTTGCTAAAGGTTATAGCTCTGCAAGTCAGCCTGGAGTATTTTGGCACTTATTTATATGTGTAAACTCATTGTCAAAAAAACCCCAAACAACCCCAATTTTGTTTCTGCAAGTGAATCCATTTATGAATTTCAGTCAGTGTCAACATAGGGAACAGTACAAAATATGCTAAATTCCTTCAGCAGCCGTTTGTTAAAAACTACTGCTTTGTTTGCTTGCTAGTCAAGAGACTTTGTCCACCTGTGAGTTAACACATGTGTGTAAGAAGGTATCATTTCTAAAGATATGATTATTAATTCTGTTGAAGCAGTATGAACTTCTCTTACCACAAATCTAGGTACCAAAAATGTATGACTCTGTGCTCTCTGATATCTAGAGGTGGCACTATTAAATTATTTAAAAAGTTTTTTTCTTCCCCTGCCACTAATCTGGGAATTGTAATAATGAGTATTTTGTAAAACCCTCTTGTAATCATGAAGATTTCATAATCAGAAGCTTTTGAAACCATAATACGTATTTGAAACCTATATTTAAGCCACTGTAACTGACTATATTGTTATTCTAAATGGACAAACCCACCTCACTGACAATCAAAACTCATAAAGGCTTCATGATTTAGAAATAAAATGGGTCTCTAAATTTTGTGAAGGGAAGGTGCTGAAGCGAATGACAGCGTATATAGATCCAAGAATCTTGTCGTCCTGGACTAACAGGCTATTTGAGAGATTTGCCACATAGAAAAGTTGCAAAAATCAAATTCTGATGCTTTAATTTAATTTACTGATTGTACTTCTATATTACTGTAAAATGCATAAACTGTTGTTCTATGAAGTGAATTGAAATGTGGAAAATGACTGATTTTTAGATCCCAGTATACATCTCAATTAAAAATAAGTAAATGGGCACAGTAACTTGAAATTAGATTAGAATTTTAAATTAAACTTCAGATAATTGCTTTGAAATTTGTATTTTGGTTGAAACAATAATATTCCACCTCTGTTGTCTGAAATGTTTTATTGAGTACTTTCTTACTCTTTCTTTCTCCAGCCTTCTAATTATTGTAACTTTACCAAAAAGCCAAAAACCAACAATAGAAGTTAGCATGGTGTCCTGGTTTTGGCTGGGATAGAGTTAGTTTTCTGCTTGGTAGCTGGACAGCTAGCATAGAAATCTATCTGTGATGGAGTGGAAATGCTTCAAATAAAAAATAAACCCAAATTTTTAAAAAAGCCTCAGAGTCAACATTTTAAAAGCTAAAGGCAGACATGTTGCCCGAATGTCTGCACCAGCTGCAGCTGGTTTGTCTCTCCCAGCCTGGTCAGGATAGTTCAGAAAACATCAAAGATTCTGAGTTTGGGTTTAGTATGAGGATAAAGTTCACAGCAACAGCTGAAACATCAGTGTGTTAAGCAGTGCTTACCCTAAGTCAAGGAGTTTTCAGTTTCCTGTGCTCTGCCAGTGAGCAGGTGCACAAAGGAAGCTGGGAGGAAACATGGCCAGGACAGGTGACCCAAATTGGCCAAAGGGATATTCCATACCATAGGATGTCATGCTCACCATATGAATGACAGGAGTTGGTCAGGAGCCATGGATTTGCTACTAAGGGAAGGGCTGGACATCAGGGATCGTATTGTGTGTCAGTTGTTTCTCTTGGGTCATACTTCTCTCTCTTCTCCTATTTTAATAATAAAAATAATGATAATAATTGATTTTGTTGCAATTTTTAAACTGTTCTTATCTCAGCCCATGGGGTTTGCTTTTTTCGTTGGATTCTTCTCCCCACCAGGGACTGGGAGGCATGGGGTGTGAGTGAATGGCTGTGTGGTACTTGGTTGCCAGCTGGGGTTAGACCAAGACACACAACTTATTATCATGCCTTTGTAGCTTTTGAGCCAGTGATTGCAGTAATTGGCAAGGATCCTTTTCCCTGCCTGCAGATTGAAAATGTTTTGATTTCAGTTGCATTCCCTGGTCAAGTAGATACTTGAAAGATCTTTTCTTTTTTCCTTTGTTTTTTTTGTGACCACGCAGGTCAGGAAGCTCATTTGGGAAGGCACTTTGCATTTAGTCCAAGAAGGACTCAAAAGTGGTTTTCTTCACCACACTACTGCAAAACTCAATTGCAGGAAGAATAATGTTCCTCAACACATTGTCTGTGGGTTGGCTGAATTATGTGAAATGGCAAAGCAGTTTCCAGCTGTGAATGAAAGTGACCATCAAGCTGTATATGTGCTAGAGGATGAAACCTCTTGTCCAGAGCAGGACCTGCTCTCGTGCGTTACGGAAAACAGCTCAAACTGTGCAAAGATAATCGTGTTAATGGGGCAGAAATACTTGGTACCACCAAAAAGCAGTTTCCTCTTATCTGATATTTCATGTTTACAGCCCCTGCTGAACTGTAAGTATCTTTAGGTGTTAGAATTTACCCCTTTTCTCCTGCCCAAGAAGGGCAGTTAATGTCAAGATGCCTCAATGAACAGGTTTTAACATACAGCATTTCACTGATAGCAAATGCTGCTGCAGGCTTTCGAAGTGGTATTTCTAACTTTGTGCAAATAGGTAAGGACTTTCAAAGGAATCTTGAATGGTTAGGAGATCATGTCATGAGGGGATTATTTGTCTCCAGGAGGCTCTTTTAAAAATCTCAGCCAAAATACGAGAGTTTGTGGGTGTGTTCTGAGCCACTGTCAGCATAGAAGTCACGTAAACACGTTAAATTGGGACTAGCTATGCTGCTGGGTCCCTATCCCACAGGAGGAGGCTTTAGCATAGGTAAGTCCATGTTGCTGCTGAAGTGGTCGTCCTGCTGTCTTGATTTTTAGCTAGATTAGACCATGGGAGAGGGATGAGATAATGCACCTTAAACCAAATGTTCACTTATAGACTCATCTTGTTCGGTTGGCAGGGTCTTTTTAGATTGGAATAAATTGGTTGTGGAACAAAGCCCAGTATCCCTCAGGGAAGGTAACAGTTTGAGAGGCTGTTGCACCCAGCTGGAGGGGAACACTGCTTTAGCAAGACCACAAGTAGCAAGCATGACTTGACTTTTCAACTGCTATATTTCACAGTTGAGAGTATTGGCTTAAGCCAAAATCAGTGAGAGGGAAATGGGGGGATTTTAAAATAAACAAATCCTCTGTAAAAGTAGATCAAAAGCTATCCAAGCCACTATCCCCAGCCCTTAGCTGACAGCATGCATCAGTCTTCAGTGCCATTCCATTAGCTTTCAAATTGATATTATTAATATTATTTTATTACTATCAGTCACAGCTAGGCTTTGTCAGACAGTCTTACAGGAAAGATGTTGCCTGTGAGCAAGAGCTGGGCGTTACTGCTCTACCCTCTAATCACTAATTTTAGATTTTTTAGTTGCACATGAGAAGAGAGGAAGCATATATAACTAAGATGTTATTTTTTTATATTGTTTTTTATTGAGAAGACATTCAGGAGGTAGAATCTTACTATCTAAATAATAACTTTGCGTTTGAAGTCCAGAATCTAGCCAGTTAGCTGTTTTCATCTGTAGGAAAGAAGGAAGAATATTACCACTCTGGTATCACTGTGCACATGTAAGATAGCATGTTTGGATTGTTCAAGAAGTTAGAGAACAGTCCAAGAAATCTGAGCAAGTGCTTTTGAAATAAGCAACAATGAATGTTACCATAATGCCCTGACTGTAGATTTTTTTTTTCAAAGTCTGCTGTCCATTTTAATTATTATTTTTTGTCTTCCCTTTCACCCCTTTCACCTGCCAAAAGAGAAGTAATTCTTGGTGGTCAGTCCACTGTAGGGATACCTCCAATGTTAAATGAATAAGGCATAGTAATCACATTTCGTGAACATCAAATACTAAGCTGTTGTTCTTACCATCAGACTCAATGAAAGAACAAATACGTTCTCTGGAGAAATAAAATTGGAGAGTTCTGTTTTTTCATGGATGTGTTCTGTATCTTCTGTCCTCCAGCTAAAGTAAACTCAGTTTCTTCCGTGAAAACCCTTTCAGTTCTTTTACTCTTGTTCATTGATTCCCATTTCATACACTATGTCTAGCTATCTGTCTCTCTTTACCTCCAGTAGTGCAAAAGAGTTTTCTAGGGCTGGCTTGAAGCTCTGCATGTCCCTGTTCACCTGATGAAAGATCAAACAGGGTGGGAATCTTGCATTCAGGGCTGCAGCTTTTCACTCAGCCGGATACCTCATTACATAGCTTCTGTTGGGAAACTTGGAGAAATTTTTTTTTTTTTAAACTTGCACTCTGCTATCCATTTTTTTTCTGAAAGTCCTAAAGATAGTCAAAATTTCTTGGAGGGATCTGACACAGATCACATAAAAGTCCTTTCCTTAGGTAATCAGCCTAAAAATATCTGAATTTTCTGGATAGGATTATCTGAATTAAAACAAGCATGTCAAAAGTCTTTTAACTTCTTATTTGGAAACTACAGAAGAAATTTGCGGTTTTACTGTATATCTGTTTTATCTCATAGATATTTTTAAAGCTAATTTACTGGTTTTTCTTTTTTTTTTCTTTCATTTCACTTGCCAGATAAGAAAAAATACGATGTAATTGTGATCGATCCACCATGGGAGAACAAGTCTCTTAGAAGAAGTAATAGGTATGTTTTATAGTAAAATCAAACAAACTTTGTCATCATGGCCTACAATGGGCAATTAACATTTTAATATGTTGATGGAATCCAAGACCAATATAACTGAGATTGTTGACACTGTAGCTTAAACTTGTAAATATTTTGACACATGCTTACCTTGAAGTCTATGGAATGTCTTAGGTATTTCACTGAAATATCTTGGATCCTTGGCATACAAAATATTTGCAAGAGTAGATCTTAAATTACCTAGCTGCTGAGAGAATGTTAGTTCTTGAGACTTACAAAGAAAGTATGGATTCAGCTGTTTTGTTGGACCCAGATCATGCAGATATTAGTTTGTAATTAATAGGGTTACTTCAGTGGGCGTAAAGCTAGATAAATGTGTAAGTATTTCCAGGACTGAAATCTTGATCAGAACTTTGAGTGGGTTTTTGTTTAATTTGAGCTGTAGCTTAAGCTTCAGTCTAATATTTAGAAGAACATGATAATGCACCAGTAAAATCCTCTAGTGCAATAGGAACTCTGAGTGCTGTAATTTATGAAGTCATTAACTTAAATTTTTATGGGCTTCCTGCACTGATGAGTAACATCACGTTTATGCTAGTGGATTACCATAGAATTGTATGCATGTGAAAGGAAGGTAGACAGGAAATACAGCCTTACAACTTTCTAGAATAAAGTTCACTGCAGCTTTTGAAGCTTGTTATGAAGCCATAGTTTGAAGATGCAGAGACTGATTAGTAGGCTTTCCTTTGAAAGCTCTCCAGAAACCTCGAGAAATTCTCAAGTTGAATTCATTCAAATGTCTTTCTTGAGTATATAAGGTACTCAGAGAAGAATTGTAGTTACAAGCATAAATTAACCACCAAGATCCTCTCTCCCTTATAAAATAAAGGCAAAAAGTGGAGGAGCTATCACTGTTCCTAATTATCTTGTTGGCAGCTGATCATTGTGCAGCATTTCTCATCTGGGTGAATCTTTTTTCCTCTGGACAGTCTAGTCCAGGAGGTATTTTGGATTTTATCCTTGTTTACGGTTTCTCACTGTAGCATTGTGTACGGTCCACATGGTGGCTGTGGATTTTCATTAGGCAGTGTGCCAATATTTTTGGTGCTGCAATGTGTAGGTTTCACGAGCTACAGTTTATTAATAGTGTAGAATTGCATAATGAAAAAAAATCGTAGAACAGGATAGGATCTGAAAAGCATCCTGGATTCACCAGTGCAGCATTCAGTTAGCTCAGAAAAGTGCAGAATGGTTTTGAATAACCAGAGAACTTCTACCATGGATGATAATTTAAAAAAAATTAATAACTTCTGAAAATAATTGGAGAAATTATTATCTTTTATGACCTCTTAACTTGCCATTCAAATTAGTGTTGCCCTTGCAAGTGACTCACTTGTCATTGTCATTCCATAGAGAGTTTATTATGAGAAGTGAATAATATTACATTGCCTAAGAAGCTACTGTTCACGAAATAGCTTTATTCTGGCACAAAGATGCGAATATTGAATTACATATGATAGTTCTTAAAAGAAACATGAGCTTCTAAACTTCTTCAGTCACAACTCATGATGTTTTATTTTGAGAGATAGTGGAAATATGTAGTTAAAGGTTCTGCTCAGTAAAACTTAAATACATACTCTAATGATTTTATATAAAATCCATCAGATTTGTCCACTGGGTGTCAGTCTTGAACTATTTTTATGACTTAGGTTGTCAGGACATAATTCTTGAAGTGACTGGTCTGTGTAATTTCTTTATCCACTTGTGCTGCTTTGCAATTTTTATAGTTGGTATGTGCTAATTTGCCTTCTCACTGTATTGGCATAGGTACAGCCACTTGTCTTCGTGGCAAATCAAGCAGATTCCTGTACCAGCACTGGCTGCTCCAAATTGTCTTGTTGTCACGTGGGTGACTAACAGACAGAAGCACTTACGTTTTGTTAAGGATGAACTTTATCCTCACTGGTCAGTGAAAACACTTGCTGAGTGGCACTGGGTAAAAGTAAGTTCTCAATTTGTTTTGTTGTTTTCTTGGAGACTGAGAGGACTTGCACTATGACACTTTATATTCTTCTGATTTGTCTATTTACTACCATGTGCTTCTGTATTTGAAAGCTCTGATATTATCAGTCTCTTCCATTTTATAAAAGAAAAGGTCTTGGAAAAATATGGGATATTAAAATCTTCTACTCTGTATTTTTAACTCCCTTGTGTCAGATTACTACAGCTGGAGAATTTGTATTACCTTTGGATTCTTTGCACAAAAAACCCTATGAAGTTCTTGTATTGGGGAGAGTTCAAGGAGATGTAAAGGAGGTTTTAAGGTATGTCAGAATATTTATGGTAAATGTCTTTTTTGCCACTGCTAGGATTCCCTTTGTATGTATCACTTACTCCTAATGCAATATAATGTCCCAAAATCTCTTGGCTGATTGCGGACCTGAAGATAGCCTTATTAGCTTTGGAATAAGAGAGTGCCTTAGTGAGATTAAAGAATGGAACCCCCTGTCTGTTCCTTACATCTGCTGTGTTGGGGAACTGGCTTGGACAAAAGCCTCGTGGACAGGGCTTCCTTTGCTGACAGGTTCTCTTGGACCACAAGTCCTTGGCACAGGCTGATGCCATTTTGAGGATGCTGCTATTATTCCACACATGAAGACATACAGGACTACATTGTTTGTTCTCAATGGCTTTGCATGGCTATTGCTAACCATGTTTTGTCTAAAGCCTCAATGATTTCATAAACTGTCATTTTATATATTATGTCTGAGCAACATTTAACTTCCCTTGGACTTCCCTGAAGTTTGTGAATAAACATTCTGTGTGTTATCTCCCATCTGAAGTAGCTCTGCGAGAGTTGCAGCATCGTATTGGGTAGCATTCATTCTCATGTTTCTTTTCTGATTTATATGACAGGAAATCTGAAGCTGTTCTTCCAATTCCAGAGCATCAGTTAATTGTCAGCATACCCTGCAGTCTGCATTCACATAAACCTCCTCTTGCTGGTATGTTTTGGTTTTTTTGCCTGATGTTTCTGTAGTGCAGTGGACTTGAATGTCTCATTCTGGTATGTACTTAGAAATACCTTAATTTCCAATTTTCCAAGCAATTTTACTCAACAGAACTTGTGGTTCCTCAGCATTTTTAAAAGTGTTCTGAAGTACCTCAGTCTTGGTCTGTAAAAATGAATGTGAAAACTAGAACTTGAAGTATTACTGTGTGAGCATTTTGGGTAGACATGTAGAAAAAATGTTGCCTTTTTCAAAATTTATCTTTTAAATACTTCACAAACAGTTTTGCAGATATTTCATATGTGAAGTTATGACAAATGACCTAAAGTACCTTGTGAGGGAGACAACTTTGGGAATACATAAAATAGGAAAGCAGAAATCTCTTTCTTTATTATGTCATCCTGAAATAAATGTTTATATTTCTGCATGAATTGATCATGTGCCTCCAGTACAATTATGCACTTAAATCCAAAAACTTAATTATTTTAAGACTGCTAATAAAAGGCAACAAATAAGGCATGCACTGTTTGTTTCTGAGGAGTTGTATTTCACTCACTGAAATTGATGCAGTAATTCCAGCCAGCCAGTTAGTGTGGGTATAAATTCAACTTTTTAGAGTTAGTCCAAAGAATTGTTCTGGAGCACTTGGACAAATTTTGTCAATAGGAAGTGGTACTTCTTTCATTATTACAGCACCTTAGAACCTTAAAAGGCTGTGGTAAGAAATATATTTAATGCATCTCACAAAAACGATTTCATCTTCCTCCAAGGGGGAAGGTCATGATGAGTCTGAAAATATTCCAGGTGTTTTGTATTCACATCAGAAAAGGCAGGTAGAAGAAATGTTTAACGCTCTTGGAGAGGTGTCACACTTTGCTTCACTGATATGCTTTCCTTTTTCTCTTCCCAAAAGGTAGAACAACTTCTGATCTGAACAATTATTGTACATTCAGGGATGCTCTAAAATTTGTGTTTGGGGGCTTGTTTTTATTAAATTTACATGTATATATATACACACACACACCCCCACCCCTGTTAAAAAACTAGTAGAAGGGACACACGTTGGTTAGCTAAAATTAGAAAAAGAAGAAAGGCAATTCTAGGAGCATCTTTTTGCCATCCTGAAGCCACATCTTTAAGAATTAGGGCTACAGCAGGAGGTATATGTGTTGATTTAATGAATCTCTAATGAATGGTGGGGTGGTAATTTATGAGGCAGTTACCTAGGGCCTCTTTAGCAAGCCTGTACTTAGCAGCAAACTTGGACACAAACAGGAGACTTGTGAGGTATTCAAGGGTGCAAAACAGCAGTTTGTATGTATTATAGAAAATTCTAGTGCAACAATGGTCCTCGGAACAATTCTATTGTAGGGCAGAATCTAGAAACCGTGCTGGAGAAAGCTTTATAAATTCTAACCCCGAGTGGACTTTGAAAGAAACTGTCCTTGCTAATTTCTTGTGTGTATTTCTTGAGTCTTCACTTGAGTGATGGGATTTGACACCATTGTGCAGCATTTATATTTCTCTTTGAAAAAATGAACTTTCTGTTGAGCAATATCAATGATTTAAAAGTTTTTTGTGAAAATCCATGTGTATCCTACAGGTGTATGCAGAATATGGTTACATAATGAAAAGGTAGACCACAAGGCAAAAGCTGGTTGCTGATGCTTTGTCTTCTGTGCTGTTCAAGGTGTTGCTTTTACAACCAGGCAATATTCTCAAGCAGCCAGTAGAGAGCAGCTGAGCTACATCCTAGAGGGGTTCAGAAGAAATTTGAACAGAAGCAGAGATTTGGCAAGGGGGGAGAAGGACACTTGATGAGTCACACGCATTCTTTATGCTTTGTTTAAGTAGTAACAAAGCCAAAAATATTAGTATTTACTGATGCTGTCTGGCACTTTGTTTCTTATTACAACAATAAAGGTTGTATGTTGGTACATATGTAGCCACTTAATGACTGATTATAACAATTTATGTCTCTGGGGGAAGAGAAAGATGTAAATTAAAGTAAGCCATCAAAAAGAGATGTTTGTGTTCCTACAGTGCGTTTAACCATGAAATTGCAACTGTAGGGGTTTTTGGTGATGCATGTGCTGTGTTCGATGCTTAGAGCTCTAATATGTCATTGTAAATGTACTTAAGCTGCTTTATGCAAATGTGTTAAAATCAAATTTTATTACTCCAGGTTTTGATTCAAATAACAGCAGGTTTTCTTCGTAATTCAATTCAATGTTGGTCTTAGAGAACACAAAAGATATTCTGTTACGGAGATGTATGAAGTTCTACATAATTTCACATCACCTTTTTTCCTTTTCCTGTATTATAGATTGTTCTTGTTATAGCCATTGGTCTTTCAGTTTTTTAAGTATATGCGTTTATTGTTAGCAAATAATACTGTTGTGTAGGAGTTTGCCTAAAAGCACTGGAATTAGTTCTTGGCTATGTTCTAACCAATTTGCATATCTCCAGCAGAACACTGCAATGAGAAGTCATGGGAACTCCCTCCTCCTGTAGCAATGATGACTTGTTAGGCCATGTTATGAAAGGTTTTCTTAGAACTAAAAAAAGTACATGCGTTTTGTTCCCTTATGTGAGCCCTTTCTGTAAGGCTAATTGATAAGTGCATCAGCATCTAGGTTTAACTTGAAGCTCAGGAAAGATGCAGTGCTGTAAAGCCATTTTTGAGCTGGATTTCAGATGGTTTTCTGGTCCTACTCCATTCAGGGTTTAGACAAATTGGGCAATAAGGACGTCTACATTGCAAACTCTTTTGAAGGGTTATTTTAAACTGGAGTAACTGTGTGCTTTGTGCTTTGCATGGCTCACTGATCAGGCAGTGAAAAAGCAGACAGTCATTTTCACTTTATATATCCAATTTGTCAATGCAGAACCTGCGTTTTAGGCTGTGGAAGTTCAAAAGATAAGGAGCAACTGTTGCTTGTTTCAAAGATAATTCTTTTTTTTGCTCATTTAAACATTTTTAGGAGCATGCATCTTCAGTACATGTTTGGGGTTTCAGAGTACACAGGTATGGCAAGTCTCCTGCCTGACTACTGGATCGTGCTTCAGAATGAAATGGGTTTTCTGGAAGTGTTATGTCTGCCAGCTGGCTTTGTGCTGGCTTCACGTGTCTTAGGGCATTAGGTGCTCAATATAAGTACCCGAGTTGCTGTCAGTCATAGTGGTCGTGACACCTGCAAGTGATAAAGAATAGGCTGTTTATCATCTGTTTAACCTGTTTCCTGTCAGTGGTATCTGTAAGTGAATAGAAGTAATTGTGTGCTGGGTTTTGTTTTTCAATCTATTCCTGTGCTAGAAAAACTCAATATTTAATTTTTCTACTGATGTAGCTCCTCTAAGTTGTTTTCAGAGGAAAAAACCCCAAGGGTTTGCTTGAGGGCTGCAAATCAGATCCGTGTGTGTTAAGATGGCCTACTGGTGATGTAAGGGTCTAACAAAGAACCCATAATTTGTAACTTGAACACTGATTTTTCCTATTTTAAGGAAACCAATGTAATGAGATTTTAAGCCAAAAATTCAGCTCTCTTGATATGGTAATTTTTGTTGCAGTGCAAGTTACTGCCTGATGTGATTATGTAAATGCCTACAACCTAGCAATGAAGAATCATACTATAATGTGATCTTGAATTTTATCTAATATGTCTCTTTTTTTATTAAAAAGCCCTCTAAGTTTAAAAAGATGGTCTGTCTGGCAGCAGGAGAGGGGGAGATTCCTGGGACTTCTTTTTTAAATTCTATAACTAAATTGATATAAGACTGGCACATGTTTCCTGCTTCTGCTGAATTGATCCGTTTCTTGGCTACTCCTTTTTTCTTTCTGGTGAACCAGTCTTTGAGGTTGGTTGAATCACCAAAGTGTACTTTTCAAATTTGTTTTTTCAGGCATGAAAGTTTTTGGTGCCTGTTAAAATTGCTTTGGATTACTGAACCTAGTGCTATGATGATATTTTTAACCTATGCGTTTTAAGATTGACCATCTCTCTGGGCAATCTGTTCAGTGTTCAGCACCTTCATTGTAAATAATTGTTTCCCTATATCTAGTCTGAATTGATCCTGTTTTAGTTTAAAACCTTTATCCCTTGTCCTATCACTGCAAGCCCTGCTAAAATAAGTTTGTTCCTTTCTTTCTTATAGGCCACATTTAAGCATTGAAAGGCCACAATAAGGTCTTCCTGGAGCCTTCTCTTCTCCAAGATGAACAACCCCAATCCTCAGCTTGTCCTCCTAGGAGAGGTGCTTCAGCCCTCTGATCAAATTGGCAGCAAATTATGCACAGAAAATCCTTATCTTAATGAAACTGGAAAAAGAACAATAAATTTTACCACTTTTTTTATTATGGTGGGTTTGCAAAATGGTATTAGGCAGGTACTTATAAGTGGTGCCTAATTAGATGAACTCCCATGACACCAAACAATGCGTGAGTTTTCTGTCAGAATGTACATTTTCCTCTAAACTTCCCAGACTCTTCTCTGCAAATGCTAGATTTGTTTAAAAATTTTATCTTGCCTTTAAAAGAAGCAGGTTTTTGGAATAAGATTCCTTCTGGTAGCAGTATTTTTTAGATTAAAAGCTGCCTTGATGATAACCCATCTGAGACATTCATGTGACATTTGTTAAAGACTGGGAGAAGGAGAATAGATTTTTATGCCATGCCAAAATACAATAAAGCTTGGAAACACCCATCACAAAATATTTACAGAAAAGTTTTTAATATATTGGAGCTTTGGAAAAGGTGATCAAGTAGGCAGGAAATGCATCTGGGGTTGGCTAAAACTAGAAAGTGAAGTGGGTGCTTGTCTTTCTGCAATGGGAGCAATCCATGACTTGATCAGCTGGAGTCTCACACAGGGAGTCTGTGACTGGCAAACTTGATGCAAAAAGTCAGTTCTTGGATTGCACAAAAAGAAAAGAAAACGCATTTCCTCTCATGCTTTGCTGTATACTGACTGGATGTGGTTTTGCTTTCTGCAGTGATCATATCTGAAGAGACTGAGTGAAGCAGCAAAATGTTGGATTTATGAGCTTTATTTTTAAGTAACAGAGATTCAGAAATCACTGGCAGATCTGATCTAAAAATGACCAATATATCCTTTGGAAAGGGAAATGTTTCCATAATTTTTCTTCTTTTATCTTCAGCAGCAAAACCAAAAACTTAACATGCAACTTTTAGTATAGATAAGTTTTTCAGTCTTTCTGCCTTCTCTGTGTTGGGTGCTCCTTAAAACTTTGCTTTTCTCGTGCCTGTTTTTATACGCAATAACTTTGTAGCTATTTCATGAAACCTGTTTAAGGAGTTGCTTGAACCAGCCACGAGCTAAATGACTGTGTATGACAAGTAACACAGTTAACAATAAACTCTTTGCAATAATACTTTTCAAGCAAAACGCAAGATCTTTTTCTATCACTCCAAGAATACCAGTCATGATCAGTGACACAGTTGATGCTAATGACAGGCACCTTTGTATTTGGATTTAGGCAGTAAAAATGCCTAACTGTAAGAGAAGTTTGAGATTTATGTTACTGCATAATAGTAACAGAGTTATAGAAATACCTCTTCAGCTGCCAAGTTGATATTGAGGGAAAAAGTAGTTCCTGCATTTTATAGCCCTTTTAATTGAGGGAAAAAGTAGTTCCTGCATTTTATAGCCCTTTTACTGCTATGCTTATTTAACTGGTGTTTGTTATTTTATCTTTTAACAGTTGTCGTTACAAAAATGCTTTTATCCCCTTTAAGGTACAGAGGAAAAGAGTGTGTTCTGAATTAAGAAAAGGGTTTATTTATATATTTATTTCTAGAAGTGTTGCCCCCATGTTATTGGAGCTAAGTGAGGCTTTAGGAGGTGTTTTGTTGATATTAGTAAAAAATTCAGAACTCATCTATGTAGAGGCTGAAATAAATCCTCCTTCCCTTTCTCTAAATGAAAACCAATAAATCAAGGCTATTGGAGGCCTTGACAGTATTGTTCAGAATCTCAAGGGTACTTATTTAAAATTACTTTCTCACTATAAATAGTCCAGCTGTTTGGTGAAACCTCTGAAATTAATTTGCCGTCTCTCTCTTTTTTAATGAAACATTCATTTTTTCATCTGCCAGCATCACAGGGGAGGTTTGACTTGTTTACCATTGTTATTTGTGCCATTGTCATTGTTGTTGTCTTCTTTTTTTTCTTCTCTTGCACAGCAGTTCTGGCAGAGTTTATCAAGCCAGATGTGGAATGCTTGGAGTTGTTTGCTCGCAACCTACAGCCTGGCTGGACCAGCTGGGGAAATGAGGTCTTGAAGTTTCAGCACATTGATTATTTCACTCTTCTGCAGAATGAAAACTGAGCTGGGTCTTAGATATCTATATCTTCTGAAATTCCACTGGGGGCTCTTGAACTTAACTTTATTACTGATGGTGCACCTAAAGGTAACAGAAACAAAACCAATTGTATTTTAGTTAAAATTCTTTAAATGACAGGATACCTGTTTAATGCTATCTCCCTTTTGTGCAAGGTGGTCCCTTGTTTTGAT
This sequence comes from Pachycephala philippinensis, assembly GCA_013397055.1. Taxonomy (NCBI): domain Eukaryota; kingdom Metazoa; phylum Chordata; class Aves; order Passeriformes; genus Pachycephala; species Pachycephala philippinensis. The sequence continues at coordinate 178,382 of VWZT01014473.1, read as the reverse complement.
GATCTGAACATATTTAAATACTGATGTTGTTACCAAAATCTAAAACTCCTTCACAGCAGTGTAGCATAAGAAGCAGACGTTCTTTATTTGGCCAGATGCATGAGGGAGTATCTCCTCTGAAATATCTTGCGTGCTGATTACAGAGAAAGCTCCTGTTTGTATACTGTATTTTACATACATATTTGTTGACCTGTCTGAATAAACATACATATGATAATAATTTCCCCAAAATCATTAACATGTGTTCTTTCCCCTTTGCACACGCATTCTTCTGTCCCAGGGGTTTCTTTGGTGGTCCCTGGTGGTCAGCCACCCAAAATCATACTTGACCATCCAGTGAACTGGTGAAAAGTTGGCATAACTGGGCTGGTTACTCTGCAGTTTTTCTTCTTGGTCAATGTTTAACATGATCCTAGAGAATAAGCATTGTGTGGTTCTATAGGTTTGTGGTTTTTGAAGAATAATCATATTAACCAACTAGGTGCAAACAATGCTTCATCTGCTGACAGTGTTAGAGTGTAAGTTCATCCCTGTTCTTTTTTAGACCTCAAGAAAAGCAAGATAAAGTATTCTCACTGAAGCTATCAAATCTGAGCTAATAGCACATCCCAACTGCTACATTGTAGCTCTTTTGTTATTTTTAAAGAATTATAATGTATTGTTTTTTAAGAGTGTCAATGGAAGTAAACCGTTCTGAAATTATGCATGTTTTCTTAAAGATTTTTTTTTGCAAAACAATGGATTTTGAACTAAAATAGTTATGAAGGCAGTGTATCTTCCTACACGTTTGTATGTGTCTGTCTACCTCAGAGAAAATTAAAGGAGCAATGCTTATGTTTATTGGCACATGAATTCTTGACTGACCACATTCTATGTAAAATTATACTTTTAAAACAGTTGGCAATTCTATCTTTCTGTATATGGTGTTAATTCTTTGAATATATTGTAAATGATCAGTCTCAACATCTTACAAATTCTGAAACTCTAACAGATTATATGTATTTTTAAAATTTTCTTTCCTTATGTTCTTGGAACATTATAAAGTCATGCCAGTGAGCTGTATTTTTCAGCTAACATAAAAATGATCATTTAAATTTTTTTTTTTTAAAGACTGGTACGCTTTGTGTATCCTTTGGTGTGCTTAGATTGACTTTGTAAAATACAAAGAAAATATAGTGAGGGCTCTGCCACTTACTCATTTGCAGCAGCAGAGGCAGAGGTGCTGGACAAACTGATTTTCCTGATGGTAGGCTCCTGAGTTCTGACTGTTTATAATGGAGAACAAAATACATTGCATAACTTCTTTACCTTCATTTCCATTTTGGTAGCCTGGTGAGCTGAGAAGATTTTTTAAAATTAAGCTTTAAATGTTAGCAGATGATTTTTTGATAATTTTGTAATAAAAATGTTAATAAAAACTTGTGTCTTATTTGCAGACCCAGTTTCTATATTACTGTTCAATTTCATATTTTGCCTATTGGAGCAGTGGAGTTAATAAAATGAGGAAAATGCTTTTTTCTCCCTCCCCCAATAGTTAAACATATACTCAAAATAAGTAAATAATGTAACAGTGGAAGTAGTTACCCAGGAAAACATTTCTTGCTGCATGATTTTATTTAGTCTGCGTTTTAAATCATCAGAACGTAAGCAATCTTGCCTACAGCTACAAGGGATAGAAGGTTCTTTATTTGCTTTTAGTTTTATAAGACATTCCCTACCTGCAGCTTCTGCATTCCCAGTCAGAATTCCCCTGCCCTCTAAAGATGCTCTCATCTAGTACTAAATGATGTATGAGACTCAAGTGTGGAATAAATCATAACTGCTGCACCTATCGTGTTTTCCCTTTGTACTCTACAAAACAGCACAAGAAATGACAATATTGTCTGTTCCACATCCGCTGCTATGAACAACTCCAGATTATCTTTGTTACTACAACTAAAAGAAAGATGAACAATCCTAGAGATCAGGAAACCACCTTTCTCCTTTGAGCTAAGCATCAGAACCCTTCTAAGGGAATGACCTTCTTTAGGCTGTTTAAGAATTGATGACCTTATTAATTTGTCTTTTCTGTGGAGTCCCTTTGCAAATAGTGGCTTTCTAGAATCCTAGAATCATTAAGGTTGGAAAAGACCTCTAAGATCAAGTCCAGCTGTTACCCTAACATCACTGTGTTCACTAAATTGAAGCAGCTGAATAGCTACTTCCAGCACCTGGGAATCCAGCCTCCTCCTCGGCTTGTATGTAGAGGACTTGTGCAGGCAGACTCTAAGCTTCTCAGGTTAAGTCAGAAGTTGAAGATTGGAGCTTATGTTATACCTGATCCTGTCATAAATAGTTACAAAATTGTGCCTTGGACACCTGTTTGCTGCTTTTCCACTATTCTGGCCATGAAGAAAACCTTGTGAATATGACAGAAGTGGTGTTCCACATCTGCAGCCAACTTGAAACCATTGCATTTTCTCAGGAGGAGAAAACCTGTTGCTAACTTGAAAATCTCATGGTGGTATTAGCAGTTGATAGTTTCAGTTGATAGGGTCATCTTTTAAACATAATTATTCACCTGTTATGCTTAATTCATAACTTAAATAGCCTCTTATACTTTTCCAGCTGTCCAAGACCCCAGCTGTTCCTAACCAGCCATCAGATTGTTCAGTGTCTGTCAAAAGATTCTTCTGAGGCAGAATCTGCAGCATAGTGAAAAATCAGTGATGAGTGAATATAACAGGAAAATTTAAGATCCAATTTCCTTTTATATTATATATGTCAATTGCTCTATATTACTTTTGCAGTGGAAAAATGCCCTCTGTTGTGTCAAGCCTTGTATTAAAAAGAAAACTTGCTCTGAAGAGTTTAGAAAGTTGGTAAGAAATGAAAGAAAAATGGAGAAGATAAGGATGGAGGAATACAGGATAGTAATGAGATGTGCATTTGATAAGTATCAGCCTAGGTATTGTGCACATCTTCAGTGTTCCTAAGAAATTATAAGGTTGTTTCCCCTATTTTAAAAGGGAGTTTTTTCTTTTGTATTCTGGTATCACACATTCAAAGAAAAAAGTAGGTGGAGTGTGTATTTTACTTACAACATTAACAAAATAGAAGGATTTTTTCAGCTATAAATTCTTGTGACAGCTTGGAGAAGTGACAACTGTGATTACTCAAGAATTTTCAGAAAATATGTTATTAGGTACATCTGTTATTTTAGCAGGACAATGATAAAAGTTTCTTTGGCTAGGTGTTCCCTACTACTTAAAGCCTTTTAAAATTATGTCTTATTGCAAAAAAACTAAGTTACATTACAAAAAGAAGTAATTTTCAGCTTTTTCTATATGTAGAGTACATCAAGTGTCATAATCAAACTTACTTTTACGAATCTTCAGGTTTGAGTATGATTTTGAAATGTCAAATTAGCATATGACCTTTACTTGTATTTTTAAACTTCTGTGAAGTAAAAAGAATTATACCAGCAAAATATGTTTTTGGAATAATAATTGCTAGGCATGTACTCCTGTGGAAACAGCAAAACTTCTTTTGCAAGATAAAACGTTATTAAAGAAGTAAGTGAGTAGGTCGTACCTCTTCATAGCATTCAACTTGGATAGGTGTCAGCAGCAGTAAAGGGTTGACTTTTTAGAATAGATTTCCAAACTACATAAACAACTATCAAAGTTACAGGAGATAGATGCTACTCTGCCTTGATAATTGCATTCATTAGCCTTAACATACCATTTAAGACTTGCCTACTGCTTGTTTTGGGTTGGACATAACAGGAAGAGAATGGAAGGTGGCTAGAGAATAGCCAAGGGATGAGGTGTGTTCCAGTTGCTGAAAGAAGTCTTGTGGTGTCCCAGCTGCTAGGTTTTTTCATAGAATCATAGAATAGTTTGATTTGGAAGGGACCTTTGCAGGTCACCTAGTCCAGCCTCCCTGCAATGAGCAGGGACATACGCATCTGGATCAGGTAGCCAAGATCCCTATCCTACCTGACCTTGAATGTTTCCAGGGCTGGGTCTGCCAGTTTTTTGTAGAGAGAATTCTGTATGTGCATGTGTGTGTGCATGCAAAGCTGACCTGTTGGAGTAGTGTAAATAAATGGTATACAGTCCTTTTCATAACAACGGTATGTGCATTGCTAGAAATTTAATATCACCATGTTTTTACTCGTCAGTGTCCTAATGTTACCAATTTATGGGGAGAAGGTACTATTTATTTGGTTAGAGATGCCCCAATACCATACGTGGTTTGAAAGCTTGCCTGGGGGCTGTGTGATAGATATATTTTTGCTTGGTATTCTTCTGAACGCATAACATTGACACTGATAAGTGAACAGCATAGCAGCTGCCAAGGTGTGTTCCCATGACCCTGGCCACATCTCAAAAGCACGGAGGGTTGGACAGGTGCGTGGTTCCACAGGTTCTTTGGCAACTTCAGTGTGCCTTGACATCACTAAAATGACATCAAAGCTGCTCTAATGAGGCTGGGTCACCTTGCTGGGCCTAGCTATGAGGACGTTCATTGCTGGCATAAAGGAGTTGAGGTTATCACCTTGTCAGGATTGTTCTTTGAGTAGACTGAAAATTTTCTAAAGAAAGTTGCTTTTTACTTGCAAACATTTTTTACTCAACTTGCTGAACACTCTGGGTATGCTGCAGAGCCTGGGCTTTCAGCTCTGGGTCTGAGCCTGCCAAATGGGCTGTCTTGGAATTAAAGAGTTATGGGCCGTGTTCTTGAGGGCTGAGATTCAAAATGCTCCTGGTATGGAGACATCCAGGCATTCTTGGAAGCACTCTGGCTGCCAAACTGCAGGCGGAGCACTGTAGTGGTCCTCTCTTTTGGCTTTTTGGCTTTTTAGCTACCTGTCAGTCTTACGAAAAGAAGGGTTGGGGGCACTGTTGACACTGGGGTCGTGACACTGAAATCACTGTGTTTTCTTAAGAAATGCGTCATTTTGCATCTTTTCCCTGTGATGAGAAAATCTGAAATTTCCATTACTCATTTCAGAGCATTTTTATATTTCAGTTAGTAGTTTGCATTTACTTACAACAAAGTAGGTCCAACTTTCCAGAAGCTCAGGTTTTTGCTGCTTAGCTCTTCTTCCTTCCTCCTTTTTTATTTCTCAACTGGTTTGCTTCAATCTAATATCCATTTACACATCAGTAACTTTATTTTGTTATTTATTTGTTATTGGAAGTAGCTTTAGATTTTTTGATAATTGTTGGAAAGGTTTGTCTGTAAAGTTGCGTGGTTTGAATTTGTTTGTTACCTGTTTCCACAAACAACTGTACATGACAGAGTGTGGCATGGGATTGGAAACATGGATCTGGAGGTTAGGGAGGAACGGGGCTGCTTAGTAAATGTAAGCAGGAAGGTGGGAAATTGTGGCAATAGTGAAATTGGCTGCTGCCACAAGAACATAAAAATGTGTAAGCCACATGAGAGAAAGATGTGATTTCTCTGCTGTATTGCCTAATTTGTAAGTAAAAAAGTTAAATAGGACGACAGTACCATAGCAAGACTACTTTCCTTAAGGGGAATTATTTTTATCAGTTCTCTGGTGCTGCTTTTGATAACAGAACAACAAAGTGAGGCCTCATTGGATGACCTTAATGGAAAGGATAGCTCTGACTGAATACAGAAGGCTTTTTTCAGATCAGCTAGGGAGATAGTATTCATGTATAAAATACTACTACTAAAATGCTGTGAAGGCAAATATTTGAGTAAGATCCCCCCCCGCCAATGTTCAATATGCAGTGGCATGTCTTCTTTTTTCCCATGTCAGTAAGTAAATTGTCTTAAAATAAAATAGCATTATTGCTTATCACCAGTTGAAATATTGGGCACCCTTATTCAATTTTCCTTTTCTTGTGTAAAACCCAACAATAACTTCTGCTGAAGGAGAGGGGGGTCAGACATCCTCATTTTGTCTGTAACATTGCCTCCATTTGGCTCGTATTGTGGAGCCTACAGTTCTCTAAGCACCTGGGATCAGTGGAATACTCCTCACTTTGGTCTGTCTTAGACCTCCTCTTTATTCCCTTCTCTGCCCTTCCTTAAAGAGTATATCTTTAACATATAAGGTGTAAGAAAATGAGGATCTGTAAAGACGAAATAACAAAGTGGAAAAGTGTGCCCAAAATGCAGTGGAATAATGAGGATTGTACACTTCACAGCTAGTGCCACTGCAGTGGTCATGGTTCTCTAAACCATTGCTATGGACCAGCTCATACACACGTTTGAGACTTTACAATCTGTAAAGATCCATCTCTTCTCATTTTTGGAAATGGAGATATTTTTCAACACAGAAGAGTGGGTGCAGTTCCCCTGGCCAGCATTTTTAGCACAGCAGACATTGCACACTGCTGGTTACAGGTCAACTGCAGAATTGGACAAAAATCTGAATTTCATTGCTGGCCTTTTTTCCAGCACAAATACAGAGCATAGTCACACACTGGCTACTGTGTAGAAAATGAACTGCATCCAAAGTAGAACCAGCACAAAGGCAGAAATAAGTTAGAAGTTTAAGAATGGCTAATAGTGTAATAGGCTAAAAATATCAGCATCTTGGGTCATGAGTTTATGGGATCATTAACTGAAGTTTGTAGCTAAATTTTGCTGGTTTCTTTAATAGCATTGTCTTGTAACAGCTATATTCTATTAATTCAGGAGACAGCTTATTGGAAATATTTTTACGACACTCTTACTGCCCTCACACTATTCCGTGTGTGTTTTAAACAATTTTTATCTTTCATTACTCTTTGCACTCCAAAAGTTAGCTGAGTTCAGAAAGAAAGAATTTGTCCTTTTCTGAGGTTCGTGCTTCATTTATTGGTTCATATAACTTCAAAAAGATAGTTATGACATAAAAATTATATTTTTCCACATCAAAGTGACCCAGTCAAAACTTCTGTTGAAAATTTTATGAGGCCTACAGCCTAACTTACTAAAAAAACCCAAGAGAGTTTAGATTACAAAGAGCTATTTTTGACCAAGTAAACTGGCAGGCAAAGTTATGAGGATTTCTAAATTTCTAATAAGGTCAAGGAAGTGCAAAACATAAGAGGAGTCTAAATATTATTACAATTTTCACTGCATGATGCAACCTACATATATATTATTTTTTTGGTCCTGTGCTCTTCAAGGTTAATTGGGATAACCCTCAAAGTAAAAAATGCCACAGGAATCAACAATATTAACATTACCTCTAGCATTATAGGAGGAAACTTTCTGGTTTTACAATGCTGAAAAGCCTCATTTACAGGGACTGGGAACTGTCTTACACAACAATTTCATTTTGTTGATATAATCATGGCTTTGTATAGCCATTTACATAATGACATTATAGGTCTGTAAGAGAAGTAGGATTATATTATCCCATAACAAAGTTACTGAGGTTTTGGTATAATATGAAGACTCTGCTTTTACATATGATTTTCATGAGAATGCTCTTTAAAGGAAATTATTTACCTGTTATCACGCTGCTCTTTTTGAGGTCTTAGGTAGACCTGCAAAGCCCAGGCCTTTTCCTAACTGTCTGCTGGTGATAGGTGGCAATTTCACTCCAAGTCACCATGGTGAACAAACTCTTCTTTCACATGAGTAGCTTGTCTATTCCTCTGCTCTGTGTATGTTTAGGAGAAGGTGAAGCACAACAAAATTGAATATGTGGCTTTGTCACATGTGTTTCTTTACAGGATTTGCTTAAGGTACACAGTGTGTGCAAAAGAGGAAGATCTCTTACAAATTCTGAAAGGAGTGATGGGCAGTGAATAGTGATTGGACAGTGGGGTGGTTCCTTTGAAAGGGGTATGCGCTTCCTTGTAGTTGGTCTCTCCACAGTGGCGAGGACTCTGATTGGAAATGTTGCGTCAATAACAGGAGATTCACTTAAAATGAAGATGTTGCCTCAGAGTTTTTAATTCTCAGTCATAAATCTTTGCCAGAAATCTAAATAGCTCTCTCAGTTTTCCTGATTTGTTCATTATGCAAAACCTCTTTGATGATTGTACTTGCAAAAGCAAGAGAAAATAAATCCAAATGCAGTGGTAGAGTTAAGACTCCCTTTGCAGCCCAAAGATGTGAGATGATATCTGTTATCTTCATCATTTTTTACTATCTAGCCATTTATGAAATGCTTACCCACTGAAGATGTAATAGTTTTCATTTAAAATCTTGGTACTAGATATTTAGTTTGAGACCAGCTGTGACACTTAAGTATTTCCTGCTTTGATGAACCAGATGATGAAATAATCTAATTAGTCTCCTCATGAGAAGCAGTCAGAAGTATGATAGCTTTCCTATTTAAGAATCAATATAATGGCAAGATGGTAAAATCTGGCAAGGCATCTGTAACATGAATGCTTTATTATGAAAAAATGAAAGCTTCATACAGATTTGATTACAGAGGATTGCTTCTCTTCTTTTGCAATAGCCAGGGATTAGCAAGCAGTCCTTATCCTTCTGCATACTCTGTGTGTCTGTGTGTTTGTGAGAGAAGGGAGTACGTGAGTGAGATTCAGAGATACAAGTATTTAGTTTTATTTCTCTTAGTGGGTACTATAGGTGATTATATAATTTTTGCAAGACCTTTATTCTTTCTTCCATTTCTTCATAGCAGGAGTACATGTGATGGTCCTCAGCTGGTATGAGCTTGTGAATTTCCTTGGAAGTTGATGAAATAGTGCTAGATTACACAAACAAAGCCTTTGCCTGACAGCTTCTGGTGTCCACTTTTCTCATCACTATCATCCATTCTGTGAATTTCTAAGTTTATTTAGACTGTAGAAAACAACAGATAGCTCCCTTTAAGGCAGGCATAGTATTTTCTAAACCATCTGTGACTATTTTTTGACTCTTTTTTTTGTGTAATCCCAGCATTTCTACTCACTGTGTCAGACATAGCTCCTTCCATGTCTTACAGGGGTATCAAACCAAACCATAATTGCCAGCTACATGTGTTTTTAATTAATGCCTTGCCTTGAAGGAACTGAGCTGCTGGTAGCAGCTAAGGGTATTTGAGTTCCCCGTCTTGTGAACGTTGCAGCCTCGTATTATAATCCACATTCATAACCCACCTCCTCTAGAATTACAGCTGCTCTTGATATCTAATATTTTTAACTCCTTTGTATCTTTTATTGACCCTTAGAAGCATCACAGACCACAATTTTAGAAATACTGAGCTAAGTAGCTAACAATTCTTGCTTCTAGGTCACGTGGTCTGTTGGAGTTTGGTAACACTTTCACCTGCAGACATTCCCTTTTTTTCTGCTTGTCCTAGTAAGCCTGCTCATGTTGAGATATAAATCTCTTTAAATTGAAAAAGGCAAATAATTCAGGTGGCTTTCTAAAAGCAGCCAGAGCATTTATCTACTTCAGCTACAAGTATTCCATCTCTATGTAGCAGAGCTCTATGTCTGGGGGGAGCTTAATATCAGATACTGTTTTCCCACTGGATGGGGATCTTTAATGTATCGCTTGTGAACAGTAACTCTCTTCACTGACATTTACAGTTGCTGTTGATATTTCTTACCTCCTAATGTTTCCAGACACTGAGCCTTCCAGGAGGGCCTAAATCGACTCAGGCTGAGGCACATTTGCCTCCTCTGGGAAGCTGTTTTGCAGTTTTGAATATCTCAGCTATTCATAAAAAGGCAATGTGACTTTGCTAGCCCTCAAGAGTACATCTGTCTCACTGACTCACCACAGAGATGCTGAAAACAAATATACTTGCCAGTCCTGATAGCGGTGCTTGGCTCGTTGGCTGTTTCATGCAGTTGGAAGAACACAGCCAAACCTTCTCAGGAAGGGCTTTGGGCAGACAGGTCAAGATGACAGAGGCACCCAGCCAGGACAGCAGCTCAATGGGAATGAGAGCTGGACTGCTGCATCATCTGGTTCATTAGAGGATGAAGCATTCAATTGTCACAGCTGGTGTCATAGTGAATCTCTGGCACCTTCGAGAAGAAAGAGAATTGTTGAGTATGACCAACGTGGACTCTAGGAAGAGATGACTGGTAGCATGCAATGAAGGAGCTTTTATGAGGATATCCAAGATAAGAGTAAGAAGTCTACATAAAGTTGGAATTCCAAAATAACGGGTCAGTATAAAGCTTAGGATTCCGTGTGAAAACTTGTAATGCATGCCAAGCTTGTATTAAAAAGGTAGCCTCCACTACTAACCTTTAAAATACTTAATGAAATTTTCACTTGAAAATTTGACCTATGATGAAGATTCTCTTTAGTTTGAGAGGCCTGAGCTAATTTCTGAGTTATTTTCTCTTCCCAGTTTTTGTTTGCAGTATGCTTAGCCGAGCACAATGCAAAATGCTTAGCCATGTATAATGTAAAAGATTAGAAAGGCAACTCAGGCCTTCTGTTGTTTTTAAAGAACCACCTTTTACATGCTTATTACCTAGTTAGGGGCTGAGAGTCACATGTGCTAAGTCACTTTTCTGGCTTGTTTACTTTATCTTTGGGAGCGTGATTGTAGGTGGAGAATGAAAATGGAGAGTTCAGAACCAGATGAGAAAAAGCAGTGATGATTTCAAAGCACTGCAATGAAGAATAATATCTAAAATAATGTCATGGTCTCCTACCTCACCTAGCATGTTCTTCTAAAACCCCTTTATTGTGGCAGAGGTGGCTGTTAACTGAAGAAAAGCAGCAAATACTGCAAACCACTGATGGTGGCACTAGAGCCCTATCCCTCTATTCTCCTCCCCAGAAACCTAATAAAGAACATAAAAAATAGATGTTATCAGGCCATCAAGAATTAACAACATGCAGCAGATGGTAACACCTACCCTTTGCTATATACCTAATTTTAGCCCAGACTATTTACCAGCAAGCTGTGGCAAAGGTTAAGGAATCCAGCGCTGAGCAGTGGGAAGCGAGTAGAGGCAGGAGGGAGCAGAGAGGTTTTCTCTCACTTCTGGCCCTCTTTCAGATTATCATTTTAATCAGTGGCTTTGCACACCATGATTACCCTCAATGAAATGAATGGAAGTGTTTCCTTCAGCCTCAAACTATCAACTGGTAAACTGCCAGTTGAAATCTATGACATACCCAAAAATATGGAGCTGTATTTCATGGCTGAAATTGAACTATCTCCCTGAAGGTGTTACCATGGGAAATGCAATTACATTATGCAGTGTGTGTGTGTGGGGTGGGCATATGTGCTTATGGATGCACATACGTATTTTCGCTCATCATGTTTTGTTCTTACCTCTGATTTATTTGTTTTTCTTTCTTGACATTAGCAACAGTGTGATTTAGGACAGGGCATTGATGCATGTTGGGCCTTGTGATGGAATATCTAGACTGAGAGCGTGTCTTCACCACAGGCTTAACTCAGGCTCCCACCTACATTTTAGTACAAATTTCTCTGTCAGCAGCACACTTAAACCTTTCACCTGGGCTTATGTGAGCTCTGAACAGATGTTTGCTGGCCCAGTGAGGGGCACAGTCTAAAGTCAAGGTCTCTGCTGAAAGGTGGCCCAACTCAGCAATGCAGCCTGTCCAATGCAGGGAATGGCTGAAAAGTGCTGGGCGAGAAAGAAAGACATCAGGATTTCTCCACCTGGAATGAAGGTTGCTGCAGTCGGGGTTAGCAGACCCTGCACCAGATGTCTTTGAGACCAGGCGGTCTGGTTTCTCAGCTGGAGGAGAAGCAGGTGTCACTGCTGGAGGTGTCCACACCAGGTGCTGCAGCCCCCCAGCAAGTGAGAGCTGGCATTTAGCAGCCTTTATCTCTGTGCCGCTTCTTCTTGATGCTCACCGAAACCAGACCACACCAACTGTGCAAGAGACTTGGCTCACAGGTGTGCACCCTCACATCCTACAGCACACGGCTGTTGCCTTAATGCTAAACAAGGGGCTGACTGGATTCCCCGTCCAACCTGTGCCCTTTGATGTGTGTTTTCTTGCTCAGTCCCTGTCGGTCTTTTGGCCATAGGCTTCAATTTACCCACGAGTCCATACTGTGAAGATGCAGGGAGGGTCTGCAAATTAGAAGAGACCTGAAAACTTCTGAAAGAGGTTGTAAGCAACGGGAGAGTTTTCCCCAAAGCACTGGCAAACCTTCCTTTGCTCTGCCTTTGAGAGGGTCATGTGTAGATTTAATTTATTTTTGTTGAATTGCCATATCACAAGCTGTGTTTCCTAGTGGGAAGTTCCATACGCAAGATGTTTGAAATGTTTTTCTGCTGTGGATGCTTTGTGTAAACAGCACTTCAGTGAGAGACAAACTGCCCTGAGTTGCACAAGTGAATAAAAATTACTTGAATCCCTGGTTCTGATATACTGACTAACTACTGTGAGTTTTCTGTATTTTGTGCCTCGTTTGAAGTGCCTGAAAGTTATTGGGGTTTATACTTATTATTTAACAGGCTTCTCCTGGGAAGACAGCTCTGGCCTCTCTCCACTATGTTTTTCAAGAATAAAAAGCTCACAAACTATTCATTTTGAAAGTTATAATAATGGAAAAAGGACTGTTGAATTTTTTTAAGGTTCAGTTTTCACATTTACGGTTTGAAAGATCATTCATAAGGAATCATTTTTCTTTATAGAACTGCTGCCAATTTCACAGGTACGAGCATTAAATTTGTGTATGGGATGCAAATAGCTTTTTGTGAGTAGTCAAAATCTGCAATGATGATTGTATTAGTTAGGTAAGGTATAATTTGTTACTCCTGAATGAATATAGTAGCACTGGTCATTACAAAGTATGCAAGAAACCCAGTGATGCCAGTGATTCTTACCTAAATGCTAATCTATGTGAGCATTTAAGAAGGACAGATGATTAATAAAATAGCATAACTGTGTATCCCAGGATTCCCATAGCTTCAATATCTCTCCAGCTTGTATTTGCAGAAAACCAAGCAAAATCAGTTGCTGGGGAAATAATGCTGTTACAATGGAGCACTTTTTTTCCTTGTTAGCGAATACAAATAGTACAGAAGAGAAAAACCCCTAACTTTAAGGTTTCTTATTCCCATACCCCTTTACTTATGATCTCAAGAAGTCAATAAATTCTAATAAATGCTATTAAAAAATCCAGGGAACATGGTATTTGACTGCATAGCAAACAAAGATGCATTTTTGCCTTTATCCAGCTGGCTACACCATCTTTGGGCAATGAGCAGTGAGCCAGAGTCTGATCTGTTTCCTCAGAGCTGCCTTAAACTGCAACAGGCCTTAAAAAGAGACTTTCTAGCACTAATAGTGTTCAAATTAAACTTTCAGAGGATTCATTCAAGTTTAAAGTTTGAATATCTTGACACACAAGAGGCAAATGCCCTTTCTCTGAAGGACTTTATTCTGCAGCATGCTCAGGAACTCGCAACAGCCTTGAGTTAATTGAATGCAGTCTACGAGAGAAATGTAACGTAGCATCCAGACACAATACAATATATTCAAGTGTTTGTCCATATGTAAGTAGTTAATTGATTGTGTTGCTATGAAGCACAATTCAAGGTTATTGTATTATCTTTAGCACAAAGCTGTCCAATTACAAAATCATACAGGTTGCAAAATACATTTAAGGGCAAGGTAGGCTTAACTACTACGTTGGGAATGACAATGAATTATTTTTCCTCTCTTTATCTTACTGTACCCTTCACAGCTCAGGGACATCATCTGGTGCTTGGTGAAATCCTAGTTCTATTTAGATTTTCTGCTAGGAGGATTGATGGTAAAAGAAATTGTGTGTGGTTTCCAAGGGCATGCATTCATGTTAAATATGTTTCACATTTAGAGTCTTGATACTTGACCAGTCCCAATCATTCATGTATTATGCTTTAAGCCTCTCAATAATATGTAGATTTTTAAAAAGCATACAAAAATCCTGTATAGAGCTTAGCATTTCTGTCCTGTCTTTCTAAACCTTTTAAGCACCTTTTCTACATGACCATGGAGTCTACAAACTTACATAAAAGCTGAAATGCTCCTGGAAATCATTATGCAAAGGTCTGGGGAAGTGCTGACATTTCCAGAATTTTAATGAGATTGTGAGAGTTGGATTCTCTTTTTTCTTCTATCCAAGCATCCATCTGGACCTTGCGAAGCTCATGTTAAGACAGATTTGAAAGTAACATCTTACATTCTGTTTCTTTAGGTCAAAAAACCCCATAAAAACCCCACAACAAATTGGAGGGGTCTTGCTGGGCTAGAAATATTGTATTTTTGGATTGGGTTTCCTATTTTTTCTCCTGTTCACCATCCGTGCAGCTGCGCTAAATGAGGAGCAACCTGGGGCAGCAGGCAGAGGGCAGACAGGACCACAGGGTGTGTGGATACTCCACCAACCTCTGTCACCCTTGTGGTACGGTGGTGAGGAGGGCATGAGGGCATCGAAGGGAAGATTTTTGTATGGTCATGAAAAAGCTAAACCTCATTACAGGAGTATGGCATTTCTAGTGGCCAAGCAAATGGCACAAGCTTTCTTTACACTCATTCCTGTGTAAGCACAGATATGCTTCACAGTGTCCAATTTGTGTGTGTGTGTGGCTAGGGGAAATGACATAATGTAAATTTTATAATTGTAGCTATAACTTAAAATGGTGAGGTAGCTACAAATATTGTTATCCAGTATTTGGCATCTTAGTCCCTTGCTATTTAAGGCAGACAAAAATGTTTGTGAAATGTCTCAAAAAGCTGTTATTTTTAACAAGTGACAGGCTGAAGCTAGAACATAATGGTGAGGAGGTTTATAGCAAATTAAATAGCATGATGTTGTTAGTATCCATGTTAGATAGGAAATACTTCCCAGGAACAACTATTTGAGGGTATTCCATTGGAGAAGTAAAATGACTGTGAATTTTGAGTAGCTTTGTGAAAGGAATTTCCATGCAGAAGAATTTTGATTACCTTATCTATCTTATCTATTCATTAGATGTAGTCTGTCTGCATACAACAGAACAGAATGCATATATATGTAGGTAGAGATGTACATATATATACTTCTGTATATAACAGAATGAAATGCTTTCTGCATGTTCAGTTATGGAGCCTATATCAGCTAATCTCCCTGAGACTGCCAATACCATGGTTTCCTCAATGCGTTAAAAAAGAATATGGATTGCATGCCACTGTATGTGTTCTTAGATTTCTCCTTTGAATTTGAGAGGAAGTTATGGGTTTTCACATTAGTGCTGAGACCCTAAAGCACTGTACTCATGCTAACAAATGCCTCAGACCTAATGAGACAGGAAATTGAGAAGCTGAAATGGAATAATAAAGGAAGAAAAACACTGATGCTTGCATGATCCTGGAAAATGACTGTTATGTTCTGTTATAGAAATTAAAATAACTTTGGCAAGGATTTACTACTGAAGAAAAGTAGACACGGGACTAAATCTAGGGTAAAAGAGCAAAACTAAAACATAATGTCAAACAAAAAGCTTTTGGAAGAGAAGAGTCACCAGTCAAGATACAAATTCAGTTTTGAAAGTATTTTTAATTAAAATGTTTCATTTAATATGGACAATAATACAAGAGAATTACATCTGAACTTCAAAGCAGGTTTATTACCTGCAGGAGAGCTTCTAGATGATGGTTAAGGAATTATGATTTATATTATCCAAAATTAACACAGCTATAAAGATGTCTTTCTGTTAGCAGTTTTGAGAATGTATCTACCATTTTAGTGCCTAAGCATCCTTTCCTCTTTTTATCTGGTGTAAAAAACAACAACCAAGGACCTGTAGAGAGTTCTCATTTTTTAAGGGTGTTCTGGTCCAAACTGTTTGACACAGCCACCTGCAGTAATTGCCCAGCCTGGCTATTCATTAACCATTTGTTGAATTTTGTTTCCATGACAACTTCCTACATACTGTCTCAGAAACTCAGTAGAATTCAGACATCAACTTAAAACACCTAAATGTTTCTCTGAGTTGTATCTCTTGTTTCCTTGGCAACTTCCTCTCAACTCACCCTAGGATATTTCAAGGCACCCAAGACAAATTTCATTGCATTGATCTTTTTAATGAATTTACACTGACCTGCAGTATACACATTGTACCAAACTTAAAATATTAGATGACAGAATCTTTATTGATTTCATTCAAATGCTGCTTCTCAGCTGAAATCCAATTACTTTGCCCCAGTGCGTACATTTTCCCCATTAAGGCTGCAAAAACAATGCTGTGAGGCGCTATCTATACGTATGCAGACCAATCTGAAGATTAAAAACAACTTTGCGCACCAAGTGCAATATTTCTGACAGAAACAAGGGCACATTTTTGCTGCTCTGGAGTAATGTGTGATTATTAAAATAAATTCTAATGAGAAACGGTAAATGCAGAAGAAATCTCAAGTATTGGCACTTGTGTTCTTTTTGGTACATTGCAAAGGCAGCAGTTAAAGGAATCATAGCACAAGAAAATCATCCCAAATGCTAAATCACATCCTTCAGCCCCAAAGAAAAAAACAGCTAACACTGATTCCATGCTGGTCACGAAAGTCGGTGACTCAATAGATCTTCCCTAATTCTGCACATGCTTTTGCTATCTTGGAGCAGTGTAAGAGGCTGAAGCAAACAAGATGAGTCTTATATCTTGATTGCAGTCTCTTCCTCCAAAGTCCCTTAAGGAAAGAATGGCCAATTCTGGGCAAATATTTAGCCTCTACAGTGGGTAAAGACTATTTTCATCTCCCACTTTTCTCCTTTCACATTGACTGGTCCCATAGCCTAAGGAAGTGAAACCAGGATCTGTCATATATGAATGGAAAAGTGGAAACCAGATGAGACCCTGAAAATTAATCTCTTCTGGAGATAAGAAAGGACTGAAAATCTAAGATCCTCACACTAGAGCCTCATCCCCACCTGCATTATTTAACCCTACCATACTTGGCTTCTCCAGTGTAAATCCATATCCTATTATTTCTAAATCTGTTCCACCTTCTTACATTGGCATCTGTTCTTTGCTGACCTGAACCCTGGTTTAGCATCTTCCCATTTTTCTCATGGCTTCCTTTTACCTGGTTTACTGAGTATGCTTCACTCTAAAATAAAACTATAACCAAACACAGACAACACAATGACTTCTTCACAAGGGTGCAATTGCTCTTCTTACATGGCAAGCGCCACTTCCTCCTCTGACCGTGTGTTATGGAGATGAGTTGGCTCAACCAAGAGCAATTTGCTGAGTGTGTCTGAATCTGAGGTTTTAATCTGAACCAGTCAGCCTTACCCAGGAAGGATGTCTGGGGTAGTCTCTTTTGGTGAAGACCCTTTAAGTCTAGATCCAGTGTGGTGCACATAAGATCCAAAGGAAGAGAAGAAGCAGTGGAGGACAAGGACCATGTTTTTACTACTGTGCAGATTGGCTGTCACAGTGTTAATAAACAACAGTACTGGTTTAAAAGAAATAAAATTTCTGCTGACAAAATGATGAATGAAGGATGTTTTAAGAGAGGAAAGAGAGATTTTACTGTTTTGAAGTTAAGCTCAATGCTTAGGAGCAACTTGAGAAGATATTAACTACTTTAAGCTCTCATAAAGCCTAATAAACAGAGCCTTGTATCACATTAATGCTAATTGACAGATGTGCAACACTGGAATATAAAGATTTGAGACATACAGTTATATATAAAAACTAAGCAGCAACGGCTTCATGAGAGGTAACTGGAGATGATTAATTCACACCATAAAAAGAAGAATTAGTGAGCTGTTTGTCTAAGCCAGAACGATCATCCCTCTATTGTGTGTCTGCTACATTCTTATTTTTGCCTGGCAGGAAATGATCCTTTGAAGACATAACGACTCGTCTAATTTTCTGCATGTTAGAAGTCTCATTAAGTATAATAAATTATTAATTCCAAAGAGATTATGGTGAAGAGAATTTGTTGGATCAGAGCTACAAGTGTTAAGCTCTTCTGCAAAAACACCAGTTTACTGGGACCTCAACCTAGACAGCATGATAGCTTTGGCTAGGATAAATAATAACATTTATAAGGACCAAATTATATGATGTGTGTGTAATTTCAGGCAAACCTACAGTGCTGGGCAATTTGAATGCTATTAAACTTCCTTGTCTCTTGAGAAAAATGATGTATTTTTTTAAAAAAGAATTGTACATGCTCTTTTCAAATTTCAAATGCACTTCATAGTGTTTTGTAGATGACTTGCACTGCCAAGACTTGCTGTTATGCAGAATGCACTTTAATTAAGATTTTAATGGATGTCTTATGTCAACATTCACGGTTGTAATATGCTGTTTTCTCTTGTGTTTTAGCCTAGTGGTGAAAGACTAATATTAAATTTTTAGTAGAAACTGTTCTTTGAAAGTATTTTTGTTCTTGCTTTTATCAGACTAATTGTTCTTTGATGCACAAGTATTTCAGCTTTATTTAGGTGGGAGTATCAATTCAGGATAGAGTGAGATGCCTGGAAGGGATTAAGACTACGTTCAGGAAAGGTTCTGAAAGTCTTTCCAGTGGTTTCAGTTAGTTTTGGATCATGCTGAAGCAAACATTTTCAGATACTTCTCTCCAGTTCCATATTGACACCCGTGTAATGGCAGGTTCTTAGTAAGCTAAGGTATTTTCTTTGTCAAAATATATGATGCCAACGTGTATCATGAGAAAGAAGATCTTCTTGAATGAGATCATCCATTTGTTTTGTCATAGTCTAGCTCTGAGCAAGCAGTGTAAATATATGTGTGTTTGAAATAAAGGATGTTTGTTGTACATATGGAATCAGTTTTTGAGATAATATCTTACTACACCAGTACTTTCAAATCATTGACAGAACTGTGGGTATTTTTTAAGAGAAGGAACAAAAGTAGAGGCTGATTTATTTACCCTGGAGACAGCTAAAAATCCCACAAGGTTAGAGACAGTGTGTTGATCTGTACTTGTACTTTTGGTGTAAAGGAGTGTAAAATATACTGCCTTTGTCTATTCCATTTTGTTTCATTCTTGACTTAAATTCAGAGGGATTGCCAGGAACAACAAAATGCTGCCTGACACGGTGGTACCTCTTTTGTGGCTGGGCATGTGCCAATGGCCTGAGGGTTACATCTGCTTTGCATATGAATTTGCACAGTATATTCATGAGAGCCTAATGTGAAGGGTTAGCCTTTATGTATTTGTATGAATTATAAAGAAACTGCATAAAATATGTTTCAAAGCCTGCAGGGGAAAAGGGTATAAAATGGAAAGCTGACACTTCTCGTGTCCATCCTTCTCTTCATGCATTATTTAACATGCCTTCCACTGCCAATATCCATCAGTCTGAAATTCTTCAGGAAAAAAAAAAAAAAAGCTAAAGCTTTGTTTGGAAGACAAAGAACCTCACAAGTGAGATGATATTTGTTTGGAAGCTGGAAGCTGAACATTTACCCACCTAGGTGAAAGCAACATCACAGTAAAACAAGATGATTTTGGTGCCAGCAGCACTCTCAAGTATATGAAGGAGTTCTTGGAATCTCTTCCAAGACTGCTCAGCCAGTGAAGTGCAGCATTTATACTCATTCCCTATTAATTTTATTTCCTGAAATGAAGTGTTAAAGCAGTGAAGACCTTGGGGTATAGTTTCCAACCAGTGATGAGCCTCAGGAGATCCAAGTTTTGGCTTCTCTCATGCCTGCAAAACCAGATGGACTTTCCATCAGAAGTTCCTGGTGGCTGAGGATTTTTCTCCTTCTCCCCCCTTACTTTGGAGAGGGTGGTACGAGAGGTGTGTTCAGGAAGAAACGGCTATGATCATTTCACATTGTGTTCTGGTCCCGTGGGACTTCTGCAAAGGTTTGCTTAGAGAACTTGCTGTTTCCATGTAGCATCTCTTGTGGTGTTCAGAATGGGCATTAGGGATAGCACAAGGAAAGTCCATTCTTTGACCAGGAAGCTCAACAACATCAAATCACTTCAGAGAATTTCAATTCAGAGACAAAAAACATGTCCCCTCAGTCTGGGTGGGTTTTGGTTGATTGGTTTTGTGTGGTTGGAAACCAGATCTCCAGCCCAGGTGAGGCCTCAGCTTGAGACCAGCACCCCCAACCCCAGGCCCACCATGCTCATGAGGCCTGAAAAAATAGATATATTCATCACAGCAGTCCTGCTGCCAGTAACACTACACATGGTATTCCTTTGGAGAAGTCTATCTGAGTCTGTTATAACCTTGTCAAATATTTGCCTTTCACTTTGAAAATTCCATGGCTGTTGTTTCTTGTCAGAGTGTCTTTTTCTTTTTCTTTCTTTTTCTTTTTCTTTTTCTTTTTCTTTTTCTTTTTCTTTTTCTTTTTCTTTTTCTTTTTCTCTTTTTCTTTTCCTTTTCCTTTTCCTTTTTCTTTTGGCAAGGGGTTCAAGCTGTACCAGATCTTCTTTCCTGTGAAGAAATTTACCTCCTCCTAAACCACCCATATTGTTGCAGTGCTAAAAGTAAAGCCTTAGCAATTTAAACAGGGAAGTGCCTCATGATTTGGAACAGACACTAAATCTAGTGGGAACCAAGGGGCATGGGTTACGGATGTGTGACCCAATAGATGGTGAAAATCCATTTTGATTCATCTACTTGTAAGGGTTTTTACATCACACTTTCAACTCAGATGTTCTTTTTTAGAAGACAGAAAAGCTCTTTATCTTTTAAACTAGTGATATACCATTATTGAATGAATGTGAGCTCTATTTATGTTCGACTGAAGTGCTTTTGTCGTGGTCTGATCAATCCTTCCTGAGGCTCACAGAAGCCTTCCAGCTGGCTTTGCTGAACTTTGCACTGTCTTTACTGCATGACTGTGGTTTGTAAGGGAAGGCTCCAGAAGGCTTTGCTTACCTGAGATATTATTCCCCCATTTAGATACCCCAAGAGTTATGAATCCACATGACTGCAATATCATTTTTTACAAGCCCTTGTGAAGATTATTATTTATTATAGGTAGGGTAAAAGGACAATTTTTTATAATATAACTAGCAAAATCGTTGAAATCGAGTGCCTTATTTTTGCCAATACTTTTGACAGATACTGCTGTGCTTCCTATACTTTTTATTGCACAAAATAGCAGCATGTAAAATGATGGAGAGTATAGTCTAGTGACTCCAAATGAATATTTGCTCAGTCTGGGACTTTAATCCATGTAAAAATATGAGGTTTTTATACTGAAAGGTTTCAACTAGCTTCTGATTTTCGTCTGTTTCTGTTCTGTGATTGTATTTGGAAATTATCTCTCAGCTTTGGAACAATTATAAGTGTATAGAAATGAAATTCTGCTGTAATGGGTGGTAGCCTGGTGCTGTATCTCCTTTTTCATGTGTCTAACAGCCCCATGTTTAACTTGAAGCAGTATTTTTTCATTTGTCTGTCTGAGGCAGATGTCGATGTGTAACTAATATCACTGAAATATATGAATGCATTTCCATAATTAGTGTCTTGTGAGGGTAGATTTGGATTTAATGTGGGATTCAAGTCTTAAGTGTCTTGCAGATTGCAATATACTGATTAATACTATCCTCTCAACCAGAACTTAGTTTAACAGCCACCTGTTTCCAAAAAAAATCCACAACTGGAGCAGCCCAGCAGTTAAATCAGAAAAATAAATGAAGTTAGATGGGCACACTGAAATTTAACTATCCTTGTAAAAGAATATTATTAAAGCTGGGGTTGGTAAACATTTGGAAATAATTTTGAATATTTTTATTCAGGATGTATTCAGCCATTAAAATTGGCCCTCCAGGTAACCTTTCGTACAGTACTAATATTATTTCAGAGTGGAAAAGCTGAATAATTAAATGACTTTAGGGCACAATATTTACCAGATGTAATCAAACAGAGTTTAAGAATGAAAAACAATCAAGATTTGCTTTTCTGTATAACTGCTTCCTGCAGTAATCACGCAAGCTTCTAAAACTGAAATCAGAGTACACGTGCTGGGCAGGGAAAGGTTTGCTTTCATTGGTCCTCCTTAATTAAGTTCTCCATGTATACTATGCTGAATCCATAGTCACCCCGAAGTAGCAAACCTAGACAAGAAGAGAGTAAGAACACTGTAATTTAATATCTTTTCTTCTCTTTCTGTTGTGTTTGCTATTGCAGTGTGCTTGCAGCTCCATCTTACACATTTTTTAGGGAGAATCCAGGAGCAATTATCACAGGGTTTCCACTTCTGAGAAAGGTATGCAGGAGGGACAAAAATGAATGTTAGTAGCCAGAGCTTGTTTGTTTTTAGCTGTGGGAATGTCAGTCAAATGTCAGTAGCCTGTAACCCTGTAATGAAGCACCTCTCCAGCTCTCTCACTGTCCCTTTTGCTATCTATCTCTGTGTCTTGTTTTTTTTCTGGATTGCAGATTTTTCTCACCTATTATTTCACCGTGGGAAGAAAGTAAAAAGAAAATTATTACAGAGATAGTGCCCTGCCGGGCAGTATCCAGTTGATGTATTGATCAGGCTTGTGAGGGCTCCACTGGACCAGAAATTCTTTGATGCCCGAGTTTGCTGCTGGTGTCTGGAACAACTTCTACGTGCAGTAGAAGACAACATTACTCATTTCTTTTAACAAGGTGCTTGCAAATTGACTGGTCTTTGAAAGGCAAGTCAACAAATTTTAGCCACGTCCTTGGACCAGCACTATGTGGTCTGAAGTGACTGACTGTGACTGACTATGGATGACCAAAATTTCAGAAGTAGAAACGTGAAGCACTTCCCTTCTTCTGTTTTATTACAACAGGTCTGAAAACAAAGTCATAGGATTGCATTTAAAAATAGTTTTCTATCTGAGTGGAATAAAGAAGCAAGCGTGTTGTGTGTAGAAAGTCTGCAGTAATTGACTCAGACCTGTGATTCTCCTTAAGCAGTGACTAAGTTCACCCTATTGGGGACTGCAGAGCAGTGATTGTCTTCTTGCAGACAGATGGCCTCCCACACTTTATCTGATTGTCAGGAGAAAAAGAAGAGAAAGAATTGCAAGGGCAAACTACTATTACTTGGATATGGAGATTTTTGTGTCCTTTCATTCACTGAACTTTGTTTATTACTACACCATCTGCGATCCTGTTGCTAACAATTGCCCATCAAAGTTCATGCATGGTCACAGCTCTCTTGGACGGTGTGTCACCTCACACTGGGGAATGCCTTCTTCTGGTTTGCTATCAGCCAACATCAGTACAGCCCTGAGACAAATGTGAAGAGAGGGCATACTTCTTGTTTTGTTTCTACTTTTGAAAGGGGCCAGGAAGCTCAAGGAGTAAAGCCCTCCTGTCTGATTCTGCTTGCAGCTCAGGACCCAGGCTTCATCTCCACAGTACAGAGAAAAAACTCTGCAGGGTCAAGACCAAACCCCATCCTAAGCTGCTTTTGCTGATGAAAATGGAAAAATGCTTCAACAGCTCCTTGGATTTAAGTGGACAATATTACATTTTTTCATGTATAGTCTTAAATAAGTGCATGCAATTTTGGAGTATATATTTTAGAGTGCTGCCAAAGGAGTCCCTGAATGCAATGGCAAAGAACTATCTCCTTGTGTCAGATAGGACTGCAATTGGCTAAAACCATTCCTGGCACTATCCTGCATCTCTCCACCTCGTTGTTGAGTCTCTGAACTTTGCCTTTGACTCTTCCTCTCTGGTTCTCATACAAGTGTGAAAAGCACAAACCTACTTGTTCTTAGAAACATGTCAGGAATGTACTGTTCTCAAGTAAAATATTATGCACCCCTTCCCCCACCCCATCCCCTTATATAAGACTTTCTTTGGCTTGCATATGATCAGCCAGTGGAACCTCATCCATAGGAAAAGCAATAAATCTGCCAGGAAAGCTCATTAGTTTAATTTATTATGATTAAATACAAGGATTGTTCACTTCCCTGTTTCATCAAGGATTATAATCAAGATTTTAAATGTGGCCAGAAGGGACATTTCAGCTAGTGATTCAGTCTGTAAGACAGAAAGCAGGTCTTGTATAGGAAAACATAGTTAAATATGCAAGCACAGTATGTCTGTGTGTGAATTTGAACTATAATTGCATAATGATCTCGACATTTAACATGAAACACTTCTAGGAGGGATTCATTTGGGGATGGAGGTTGAATGCCATTTTTTTTCCTCTCATTAGTACTATGTTTAACATATAACCTTTTAATAGAAATGTGAGCAAAATAAACAGCTAATTCTTTGTGATCCAGAACTGTCTGGACAGACAGATGGGTTTTAGGGAAGATTGTTTTGTGTATTTCTTGAATGACCTAAAATATTTCCAAAGCAAATTAATGTTTTAAGGGACCTTTCACATTGTACTCCAACTAGCAAAAAATCATCTCTCCTAAAATTGTTGCTTATCGTGCCTGTGACTCAGCATGTGTTTTCTAGCAGTGGCTCGTGAGAGAAATGATTTATTGGTGGCTGAGGATTGCATCTTTCTTCCTTACTCTGCCTTTAACCGTTCCCTGAACCTGCGGGTTAATTCACTTATAGTTTTGTCCTATCATCCTCTTTTTTGTCTTCTTCTTCTCCTTAAAGCTTTCCCAAAGTAATCCCCACCTCCCCTCTGTGTGGGGGAGCTATCAGTGAGGCAGGTGTATGTCAAGGACTGGCGTTTTACCAATTGTTTGTGCATTTCTGTAGAAAAACAGAGGAAAGTCAGGAACTGCCAGAATGAATCAGACCTGTGATTTCTCTAAACCACCATTATCTGACATTAGATACATATTCCTCTGAATCATATGAATTCTCCGTGCTGGTTTCTTGTTTCCTCCTCCTTTATAAAGGTAAATTTAGCACAGTCTGTGGAAGTGTGGGGGAAAAAAAAAGGTGTAGTAGCAGAATACAATAGGATTTCAGTTGAAGAAGAAACATATTTCTGGGCTGTTCCATTTTCGTAAGGGATTTTTGCTGAAGCCTGAACTGTGTAATGACAAGTACACAACACTCTTTCCACTTATAGGGCTAGTTCGGGCACTTAGCACCAGTGACAGTATAAGCACATTTAGGATGTTTTGGGACGTCCTGGAAAAAAATCAGGAAACACAAAGAAAAGGAAGCACAGAAAGCAAGATTGCTATAGGATTTGAGGCAAGTACTTTGACCCATAAAATCCAAAGATGAAAATCAGATTAAACCCTGATCAAACAAGAGGATAATATGTGTGAAAGAAATGCAATTACTTGTTGAATGTCACTTAAGAAGAATTAAGACTGAAAATTAGCAAACCTTGAAGAAAATACCCATATGGAAAGAAAGGATATATTACATTTGTTGTCGAATATAGGCCATTAAACATAGTTTGTGTGGCAGAGGAGAGATGACAGAAAAAAATCCAAGAAAATAAGACTTTGCTGGAAAACTTCAGTTTGTGAAAATTAAACTTTGGAGGGTGTAACTTAAAACCCTGCTTCATCAAAGCTGAAATTTTTGTTCTAAACCCGGCCAATGTTCCCAGATACCTACTAATTTGGTGATTAGGCTCCCCTGGGAATGGGAGTTCAAGTGTAAGTCCTTCTGCTGCTTCCCTCGGGCTGGGGGCTTCAGCCCAAGTGTGTAGCCGTCTGAGGAAACTGTTCCTGTGGAGGTCTGGGACAGGAAAGATGTGGCCACTGCTGCAGAGGTGACTTCTGGGCAGTCAAGAGCAGTGTGACTGCACTGCTGTCCATCTCACCAGACACCTGTGCTGTGCAGCAGCTTGGGGATGGGCTGCCATGGGGCATGGGGACACGCTGCCCATCCGTCTGTACGGCCGTCCTTCCAGCCAGCTCTGCTTCTGCTTGAACTATGCAACTTTAGCAGCAGGTCCCATACTCAGCCATCGGTCTCAGGCCCATAGGATGGGAAATGTGGTTGCCCTTTCTTGTAGGCTTTTTATCGGCTGGAGCCAGGTGGCATACATTCTACTGCCATTAAAATGCAATTCTCTTCAATGAATCCTCGCATGTAGGCAGGGACTGCCACATTAGATCATTTGCAAGTCCTGTCACCATCTGGGATTTATGTGGAGTGCTACTCAAATGATATATGGTGCAGCCCCAGGAAAATGATGGCAGTGAAGAGAATGTACATTGAATGCATTCATCGACCCTATTCCATCTGAAGAAATGCAATCATTCCCTGACACAAATTTTCTGCCTAGGAGGAGAAGGAGAATTAGTTAGAGTCTTCTGGTAATAGTGGTTTTTTTTTCTCATAATAATGATTGTTAAAAAATAATTGTGTGCATTAAAGTTCATTTTACAAGACAATAAATGTCATAAATGTATTGGTGAAATATTTTCAGGTTTGGGGGCCCATGTATCTGTCTGATTAAAGAAAGCTTGAGTTTTTCAGGCAGTCTCACATGTGATGAGGCGGTTGTTATGGCAACAATACATTTTTCATGAGTTGTAATAATGACAGAGCAAGATCTTTTAAATTATCAGGATTTAAAGTTACAGCTGCTTTGTTTTGCCTTCCATTAACCCCTTAAAATACTGAAATATTTTCATGGCTCTGTGGTAACATCTGTATGCTTTTCTTGAGTATGTAAAAAAAAAATAAAGGATCTTTAAGAAGGTGCATACATGAAATATATAGCAACTTTCATTGTGCCTGAAGAATAATCGCTTTTTCCATCCCCACTGTGATTATTTTTTACTCTTTTTTAAACATGTATGTTTCTCACAGTGTGATAGTCCTAAGTATAGCCAAAGTGCTGGAAGGATTCCTAGGTGTTCCCAAAATTAATGTCGATGTTGCAGTAACTTTCAGTTAACCTTGAAGGTAATAGATTTTTGGGTGGCTTCTGGGAAGTTCAGGAAGCAATGGAACTTCAGTGATCCTCGTGACTTTGCTAGCTATCTCTACAGGAAAGATTTGATTTGATTTGAGGTTTATTCTTCAGTACAACCTGCCAGCATGTGCACATGCTCATCATCACTGCTCACCAAAAGTCCTGATGATACTGCAGGAGTGTAAAGAGAGACTTTTTTCCAAAAGAAGAAGGATTTTTGTCTTCAGCTGAGAGAGAGCAGGAAATGCGTTCACACATAACTTACATTTGTCGTTACTTCATGTATGAAGCAGAAATATCCAAATATTTCACTCTTAAGGTATCTCTTAGACCTGGTTGCCCTCAACACATCCAATTCTTTCACTTAAACAGACCATCCCATGGCTGTTGTTGAGCAGGACAATTTTATTCCTTTGGATGAGATAGACTATACAAAAGAGAAATCATGAGTAGCTTTAAATAAACTAGCCATGGTTAGGATACTTTTTGAGTCAGTTTCTGAGCCTTTATTCTGGAGTGCATTCCGTTCACACACAGGAGTACGTGTATTTGGTCTGTACTGAATGCAGGGCTCCTCTACTGGCAGCCTGAGGAACAAATGTTTCAGCTCAGTAGTTCTCCTTTCTACTGATGTTGCTAATACCTGAAAAAGACTTGTGGAAGAATAGCACACACATGAGTTGTCTGTAGAGAAAACCAGATGTAGAATTCAAGAAGAATCATCTTGTCCTTGCTGTTAAGGAAGCCACACATTTAAGTTATAAAAAAAATACAATGTATAGTTTCTTTTTTGTGTCTTGTGTGTCTAAAAAATTGTTTTGCTTGTTTCTGAAAGTATTTGAAAGAATATTTGGTCCTCTATTACTGTCAAGCTTCCTTATCCCTTAGGCCATTTGTTGACAAGCTTCCATGTATCATTGCTTCTAAACACCTAAGAGACCATTTTAAATGTTAAAAAAAACCATACCCATCTGTTCTTTGAATAAATTTTAATGAAAAGAAAAAAGGCATTTTTATGTAGAATTTGACCATAAGTGGATTGTGCTTTGTTCAACACTCGTTCAGCTTTTCTGTCCGCCCCTCGCCTGTTTGAAAGTGAGATCATACTCAGCACTCACACTCCTTTTGGCATCTAAAGAAAAGCATTACTCTTAAATTGGATGAGATTGCTTTTACAAAATAATAAAAATCATCATCAGAATGAAAAGGTCCATTGCATGGTTTTATAATTGGAGGTTTTATTTTCCTTATGCTTTCAAATAAATACTACATTAGCATATTCACTGCTTGAAAACAACCATTTTCTCATTGTCTTCAAGGGATGGACTGTTTGATAGAGAAATACCAGCAAAGACTTTATATGTAGTTTGGGAGTGGAACAAAAGATGCCTTTGTGTACAAAATCTGCCTTTATTTAGTTCTCAGGACTGAATTAATAAGTATTGCTCTAGCATGCCTGAATATTTAATTTTGTACCTCATATGATATGAATGCCATCTCATACACACATGCAACTTCATCAGTTTGGGATTTTTTTCCTCCTTCCCATATTTTTTGAAGGAAGACTCTTTGGAATATGAGACTAAGGTCTGAAAGGATGGGAAAGCTTTATCTTTGGAGGAAGAGTCCTTAAATGTAGAAATTACTAAAGCTGGAGTCCCTAAGGATTTCAAGCTTGTTGAAGGATAGAAGTAGANTTTTTTTTTTTTTTAAAGAGGAATGATTTAGAAAGAAGTAGAATGCATTTTAACAAAGAGAAATGCAAATGTAGGTTGGGATAGTCATATACAGGTGCAGAATGGAGAGTAAGAGCAATACAGGAACACTGCAGAGGAGATTATTAGTTACTAAAGTTCACAAGATGAACATGAGTCATGGCGTTGTAAAGCAAACATCACATTATGGTGTATATAAACTAATGCACTACCCCTCAGATATATGGAGTAATAACATCTTGTGGTGGCACAGCCTCCACTGCAGAGGTGTGGCTTGTATGGGTAGTAAAGCTAATAAGTGTATGAATGACAAAAAAAATTAAAAAGAATATAAATAAACCATAGAATCATGTAAGATGTAAGGTTGACAAGATAAAGTAATAGAATTTACTTCATATTTCTCCTTTTCTACAATCTTCCTTTGTTTTTTTTAATCTCTTCCCACAGGTTTCCAATTCAAAACTGCAAAAAAAAAGGAAATACAAGAAGGAAGATCAAATTCTATTCTACATCTGTTTCTTTTCTAAGACAGGGAACACTAAGTTGAGGAATTGACTTCAGGATAAGAAATATTCTTTTAACAAAGCAACGAAGTGCTGAAATAGATTGTCAGGAGAATACTGGAATCTGTCAGATTGCCTTTAAGAACAGGCTGGAGGGAAATCTGTCAGGAAAGAGAGTTGATCCTTAGGGTGATGAAATAACATAAATAATCTCTTTGGCTCTGTTTTATAGATTTCTCTGAGTATTGTGGTGTGCTGTTTTGACTTACAACACAATACCACTCATGGCCTGTACAAAGCTAGCCAAGTCTGTGTGTTTTGATTTTCTTATACCTTCCTTTATCTGTGAATGTTCAGGAACAGCTAGTAGATTCTGTAGCTGGTATTTCAGGAGATGGGGTAAGTGAATATTTCAAAAAAAGGATGTTTGAAAAAATTGTACTCATTAAATGACACTAAGACTCTCGCAATGAGGTGATGCTATAGAACTGGAATAAAATATTCCAATACACAGATATATTAGCTTTAATCTATGGAACCTTGTCTACCCAACTGAAGATGTTAGGCAAGTGGGTTTTGGTTAATTTAAAGACTCCACCTTTCTTAGTTACTAGGTGTGAACAAACATACAAAATCCCATCCTGCAGCTGGAACACAGTCAACTGTAATAAGGGTTTCTCTAGGGTGCTGAAGATGTGCTGTAAAAGG
The DNA here is from genome assembly GCA_013397055.1 of Pachycephala philippinensis. Taxonomy (NCBI): domain Eukaryota; kingdom Metazoa; phylum Chordata; class Aves; order Passeriformes; genus Pachycephala; species Pachycephala philippinensis. The sequence goes on along the minus strand of VWZT01014473.1, from coordinate 148,775 downwards.
TCCTTAAGATGAGTGGAAATACCTTATTTCAATTTCATCTACAGTGCCTCTCAGATAGGGCCAGTCCTCTGTATCATTTAGTGAATGCTTCACTCACTCTCTTTTGTGACCAATTAATCTCTTCCACACCATTCATTTTAGTAGTAGCACTTCTTTGTCAAGTAGTTCTTCAATGGTTTGGGCAGGTATTGAAAACATGTGCTTTGGCAGTCACTGGAGTACCAGACACTGATAATTTTTTGTAGCAGAAAAAGCACTTTCTCTCACCATCATCCTTGGGATGTGTGAAACGAGGTGCAATGCAAAAGCAGTGAGTTGACCTCCACTTGTCAGGACTAGGGAACGAGTGAATGCCCATAGAGAGCTGTGGCAGGTACAGGAGGGGTCTGTGCACAGGATGTGACACCAAGGTCTGTCTGGGCAAGGCTCAGGCATTGGCTTGCCTTCTTGTCTTCAGTCACATGTTCACAGGCTACACAGATAACTGTAGAGGATGTCAGACAGCTGATTTCCTGGGCTGTAAGTGAAAATCCTTTAGGTATCCACTAGGTGGTTATAGCATCAAGTGCGAGCTCCAGAGATTCCCTTCCAATGAAGAGGTTTGCTCATACATGGTGGGAGTGTGATGAGAACCACCCCCAAGGACTTGGCCCTTTCTTGGAGGGCAAGGAGGGCATAAATGTGTCTGTATCTGGCTGAAGCTGTTTCTGTTTTCTTTGCCTATTTTTCATTTATCTGTTACCCGTTTTTCCTCTCCACCTCTCTTTTTATCTACAGAGGTACTTCAGTTCAACTTGGTGTTTGTATTTTCATGAAAAAAATCTTTCTGTTTTGATCCGTATCTCTATACTAGATACTATTTATATTTTTTCTCTTTTCACTTTTCTGTTCTTTTTCTCTTTACCTCCTGGTATTTAATAAAATCCTAGGAAATTCAGACCATAGCTTTCAATTCCTATGGCAAAGCTTTTGTTCCTAGCTTGACTTGAAGGGGTTTCAATATTTTTTGTCACTGCAGTGATATAAATACATGGTTTTATGGAAACTTGGTTCGTCTCAATGCTGATCATGTGGAAATATTGCTCACTATGAAAATACTAGTAAGAGACTATTTAACGATGGTGATACAGATCTGTTCTACAGTGAACAGGAAATCCAGCTCATGCTGTTACCTGAAAAAAAGAATGCATAGAGAGCTTAATCCTTGAGTTATCATAGAATCACAGAATATGCTGAGTTGGAAGGGACCCACAAGGATCATCAAGTCCAGGCCCAGGAATCACACCATGTGCCTGGGAGCATTGTCCAAACACTTTTTGAACTCTGTCAGGCTGGTGCTGTGACCACTTCCCTGGGGAGCTGTTCCAGTGCCCCACCATCCTCTGAGTGGAAAACATTTTTCTAATATCTAACCTAAACCTCCCCTGACTCAGCTTCATGCTGATCTCATCTGGATTCTATTACTGATCACCATGTTTAAAAAGGGTTTAAAGTTGACTTGTTCATTATTCCAGGTCCTTAATAGTAAAAAATGTCTTCGTTTTAGTTTTTTTTTTTTTTTTTAACCCATAAATAACAAAATTTAGAACTGGATCTCAAAATTGTCTTTCCTTGTAAAAATAAGAATGCCATTTTAGAACAACTTTTCCTAAAAGCCTGAAAAACATTTGTATAATCTGATTTTTCTAAAAGATTGTAATAGTCCTAAAAGTTCTGGTGCTAATCCTGCTTCTTAAGTACTTTTCTCCTACTAGGGACCATTTTTTCAAAGCAGCTCCAAAACACTGAGTCAGCCAACTCCATATGATACCTTGCACACATTGAACTTAAAATGTCAAAACAAGATCCATATTCCTGAAAAACAGCAAAGGCAGAATAATTTTTTCAAATTGTATAATTTATCTTTTTTTAGCCTGCAGGCAAATAATGAAAAATTTAAGTTTTGTGTGCTTCTGCCTGGGAACTGCTTCACATCATCAAGTGATTATATGCCATGATATGAAAGGCCAAGCTGTTGATTTCATGAGATAATGGTGTGGCTGTTTGAATTGCTGAGCAGAACCAAGTAGCTTGCTGAGAAGAAGTGAGGAAAGGTATTTTCTTATTTCCAGTTTTCTTAATTAGTTCAGCCAATAGCTGTTTTTGCTTTGGACTACTCAATAACTTTGCACTGTTGTATTTATTCACATAAGAAATATCTTGTTTTTTGATTCCTTTGACATGTAGCTAGACCTAAGCCTCAGAAGTCATCTTCATCTGTTCCATCATCATAAGAGCAGATGTTGCAGTGAAAGAAACAGGAGCTGACTTTCAAAGGTACTGAGAAGAGTATCTGTAAAATCAGCTACTAGTAAGGAATCATGAATATAAAACTACAAAATATAAACCGAAATCAACCGCTGTAGGAACTGTTTTCACTGAAACTGAAAATGTTGTGGTAGTTCCAGCCCACTGGAATAATGGAACATTTGAAAACTGCTGTACTGAGATGTGACTGGAGGCATGGGAGGCACAATTATTCCACGGTATTAGCTTTATAAGGATATCTTTGATGATCTGTCAACTTCTGAAGCTGTGGGCAACCCACAGGACACTTCTTGCTGACACCAGAGACACAGAAGGGTAATTAATGAAAATCTTCAAGTGCTGAAACAATGAAGCTAATGGGATTTTGAAATTTTGCATGCCTGGGGTCAAGACCATTCATTTTGACCTTCCCCAGAGACTTAAGAAGGAAAAAGGGATTAAAGCTGTAAGGAGTGAGAGCACCTGACCCGTGTAGGCATGAGAATTTGGCTGTCCATGTCTCCCAGGTGATGAAGAAGCATCAGTATCAGGTTTTAAAAACTGGAGGTTTTTTTGTAAGATACCCTTACCACGCTTTGCATCAGATCTGGCTGGTGGCTGAAGAGCAACTGACACTGAAAGAAAAGACCAGAACAGGGCTAGTGATCTTTTACAAAGATCATCAATGCAACTCTCAGGGTGGCTGTGACTCAAAAACTGAGATACCCTGCACAACCTCCATCCCTCCATCCTCCCCAAGCAGGAAGGAAGATGGGCAGAATCTGAGAAATGACTGTGATGCTTTGCACAGGCTGTAGAGGGATTTGTAAAAATATGTATTTTGTCAGCCTCCAGTTAATTTCAATATTAGGTACTTATGCTACAAAATGACAATGATTTTCCTGAATGTTATAATAAGAATACATTATAATCATAAAAATGACCATAAAAACTGCTTATAATAAAAGAAAAACTCTACAAGAAGGTCAGATAATCATTTATGAGGAAAAAGTGACAGCCTTAAAGTCTGTCGTTGAAAAAGTAGATGTATTTTAAGAAAATATATTAGTTTGGACATGATTTGTTATACAAAGCTTTCAGCCAAAGATAAAGGGTTTATCCACAGCTAAGTGTACCTTCATAAATCAACTAGCAAAATAATTCCGAATGTCTTGTATTCCAAATATTCGATTAGGACCTTGAGTAATAGCTAAAACACATTTTTTATTTCTTACAGAAGTGTATGGCTTCAAGAGAATAACATGACATTGTCACCACAGGTACTGTGGAGTTCTGAACATCTGAAAGGATTTTGTGGATTCTATTTATGTGTAAGTTGTTTCCAGCCCTTTGTACCCACTGAGAGTCCTGTACAGTACTGAGAACAGCCTGGAATCTCTGACAAATACCTGGCAGTGCCAACAGCTGGAGTAGGCAGAATGTGAACTCCCTGATATGGAAAGTCATCCAAAAACATGCTTCTTGGATCCCAACTCTCCTTTACTTCCTAGTAGCTAATTAAATATTTGCCATCAAAGTGAATTAATAAAAGTAAGTTAAAAATTAATGTTGAGAAAGTGCTTCACATACTCCTCTATGCAGGATTTTGTATCTGTCCCTTATGGGCAAGAATAGCTGAACCAGATACTATTTCCACAGTGATTTTTTATGCATTTTTGTGATGTGACAAATATTTGTTGACAGTTTGTTACAGGTTGCCATTGTGGACCCACAGGCTTTTGTGGAGCTGTGGGAGAGAACCTGCAGAGAGAAACAGGACATGTAGAAAATGTGACTTCAGCAGAAAAGTGGAATAAACTTGATTGATTTACAGAGGAGACTGGGATGGAGATTGTGGCAGTCTTCAAGTGTATAGAAAGACTCTGCTAAGAGAAGAAGGATTTTCTGGTACTGAATTTAAACAATGGCCATGGTGGTCCAGTTTGAGCATTGATAAGTCTTATATTTATTAAGTATATTTACAGTCAACAATAAAATGCTTAGCTGTACTGGAAAATCTCCATTTGGCTATTTAAGGAATTATTTAGACACAAATTGTCAAGACGTCTGTAGATGACTTGGGCTGGGGCAGGGGATGCCCCAGGAAAGAGAAGCATCTAAGTTATAAGCAGGAGTTTTGTTTTTATGTTTACTCAGGGGGGAAATATTGAAAACATAACATTTCTTCCTTGGGTGATAAGAGAACAACGTTCTTTGCGTCAACTACTTCTCTCCCCAGCTAGTAATATAAAAAAAAAATCACAATACTCTCGCCACTACATTCACTGAATTCAGCAGAGCTGATGGCTGCTTTCAGGTCAATATTAGAATTAGTGTAGTATGCTACCATTTTATTTTAATCTTGTGGAGAGCTGAAGCAAAGGTATATTCAAGGTTGATTAAGCCTGCAAAATTCTTTAATGAAATGCAGAGTAGAAATGCATAATTTATTTTCAATATATTTCAATTACTTCAATTGGAGGTATGTGTTACAATGTGATTTAGATTAAATATATTTTAAATGTATCTCTATTCATTTTAATAAAGAAAACAGTACAGTCTATAAGTAATTTGAATAGTTAATCATGTACACAACAGGCAGTATAAATGAGGAAAACAATGATACTAGAAAGCTGACTCAACTCTTCTACACTAGATGTGTAAGGAGGTAAGAGTCCATGGTACTCAACCAAAATCTCCAGAAAAAAACTTGTGGAAGACAGAAGAAAAAGCATACCTCAACTTTGTGGTGCTTGTTGAGGACTCGTGCAGATACTTATATCTTATGGAAATGGCTGTCCTTGATTTTCCCAAAGGGGCAGTTCATTCATGTGTCAAATTTTGTGCTCAGCAGACCAAATGTTCTAAGTTCAAAGTGTGTATTAATTATGTAGTTAACTATTTGCAAATAGTCCATCCCGAATTTTAAATAGCTGGCATACTCTGGGGAAACATGAAATGGTGAAGTTTTCTCCTGGAGCACTGGGGAAGATTTCTGTCTCTTCTACTCGAAATAACAACATAATAGGTTCCTGAGAAATGATAAACATGATGTTGCATTGCTGAGCACCCTTTCCTTGCATCACTTGTTGCTGGAACTCCGTGTGTTTTGTCAGCCCTGAATGGAATGGATTTATCAGCTTCCAAAAGACAAGAGGCAAATGAATCCTGCAGATAACTCCATGGCTTTTTGTACCCTATGAACATTGATATCTTCAGAAATCTGACTGGTTTTGTTTATTGAATAAAACATCCAAAAGTGGAATCCCTGGATTTATGCCCCATTTGAATGTAATGTGTAACCACAATTTACTCCCTGTGGTGTTAGATGTTTTGGGTTGTCTTAAAGACCACTGTTAGGTTGGTTTGTTTGTTTGTGTGTTTTGGTTGGTTTGTTTTTTTTGCTTTCCCCCCTAAGAGCCAGCATTGCATAGTCAAGTTACTGGTGTCCTGTGGACTCCCACCTGCAGCTTTCAGCATGGGCTGCATCCACTGGAAATGCACAGTGGCATTACAGAGTAACAACCCCTTCAAGAGTTGAACGGTTGAAGTCATGCAAAAGATTTTGTCATTTGTCATTATAATCCAATACAGCAAAACAGTTACCTTATAGGGATGAGAATGGGAAAGGCTTTTATATGATTACATCACAAGATGATAAATGAGAGCAATTTGTGTTCATTATGAGAACAGCATCCCAAAGAGAATGTTGTTATAAATTTTGTCCTCCTCTCCCTTCCTCCACTGCAAAACTAGCACAGCAGCTTAGAAATAAGCAAGCAGGCTCTGACAACAATCCAGAGGGAGGAAAGCAAACCAGTGAAGATTTGTCTACATTTTACTCTAGCAAGAGTAAAATGAGAATTAGAAAAGTAAAGGAGAAACACAGAATGATAATTAGGACAAATCCTTAAAATTCTCCCTTTTTATTGAATAACGAATATTTTCATTTACTAGAATGTTCATCCTGTGTGGAAAACAAATAACTTGTTTGTGAAGTGGAACAAAATAATATTTTGCAAATCAGACAAAACATTTTATTTGATAAGCTGGAATTGTTTCAATTTGAATGTAAACCATGAACATTTTAGTGTTTATTACAAATCTGAGAGAAAAATATTTAAAACTTATAATTGTTCTTAAATTTTCTTTTAAGCTAGAGATGTCAATCTGCCCTCAGCAATTTTGGGTTGATAAAATTTGCATTTTCAAAAGAAAAAACCTTTGGTGGGTAAGTTTCCCACCCAAGTATATACCTGAATGAGTACTGATATCAGCAGTTAGCTAATCTTCTCTTCCTTTTCCCATAGGTATCACTGCAGCAGCAACAACAGACTGGAACAAAATCCTCTGATGCATTTGCTTTCTGTGGCCTGCTAATTGCCAACTATTCAGCCATGATGCCTTAGTTTGTGTTTATGTGGTCTGGATTCTAGGATTAAGACCAGCTGCATTCAGTCTTGGATCTTTATGCCCATTTAAAAAGATGTTAGGAGATCTGCTTTCCTCTTTCCACCCCTATTTTTCTTCTCTCCAACACTTTAATAATCTCTTCATCCTCCCTGTATCACCTGTGATATTTACAAGTTGGTCATGGAAAAAGCAGTGCAAACACTCTTTGTGCTGATAGAGAAAAGATCAAGGATGAGCTCAAACACCTGTGTCTCCTAAATCCTTATTGATGTGTGCCCTGAAGCTGATTGAAGCCATTACTGGGTAGTGACTTGTCAGTGCAAGTAAAAGGGAAGAGAGTGAATTGAATTGGTACTTTTGTGGAATAGTCAGCATTAATGGTCAAGGGTCTTGTGATGCTCTTGAACACCACCAATAGAGGGCTTTTCTGCTAAATTGAAGACCTTAAAAATAGTGCTGAGGAACTCTGTGAAGAGGGGGAATCAGGAGAGTCCAGAGCAAATGTCAGAGCTCTAGGGATGAGGTGGCTCTGAGATGACAGCAATGGGAAGGCAGGTCTGTGGGTGCTGCTCTCCTGTCAGGAGATGGTGTAGAAAAGTAAAATGAAAGTATTTCTGTGTAGAAATCAGGCATTAGTTGTATGCCTGCTCTTCTGTTCTGGGGCTCTGCCTGCCCCATAACTGTGATGAGGAGAGCAAGAGGGCAGCAGGCTGGAGGGAATTGCAGATGGTGCATGTTCACATCAGCAGGTAATGTCAGGAGTAGCAGAGTGAGACAACCTGCACTGGATACTGCAGCTTATTTAAGAACTGATGAGGTTACAGCTAAGCAATCTCCCTGTCTCCAACCCCAAGTTTTCTCATCCTATTGCTTCCCTGTCCCACTGCAGTAGGGGCTCAGTGAGTGGCTAGGTGGGCATTTGGACCTTAGCCAAGGTTAATCTGCCACACAAAGTCAGTCACTGAGGTTTATGTATTCCTCTAACTCATGGAGGTGAAGATGGTAGGAGAAAAAAATAGCGTTTAAAAACACTTCAGTATGAAGTGGCCTCAGCATGAGATACTTCAGGTCTGTATCTTCTTTCAGGATTTTTTTGCGACCAGTCAAATACTTCAGCAAATTATAATAGGTGGTTGTTACACCTGCAGACAGAGTAGATGCTGTGAATTTCAAAGCATTTAAAACACTGGTAGTAGACAATACCTATTTTTTATTTGAATTTTTGTCTTGTGTATAGGTTGAAACTACTTACATGGCATAGTTTATTAAACATCTACTTGTGAGAACAACTGCAATATCATTACTTTTACTTTGTGCCGGGTGCTGTGGACCTAGCCAAACAAACCTGCTCTAATCATACCTATTACTATTGACCTAAGTGAATAAGCTCACTTTCCTTTTGCCAGCAATATATTTTCTCCTAAATAAATATTTTATTGGTACGTAGCATTTTGCAATGTTTCCCAATACTGAAAGGAGTTCATGCATAATCGAATTATTTCTTCTCATTGTAGTTTTAGCTAGTCTAGAAGTCTGGCACACCAAAACGTTTTCTGTGCTATCACCACCTACACCAATGCATATTATGAGCTATCCTCCCAAGAGCAGCACTGTCAAATCTTCTATTTGGCAGGTGGCAAGGAGAAAATGGTATTAATTATACTACTGTGATTTCTTCCAAGCCTCTCATAGAAGCATAGAATTGTTAAGGTTAGAAGAGACCTCATCAAGTCCAACCATTGGCCCAGCAGTGCCAAGTCCACCACTAAACCATGTCCCCAGGTGTTTCTGCCTGTTCCATTTATTTGTGCTTCAGGCATGTTCAAGGAGCAACACCACCTTATGGGACACAGTACCATGAGAGTATTTCCACAGGCACTCAGCTAAAGTACATTTTCTGAAACATCTGCCTTCTAACCTTCAAATGGAAACTAGTCAACTCTTCATTCCCTCTCAAGCTAACCTATTTGTGAAGATGGAGAAACAACAGAAGCAGCAGTGAGAAATTCTTTTAGTTCATACTGATGGTTAAAATCTGGAGAGATAGAAATTAGTGCGTACTTTAGGAAAATAGGCAACTTGTTATGGTACTTAGTTGCTTTTTATTCTCCTTTGAAGCTATGTCTGGAGCTCTTATTTTCAGTAAATTGTTTCTAGGCTTACTCTCTCATGCAGTAGAATAATTAGACTTGTATTCCCTAATTGTGTGGAGAGGAAGGAGAGAAAATTTGAACCCTGTTCAATATTTTCTGGATTTAATGCGTAATCTACTGATGTTAAAAGGAGAAAAATTGTGAAACACATCAATGTGGTAACCTCAGAGATGGTAATTAATTAATTTTGCTAGGGTGAGCTCTGTGAAGACGTGGTGCTGCTCCAGATTATGCACATATGAAATGTCAGTGCTACCAAAGTTTGGGAATCCAATTTGTCCAGGTGTGTGCTATTTTTCATAAAACCCGAAATCCTTCCCATATAGTTACTGAAATTCTTTTTGTGTTGCTTTAAATATATTGCTGTCAAAGTACTGCTAACTTTTATGGCACTTCACTGTCAGGATTTTTATTTTCAGTATTCATCTCTAGTATTCATCCTTTCTTATCTTACCTGTCACTCACATCTCTGCTTTAAACTTTCTAAACAGATTCATTAATATTCTTGATATTATAAAAACATGATTATGGAATATGCCTTGGAGGTAGAAGTTAGGGATCAGTAGACCCAAAAGTTTATCACTGTTATGTCTGGCTTCAATCAACAGCCAGAAATGTATGACATATAAGTATTTTTAGTTGTTTTTATCCTGTATTATTTTGATCTATAAATTGATATAAACTCCAGTAAAGATGCTTCGTACACTGAAGAATGCCAAGTAGGCATCAAAAGCTGACAGGAGACTTAAACGTCTTACTGAAGCATAGCAATCATTTATGAGCAAGTTAGGTATGGAAAATGGCTCCAAGTCCAACTGAGACTTTCACATCCATAGGTAAGAGAAAACTTTTCAATTAAGATGATGGATGAACTGTTTTTCTTGTTTAAAAGAACAGAAAAGAGTTTTGGGACAAAAAAAAAAGAACTGATCCAATCCTTCCCTGAAGTCTTGAAAGGGAAAATGGTATCAGATGTGATGATGGAAGATGCAGTGCAGCAGCAGAAACCAAGGGCCATGTCACATGTTGGTTGAATCAGAGTCATCTTATGCCAATTTTGAAGCAATAAAGGCTTTCAGGAGTATAGTAGGATGTATGTATTTGTATCTCAGTGGTCAAAGGGAGAATGCCAGTTCTGTGTATTGAGTAAGAGAGTACCACTGAGACGACAAGATCCAGTGCTGGAGAAGTGGTTTTGTACCTAAGTCTCCAATTCCAAGTCTTGTAAAAATAAAACATAAATTGTTTTGAAAAGAGAAGAAAAAAGAAACAGTTCTCTTCAGTGCAAGTTGTAAAGCATTTTTATAACATGTGACTTATCCTGGAGAAGCAACTAGTGTAAAGGGTCTACCTCTGGAGCCTTCTTGGTGTTACTACATTCTAAGATCAAATATAACTTGGAGGTAGAGTCTTGAGACTGACAGCTGAAAAAAGAAAACAGTGGATTTTAATTATAACTAACAATAGGCTAGATGTAATAAACAGGCAATAAATATTTTAATAAACATACAATAATCACAATATACGGTAAATACAATATGTATGGTTATATACAGTGTAATATTTATGTTATTATCACCAATGCCTTCCTGCAGTCCAAATCTTCCTCTTGCCCCTTTGTTTCATCTGTAGAAGCCTGTTTTTGTCTGTACTTGTGGGTTGCTCTTTATTACATCTGTATAGTGCTCTGAACAAGACTCCCATGACCTGTTGGGAAGCCTTGAGGCTTTATTGCAATTTGTAATAAGATAGAATTAGAGTCCCAAATAAAATCAGCAAGAAACTAGCCTCAAAAGTGAAATGGTTTAACTAGTTTAAGAGTGCAAGCTGGGAGCAATGCAGGAAGTAAACACCTTAGACTGAGGAGAGTAAATTAGGTTCTTTAAACTATTTTGATTTTAATAATCTCTTTATAACACAGGCAGACCAATTTTTTAGAAAGTATGATATTTAATCTGACAATGGTCCTTTAATAGTCTATCTATACTCACTGTTGCTGCCATTGTCTCTTTGCTACCCTTAAATGTCACTGTCCTCAAAATGCCTTTACTTTCTCTTCTGTATTGGATGTGCTGCCTTACCAAATACCATTGGCTGCAATTTTGACTGCAAAGCTCCTGCTTCAATTCCTCTCTTCCAGTAAAGAAAATGGCTGAACTATGGATTGTGGCAAAGTTAATCTTAGTTGGGAACTTGTGGCCAGTGCTTGCTGCCTCTCTTGTCACATCTGGAGTGCTGTGGCAGCTGCTAACCATTTAACCTCTTTTTTCCCTAATGGGTCTTTACAGTCGTCCATTTGGAAACTAAGTAGATTTGAGCTTGTTTGTCTTACAAGAACCCCAGATTTTTCTCTGGAAATGTTTGTACATTTTAGGAAGAGTTCATCTTCTACTTTCTCTCTGTTCTTTGCTCTTTCAGTTTCAGTATCTTCTGTCCAATTACCACTGTCACTAATAATGTTGTACAAGAAGGAAAGCTCAGGCTAGAAAATGTAAGAGGAGTACAAGAACTCAGCACATGAGCTTGCATGGAGTAAGGGATGAGCACTGGATCAATGCAGCTTCAATGGAGAAGCTCACTGTGTGGAAGGGAAGGGTGGAAGGCCTGGCCTTGAACACAGAGTCCCATGGGACAGCAGCCTTTTCTGGTGGGTTCCCTGTCTAAACTGGGTGACAAGTGCCTCTCAGAAGGGCCTTCATCCTTGGGGATTGCTGCTGCTTTGTGTAGCCTTGCTCTCCCTTTTATTTTAGCTCATCGTGCTTTTTGATGTATTCTTTCAGCCGTGTTCTTTAAAAGCTCCTGGAGATGTCTTACAGCATGATCTCATTCATTCAGCACAGCTTACACCTTTCTTTGGCATTTCTTCAGTAGCTTGACAACACAGCTGTCAGAACAAATCACTCTGCAGACCCACCTTTTTAATGTGTAGCCGTGTGTATGCACACGCACACACACAAATTTAAAGTTTTGATAAGTATCCCCCAACATCTTATTAATAAATCAAAAAAGAATATGTGGTTAAGTACTAAATGCAGGCCTAGGAGGGAAACAATGTCCATAATCAGAATATTATCTCTATTCTCATAAGGAAGGGAACAAGGCCAAGAAATAGAAGAGCCCTCACCTCACGAAAAAATTAGGAATAGACCCAAGCACCAGATCAATTCACCAGTCAAGTATATATCGTGTGTAATGATTTTTTTCTGTATTATTTTTAATGAACAATGTGTTTTCAGAAAAGTGACAGATTTACCATTCGAGTGTCCTTTATTAGTAGATTAAGGTCCCATTGTGTGAAGTGTTGTAAATGTGTGTCATAAAAGAGTGTTGCTGATCTGCCCTGAGGACTTCACTGCCTTACAGAGCCAAACAAAGGGCCTCAGAAAGGAAATAAGTGTTTAAATGGAAAAGCAAAAATGTCTCTGATCCAAGCCTTTTATCTGAGTTGCTAATGAACTTCTCTGTCTTTCTCATTTCCCACATCAATTCATTCAGAAGGATGAGAAAGTGTCCAGTTATAATGTGGTGAACTTCTGGCAGGTGATATTTGGAAAGACTGGTTAGTATGTTGGCTTCTGGTCATTGGAAGACAGAAATCCTTCACTAGACTGGACCAGATTTTTGTGACTGAGTAGCACCTGTGAAGATGCATCTACGTTATCTGCGGTATAACATCTTGTAGTTCTGCAAGTTTTACAATCATGCCTTGGAAGCCTAATGAAGAGGTTATCTAGGGGCTATCAGTTCCCCTAAATGTTTCACCACTCTGCAGGAAACTTTTCACGTTAAGTAATCCAACCTGCTAAACCTTGTAATGTTGCCAAATTTCAACTGACCACGCCAGGACTCCTGGTGGTATAAGGTCTTTAGAGCCAAAGTACTCAAGGAAAAGATGTTTTGAAAACTGTGGGAATTTTCACACTGAAATATTAAAAAAGTATGCAAAGAGTCATTTGGTTTCCAAGCGGGAGAACCAATGCCCTTCCCCAGTACTGGCTGTCCAGCGAAAATCAGTGCTCCTGAAAGATAATTAGTCTTGTAAATCTTTGTGCAGAGTTTGTGAAACATGGCATCTCCACTGAAACCAGTTGCAACTTCTCTGTTGACTGATGCATTTTCATCTTGAGCGGTGTAGCCGATTATCTGAAAGAATTAGATCTGTAGACAGAGAGAATTTATAAGAATAAAACCAGAAAAAAACTTGAGAAAGAAAAAAAAGAGCAGCAAATCCACTGAGAGCACAAGGAAATAGCCTTTTAGTAAGTTACCTTTCTACTTCAGTATTAATGTTACATCGTTCTGTTTGCTGTACTTTGCACAGTCTTAGAAAGCTATGAAATATTTTACACATTCTGTACTTTCCCCCACTGCTAATGCCTCTTCTCCCATCTCACAGAAAATATTCAAATTATTTAAATATTTCATGTTGCAGAACCTAGCAGTACAGTGCAATATGTGTAGACACACTTGGGAAAAGGATTTTAATATTACTTTTAGAATCACAAATTATTCATGGAGTGCAAATAACAAACTGGTGGAGAGCGCAATCTGTGGTAAAAGCACTTACCTTTTCTTAACATTTTCCGATGTAGTTGGCATTGACAGATCATCAGATCTTTAGTGCATTATTTATTAAATGTTTTAGCATAACCTTTAAATATTCAGTGAGCACTTAGCCCACAAAAGACATGGCTGACTGAAGATGCAGTGATGCTGATGACGGAAGCCTGTTCCACAGTTTCCTCTAAACTACTGGTACACGCATTTTGTGTTTTAATAGGGACCATTTTTCTCTTGCTTGTATTACTGATTCCATCCTTTTGGGAATTGTGACTTATGCTTCACTGTGTTGAGAACTCAACACAATATTTTATGGACTGATGTGCATGGCTTTACTGTATTTAACTGTGAAGATTAGAAAACATTGAAAGGGTTGTAGTGGTTAATGTACCAAAACTAAAGTTGAAGGAAATGCATTTTCTAGACTAATTTATGGTTTTCTAGGAAAGTAAAACGCGAAGAGCCAACAACTTCAGTAATTTAAAACAATGAAGTACACAAGAAAAGAAGCAAAAGCAGAACACATCCTTCAGTGAGTGCTCTGTCTGCTCATTCAGTTTGTCCCGGCATATTGAAATGAATAGACTGTATATTTCTGAGAACATAATCTCCCTAATTTAATCTGTCTCTAGTTCTTCAATGTTTTATGGCATTTGGAGATTGTGACAGAGCAATATTTCAGAACAGCTTCAAAACTTAAGGAAACCCAGATCCCAACTTTACTGTTTACTTTCTTTTTTTCATTTCTGTTTGTTTGTTTTCTAATAAATAGCCCATTTCCTCCATTTCCCAACCAGATTCCTTTTTTTGAGGAACAAGGATAATTACTGCACTTCGGGTTTATTTCTGACACTAGTATGGTATGGATTGTGTGACCATCAACCTATGACAAGCCCAAAAGGTTGATAGGGAGCATTAGAGAGGAGATGCAACCAAAAATACCAGAAGAGGTATTTATACACTACTCAGTGTAGTGAGATTGGTTCCTTTTGGGAGTATAAACACTGTTGTAGCCTGAGCCTCCAGCAATCACTAATTCAATTCCTAGTGCTGAAGAGAAGATAACACCAGGACTGCACAGGATGGAAGGAAGCTTTGGGCTGAAATGTGCCTGATAGCGAGGCAGGTTTGAGGGGTGCACGCCCACATCCAAGCTGCTTTCGTCAGTCTCACTGAGTTACCTTCCACCAGGGAACCTCCTGCCTTGTGACTGACACAATTGGACCTGGTGTGGTGCAGCCTGGGAAATTAAGAGCCCTGAATCAGAAGAACCAGTTACCCTATTTAACTGTTAGTAGAGAAGGCATTAGAGAGAACTCTCTGTATCCCAGGGAGTTTTTGCTTTTGCATCAAGAACAATCAACTTTAAATGATCTTTATCAGGCCAGCATAAGAAGGATAATTAATAAACAACTCCCTCAGAGAAGCAATACTCGCAGAAACACTGTAAAACAGTGTTGTCTGTCTTTACCATAAAATTTGCAATTTGTGATGTAAATCCAAAATGTCATTTCCAAGGGGATGCATGCCTAAATCAAAGCACAAAGTAATTCACTGTTGCTGAACCTCACCTTACAGCCAGACTTCTACAAAACTTTTCTTTTCTTTCTGCTGACTATTGGCAGATGTCAAGACCTTGTTAAAAAATCTCAGTGATTCAGATGGACACCTTGTTAGCATTACCTCTTCATTTCATCTCTCTCAAGAGTCCTTGAAGTGTGGCCGTCATACAGTGTATAAGCCAATCCCAGTTTAAATAAAGTTAGTGAAAATGCCACAATTTGATTCTCAAGAAAAATTCTGTACCTAACCATTACATGTAAACAAAAAAACCCCTTGGGGTTGAAAGACTTTAAGAGGTCATTTAGTCCATGCCATTGCAAAAATGTGGTCAAAAATACAGATACTGTCCCTAACAAATTTCAATCTAATCAGTCTTAAAATCTCCAAAGGAGAAAATTTGTCAATGCTGCTGTGTATATATATATATATATATATATATGTATGTATGTATGTATGTATATATTTTTGGTGTGTGTTGTCCAGTGTAAAACTGTATTTATCATTAAACAGTTTTGCAGCAGCTAACCCTAATCTCCTTTGTTTTAAATCCAGTTCATTTCTTCCTGTCATATCCCCACTAACTTTGAAAGAAACTGCAAGAGTTTTCTTTACAGAAGCTTTTCAAACATTGGAAGGCAATTAGTGTGCTTTCCTTCCCCTTCTCTTTCCTAGGCTGAGGAAGCTCCTCCAGCCTTTTGTGCCAAGCTGTATTTTTCAAATCCGTTATCGTTCTTTCTTTTTCATAGAAAACAGGCTCCAGACATTTGTCCTAAATAGCAACCAGTAGGGCAAAACAATGACTTCCACTCTGTTTGGCTGTGTCAGTCCTGTAAACACCACAGGGCTCTTGATGCTTTGATGGGATCGTTGTACTGTGGAAGAAAACCCCAAATCAGTGCTTACTGCAGCTCCCACATTTTCTGTAGCCGATCTGCTAACATCAGTTTGGGTAGCACTTCAAACAGGAGTGGATTTGAACAGCCTGTGCCACATTGAACGAATCTGGTTTGGTTTTTTTTAATACTTTCAAAACCATTTCAAAACCTGTTTTAGTGTGTATGCCTACTCTCTTATCAAAATTAACTGCATGCACAATCCCTATTTATTTTTAATATAGAGGAAAAGATGATATAATCTATGTCTCCTTAAGCTTTTCAGCAAGTTATTTACTCTTATTTCCTCTTTTATATGAGTCAATCAATATGTTCAGATGCTTAGAAAGTTCCTGATACAGCTTTTTTGGTCTCCTATTATGATTTCCATCTTTTCCCCCAATGGAATGATACAACATTATACTTTTATTGTAGTTGTATTTTTTTTTTTCAATTTGCCAATTCTTCTGATTTGTTGTCCCCTCAGGTTGTCTTTCCATCTCTTCCTGTTCCTTCAGTTGTTGAAGTCTCCTTTTTTATTGATGGCCTACTATTTTAGTTTCCTATTCTGGCTTCTTCCTATATTTAGCTTTTTTATAGAAAGCAACACCCTCTCCCCACCCTGGCTGCTTGCAACATCTTGCTAATAATTTTTGTGTCAAAAGAACATAAACAGCAAAACCAAGTTCTTATTTCTCAATAAAAATAAATATATAAGCACAAATATAAATATGTAAAAAATAATTAAAATAAATAGAAACTAATTACATAACTATAAATAAAATAAAATAAAATAACTCCCTATAAATCTGTGTAGCTGTGCCCCATACAATTTCTGCTCTAAATTTTTATTTTCTTTTATTTTCCAAATTCTGTGTGGTTACAAGGGTCTCTGCTGACAGTGTGCATATATTATGTAGATGCTTCCAGACATTTCTGGGAGTTTTGATAACCAGGTTGGAGTAGCTGGAATCATTGTGCAGGTTGGCATTTTGACTTGGAAGGCAGTTGGGACTCAAGGGGAATGCAAAGGGGAAGATGACGTAAAAAATGAGAGAAGATAATGCCAGCAGTCCTTGAATGCTACTCCTGTCACATATTCCTCTCTCCATATCTCCTGCTGCATCCAGCAGAAAGCAAGGACCCTATCTGATGTTTCAAACCCTGGCCAGCAGGTAGGGTGATGCATGAGGAAGGTAGGAAATAACATCAGAAGAAGTTGGACGAAGTCATGGCACTCAGAGCCAGCCAGAGCCTTGAGGTGACTCTGCCTAAGCAATTAATTTAAACCAAGCATGTTAGCAGCACCAGATGGCCTTTGAACAACAGGAAAAATGTTTTACTGGAACATGGAACATTTTAAACTAGGGAAAGCTCAGGCTGAATCAGAATATGAATAGGAGGGGGACGCACAGTCAAGAACTGCTGTGTCTTTGTGAGACAGATCCTCACCTCCAGGTTGTTCCTGGGCCAGAGGCTGAATGACTGTTTGGTACAACAAATGCCACAGAGTTCTTACTCTGGGTCCTGAGGACATGCCTTTCTCCCCATGTATAGCACCTGCCTGTCTACTGTCTCCCTGCTCTGCCTAGGACTCTTTCAGTTCCTGCCTGTGTCTCTCCAGCTTGCTCTCCCTGCCTGCCTCATCCCTCTGTGTGGGGGGTCCTCCACCAGAAGGGAGCTTGTTTGCTGCCAGGGAAAGAGGAATTTCTCCTGTCTTTCTAGGCAAAGGCAGCTTTCCTCTGGTCTGCCCATGCACAGCATTTTGGCAGAATGGGTGCAGAGCAGATGCTCTCCTAAGCTTAACTGAGTGTAGGACACAGAGCAGACACTGTCCCTCCTCCCCAGCAGCAAACCTCTCGTGCTCATAGCAAGGCAGGTGTTGTGCACAGCTATGCACTGAGTAGCCAGTCAGTTACAGAATGGATTTGTCATGCTAACATTAGTGGCTGAAGTGGCACAGATGTCTTACACATCACCAGAGCAATGTCCCCGGTCTTCTCCTGCCTGTTGGCCTGTGTAAACTGTCCCTTGCTGACTGACTGGCCGGGCAGCATTCACGTGCTTGTTGGCCAGCTGGCTGCTGCCATCCCCTCATCAGTGGGCATTCTAATTTGGTACCTACTACTGGTTTTATGATGCCATTTGTCAAATTTGACTGAAAGTGGCCAGTGAGCTCAGAAACCACTGAGAAGGAGGGACTGACAGACAGCTCAACAGATGAATGGGCAGATGGACAGCAAGTGTCACAGCTTCAGCCTCCCTTTCATAGCAAGTCAATCTGAAAATAATGCAGAGTGAGACAAATGATTCCTTTTCCTCCCACCTAGAGACATTAATCAAAATGAACATCTATGAAAACTTCACGCTTTTTTTTTTTGGTATTTTTTCTGGAGACTGAAAAAGAACAAACAAAAGATATTTCAAGCCAGACTAGTGCATTAGTTTACAATGAAGTGGATGAGTTGCCTTTGAGTTGCCACAAAATATACCTTTTCAGCGTGCATGATCACAGTGCAAACTACTCAGAAAACTGCCTTTCTTACCACTGTAGCACTTGCCCCTCTACTTCTGCCTGGGAGAATTTCAGTTTATCCCTGACAGAGGGGCAGGGAGTAGTGAAGAGGGATGGGTGAATGATCAGAACTATCTGGAGAGAAGGTATAGAAATATAAGTGGAAAAAATCCAGATTCCTTGAAGGTTAAATGAAAATGTCTGTGACCTAACACAATGGGTTTGGTACCCTAGCATGTAGGTAGCCTGACTGTATTCCTGATTTAGGTATTTGTGCAGTGCCTAAATGCCAAAAACAATAATTAAAATTCATATAAAGATTCTAGTCTTATCTAACAAGGATGATTCACCAGCAGCCGTGGGACCTGTCAGAGAAGATTGATGGAGAACTTTCAAAGACCCTGAAGTGCCCTGAGCACTGTACAAAGGATAGACCAAGACCTTTCATCTGAGGCAAAGGGAAATACATTACGGGCTGCACATCTATTTTAATTGATTGCTTTAATCTATGAAAGTTCTAGGTCTGTTTTGAACTCCAGGATTAAAAATATCTGCACTTATCAAAGACAAAGGTTTATCAGATACAAAAATTGCTGTCCATTCAGCCTATATGCTTAATTCCACATCCCTTTCTTCTTTCCTCCACTGAGTTATCTGCAATACACAAAAGTCAGCAAAGACAGAAAAACCTTTTGTTTCAGTATGTCTTCCAGCAGGATGAGGTTAGGAACCTGCTGCTCAGCCTTGGGAGAGAGGAATGCATCAGCTCACTGCTTGGCAAAACACAGAATGCTGGTCTTGCTGACTACTTGAGGTATCAAATCTCAGTATAAGCATAATCATAGGGAGAAGAGGTTGCAGCACTTGGTTTTTCTTTCACAAGAACCCACATGAATGGGTATAGACTACTTATACACGGGATGAAAGACAAGTGAAAATCAATCATGGTAACGTTATTGATTGAAGCTGTCTTTACAGACATCTTTCACTGGCATTTTTTGTGTAACCTTTAGACATCAAAGGCTGGTCACACATGGAAATGGGCTGCTACAAGCTCTTTATAAAGCTCTCTTAGGATAAATTTTATAATCCTGCAGAAATCTTTGTTGGTAGGTAGCTAAAACATAAGAGGGGAGAAAAAAGGTTTACTCTTTACACTCTTTCAAAATAAAATCTCTGCTAATATATGCTATTTCCTAGGAAAGAACCCTTCCAAGGCCATCAGCCTGCCAAAGACAGCATTACTTCAGTTACAGCTGCTCATAGTTCTTTGCTAAAGAGAGATTTTTGTGTAGCATGTGCTGACAACTGAAACCAGCAGTATTTATTAATCATGGGCTAGTTTTTTCTTTGAACTCCGCTTCTCTGTTACCGTATTTCTTTCCATCTCCTCTCTTTAACTTTCATTTACCATCACCTAATCTAATTTTCCCAAATCACTTGATGTATGGAATTCTGATAAATCTTTGCTGAAAGGACTAAACTCACAGTGCCTCACAGATTGCTGCTGCAGTTTGCAGGGCCTTCATTTTGCAAGCACAAACATGGTGATGGTGATGCCTTATGTTTTAACTTTTATATTTTTCAAATTCTGTATTCCTACTGTGTAACTCTGAAGTGTCTTGTAGCCTGCTAGTTGCTGTTCTCTCATGCTAAGATTGACATAACAAAGCCTCTCCAGGCTTTGTCTCCAAGGACACCCAGGCCATCCTAGGCCCAAAATGTGTAAACCAGCATCTTGAGAAGGGGGGCAAGCTGAGGGGAAATTACATCATTAGCTAAAGTTTAATTGGTGAAATTGAGTTGATAGGCAAATGGACTAAACCTATAAAAGTGAGGAACTCGTGACTCGTCGTCCATCTTGGGTGTAGCCTTTGGCCTGCCCAGGGTGTACCTTTGAAGGCCTTTCAAATAAATATCCACCTTTGTTCCCTTACTCCTGTCCAATGTCTGTTTCTAGGTTGGCCTCTTTAGGCATCAATGGAATGGGTCATTTATTTTGCTGCTCCTAGGCCAGGAGACAGAGCCAGGTTTGATGGGTACTATTTGCTGCACCCGCTGCAGGCCTCCTCATCTCTGTTGGTCTCACACCTCCCCGGTGTCTGTGTAGGATGTAAGACACTCACAATCACCTGTTCAGTCATCCATGCAGAGATTTCATGACAACAGATGAAAGGGAGGACTGTAACATGTACTTCTTCCTTTCCGTCCTTTAAGAGCTGAAAACTGCAGAAATACCATGCTGGTGATGAAACTTTGTGTTTTTACCAGCATGACCCAATTTGATCTAAACTTTCAGAATGGTTATAGAAAGTACATAAAATTACTTCAGATGACAGGCAGAGATTTTATGTCAGAAAGGAAGGAAGGGCTATATTGTTTTACTTGTAATTTGAACATATTTTATGTGGGAATTATTGACAGGCAAAAATCATATATGTTCTTGGGGCTATTTTCAGTCATTTGTTTTGAACTAGAACAACATTTTGGGACTGATGCAAAATCTATTGACTTTATTTGAAGAAGTCTTACAGATCTCTTTGAGCTTTCAATCAGATATTTCACTGTCATGAAAAGGAGCATTGTCTAAAGTTACTCATGCAGGTCAACCCAGTATTTGCTCCAGAGGGGGATTTAATGATGCTAAAAGCTCAGACAAAATTTAACAGAGGATGAGCTGGAAATAAAGAAGCATCAGCTCCTGTCAGTGTTGGGTCCTGCTAAAGGGAAAAACCTCATGCTATTTTCTTCTTCCATTTTTCCCACGTTTATTTCCAACCTGTTTCCCATCAGTTACAGAAAATTAGTTACAGAAACATATTGCTGAAAATTACAGGATTATTTCTCCTTTACTTCCCTTGAAAAACCTTCAAACTGTAGGAGAAAAAGGCAGGGAAGAAGAAGCCAAACTAGTTTTCCTTGTCTTTGGCTAAATGAAAAATGCTCTGATGTTTGCTAAACCCCCCAAAATCAGAAAAGAAACTCATGAAATATTCAATGAATGAAATCAATTAACATTCAGAAATTTGAAATAAATTTCTTGACAAGATGGTTCATACTGTCAAATTTTCAGAAAAATTTACTCTTCATTGTGAAATTCAGCCAAAAATATAGGACACCTCCTGTGGAAAAAAACCCTTGTAGCAACGTGTATTGAAGCAAGGTCTGAACCATGCCAGAGTGGGGTCTTTGGTTGGAGCCTGGTCTGGGAGTGGACATTACATTGTGAGCCATGGACTGGAGACTATTAAAATAAATAGACTCAAAGCAAGATAGATTTGGAGTCAATGTGACATTTCCACATTGTGGCACTGTTTAATCTTTCTGTTGAAGATACCCCTCTCTCTGCAGTAGTCTGTGAGACCCAGCTCTTTAGATGTTCAGTTATTCATGACAGGGCATTTCTCTGTCCTAACTTTGAGTGTCTTACCTGGGTGTTCCAGTTTGGAGATGAGATGTCTCTGGACGCTTGAGGCAACAGAGGCAGGGAAACAGGCTCTTCCTTAGGGCACACCAGAGACTTCTGTGCCTACATGGGGTCCCTTTTTCTCTGGGGAAGCCTTTTTTCCTTACCCAGAGAAAGATTAGGGAAACCAACTTTCTGAGCGCTTCAGGTAAGTGTTCAGCAGCCGGTGTCATGAATGCTTCCCATGCTGCTTATTAGCAGTGCAAATCTAAGACAGTTTCCCAGTTTTAAAATCTTCTGTGGATTTGGCTTTGCTCATCTTCCACGTCTCTCTTTCCCAGCCCTTTCCCTGTCCCACTCCAGACTTTGCCAAGCTACAGTGGGGCTGCCTTTCCCTGCAGCCTGTGCTTCACAGAGTTCTTCATACACCATTTTAGCATTTCACTGGTACACCACTTGTGAGGTCCCTGGCTGCCACATCTTTGCTGCTGCACTTCTGCCTCAGAGTTATCAATTTCTGAACATCTATTTTCTTAGCTTGGGAAATCAATCTGAACAAGTTTACATATTAGATGAAATGGCACTTTATTGCTGAAGTATTAATATATCTTCCTATTTGGTTTAAGAGGCAAATCTGTTTGAGCAGTCTGATGAAATGTACTCAGAATGAGGCTTGAATGCAAAATTGAAACTGTAGGATAATACTTAAAAAGAAAGAAAAAGAAGGAAATCTGAATGCAGGAACCAAGAGTTTTAAAAGAAAGAAATGCTTAGGCTAGGTGATTTGATACTAGGGGTAATAAAGCACAAGAAACAAACTCTCAATTTGTATTATTTTAAATGACAATCATAGGAATTAAAGAAAATGTATATGTTGTCTGGAGGAAGGATGAGGGTCCTCAACTGAATTTAACTTCCTTTGTTATGCATTACTTCCACTTTCAAGATACAGATGCAAACTTTAGGATAAAAATCCAACATACCTCTCAAATTCTGCTACACTTGAATCCCCTTTAATCTTGTAAATTTCCACAGACTTTTCCTTTTGCTCCTTTTAGAAGATTTTGACCACTTCTCCATATATGTGTTCAATGCTTATTGTGTGTTTTACTAAGGGCTTGACCAGAGGATGAGTAGGGGTCTTATAGGAAGAGTGAAGGAGCTACAGTTCTGTAACATTCTAGAAGATCTAATTTTGATTTTTATTTCAAGGACTTGCAGAAGAATTTTGTACAACGTGGAAAAAGACTGTTAGGGTTCTGGAACACAGAAAGGGAAAATGTATTTTAATTGTGGAATAGGAGACACCATAAAATCAGTCTTCCTTTTAATTTTTTGTAATGCTGAGTTATGAAATGGTGCTGAGACAAGTTAGTGCAGCTAAATTTTGGGCCTAATTGATGCAAGATTCTACCTGCAGGACTACATATTATCGGGGAAATGATATCTTGTTGATTTTCATGTTCCTATTTCATGCATCTTCACATCCTGCAGCATTTTTGTTCATAAATTAAACACCAGACTGGTGTTTGTTCAGCAACAGAAACATGATCAAGAGTAAAAAATTGTTTTAGGTGGCCAAGCATCCAGAGGAAAGAGAATGGACAGCTTCAGGCATAGCTGTAATCAAAAACCTGATTGTCTAGAAATGAGATAATTTCAAATGAAACTCAGCTATCTCTACTCATCATGAATTATGTTACCCAGATCCTACTATTTTATTAGGTGATAGTATTGCTTAATCAACACTGTTTTGAAAGGCAAGATGAAAACTTTATTGGCTCATTTTTCTTTGACAATATTGACTCCCAGCTAGAGGGATTTGGTCATGATGTGAGCAGCAGGGAAAGCTTGTCGATCCCTGTTGTGTCCTGCTTTGAGAAGCCACCAGTGGCTGGGCAACCTATGTGGAAATTGCTGCTGGTCAGGGTAGTAGTGCTTTCCATCCAAGTTCAAAGAAGTTCTATCAGCTCTGCTCTGGCCCAGGTGTTCTGAAATCAGCTACGGACAAGGCTGCAGGTAATTTAACTGCTGTGTGTTGTATAGAATAAAAGATATGTTTTGTCTCAAAGAGAATCTGTGTTGTATAGGTACAGGAGTGGATGCCTGTGTTCTGCTTTAGGAAAAGCTATCTAGAGAAATAGGTGTTATTTTAATATACTATAATAACAAATCTATAGAAGTATGGAGCTGTCACCATTTTTCAGCAGTCTCACGCTGGCATTGATTGCTCCATGCTTAGGAATGTACATTTTGTCCCAACATCATGTGGAGGGTACTTCAAATTCCCTGTGCCAAACCAGAGGTGTGGAATGTTTAAGAATAGCAGAGCTGTCTCTGTAATCCTCTTGTGTTTCATGATCTAGCAGTAAGTCCATGGAGCAGTGACAGTTCTGAGAAGCAAACACCACCATATCCTCAGGGCTATTTTGAGCTCCATGATTTTTGTTTCCTTGACAGCCTCAGAGTGGGATGGTCTGCCTGGGCTTGGGTGGTTGGGCAAGCCTTTTGGGCTGATTTATTCCCTTTACCACACAATATATGTATGGCTTTGCTGAAGTGAATGATGGCTGTTATGGTGATCCTTGCTGAATAGCAGAAATGTTTTTCATTGCATCAAGCAGCTGTAGAAATATGGCACTAAAATAAGAGAAAAAGCTAGGAACACTAAAAGTGTAAACTGGTAGTGATAGCCTTTATTATTCCTTCAGACACTAATGGCAATTTTATTAAACAGCTTCTTCAGTTGGCTGATCACATGAAGCAGAGCAATTAGGAACCAGGTAAGATTCATTGCACAAACAAAAATCTCAGGGAAATTATTTGTTTACTGTTTTCAGCATCTTTACAGAACATAGTGATATTCTCAGTAGAGCTGAAATATGTAATATGAAAACCAGAGTCAGGGAGAAGACAAGTTCACACTGTTCTGAATATGCTGCAACCAAAAAGGTAGTCGAGCTAATTTTTAATTTGTAAGCATCTGTTCAGGGCTTGTGGTTGTCAAGAAAAAAAATATATTTAAGGGATGTGCACACTTAAACAGCATCGACAAGGAGAATGTCAAGGAGATGTGAAAACAAACCTCCTAACAACCTGCTTCATTTTGTAGTAAACAAGATGCAAAAGAAAACAATGCCAGGAAGAGGCCTGAACTGCAGATGTGCTGCTGTGAGTAATAAGAATCGTGTTATTCAGCCGTGGTTTAAACTTCCCTGGACCAAGTTGTCCTATGAGTACTCATATGTCAGCATGCAGGAACAGAATCCAGGAGGATGCTGTAACCAGCAGCAGTAGGTGGTACGTGCTTGAACCTCATCCTCAGGAGCAGGTGACCCTGGAGAGCAGGCTTGACCCAGGTGTGCTGAGAGCAGGCAGCACTCACTGCCCCCGTTTGCTGCCATCAGACAGGACATGGTTTGCTTTTCACTCATCCTATGTCCATCAAGTCTGCATCAGTTTTAAGTTGTCTCAGGATCAGCTTTTTTGGTGACCTTAGTGATAGATCAGTGGCTGTCATGGTGGTGTTTGTTCTTCACCTGCTCCCAGCCAAGAGTGGAATAAACTCCAGTGAAGTTAATAGGAACAATGGGTTTTGCAGTGATTGAGTTCAGAGAGGCTCTAAAAGAAAATGGCTTAGAAAGGGAGCAGAGGGAAGTTCAGACTAAGGGTTAGTTTGGCAGTGGGGGAAAACAGGCTTCTGCAATTAGTTCTAATGAATTATAATAAACATAGGACAATATCTCCCTAGCTTTACAAATTGAAGCAGTAATTAAATCTGGAATAAGCCACAGTTGAAATCCTGACTTAAATGCAAAGAATTATTTATTTTGTGAAGGTTGAGCTATGTCAGACTGTGCAGCTGTCTTAGTGACCAAGGAAATGGTCATTAAATGAGCTAATAATAGCAGAAAGGGCAAGGGAATCATATTTCCTTTCAAAATATACTAGGAATAATGTGTTGGGGAGTCTTCCGTTAGTACCAAGTAAATGAGGAGAAATGATAATTAAGAATAAAACAACTAAAGAGCACGATATCTTGGAGGATATCAGCAGGATTTCCATGGTAGAAATTTATGCCTGGTTGACCTCTTTTAATTCTTCAGAACTGCTTAGCAAAATAATGAAGAATGGAGAATTAAGCTTCCAAAAATCCTTGGGCAAATGCTTTCAGAAGAAGACATTCAGGATTCTAATGGTGCATAAGGTGAGTGAGACGTAAATTTTTCCTGCTGGATTAAGTGCCTCTGCTGAGCTATTGAAGTATAAGGAAACTTCCAGCGGAAAACTAAAACAATGGTTATACAGTCAACACTAAGCAGAAGAGAAGCAACTTGTATCAGCAAGAGGAGCTTTCTCCCTTTCTCTGCTATAATTGCATCACATCCCTGTTACATTGGGGAAATTGATTACACCTGTTCTGTAATTACTCGCAATACTTGCAATTATCACGCTTCCAATTATCAAATGATGTGTACAGCTGTTTTTATCTTAGGCAAACTCTACATCTCTGAACTGAATTTCTTCGTGCTGGTTATGTACCTGAGGCAACAGCATTCTGGAAAATTTGAGGTGTAATATTTTTTTTTGCTGAGGGGAGAGGAAAAAAATTTCTCTATTCTAATTTTTAATCTCCTCTTTCCTGGAGTTCTAGAAGCCCCATACTTTGCCACCAGTAATTACAGCTTATGTTGGTAGGGGGTTTTTCTTGGACCAGCGTGGCTCAATTTTGGGCAAATGATAGCCCTCTGAGAGCAAAGATGTGAATACCAATTGTTGCAGAGACCAGATTGTCTGGTGTTCTTATGTTCTTATGGCCCTTCTCTTCCCTCAGGCCCTATAGTGGAGAGCTGTCTGTGCTGGAGTGAAGAAATAGATAGAGCTACTTTGGCAAGATTAACCTAAATAATCTTGTAAGGTTGTTGTGCTGCTGTGACAACTCTCCTTTTATTTTTCTGGAGCACTGTAAATATATTAAATAAAGCCAATATCTTAAGACACTCTCCTCTTCTTATGGTAAGTTGTCTATTTATTCTTACTCTTTATCTTCTGCCAGCTGATCAAATTCTAAAGCAGCTCTAGTAAGTGTTGATACTGCTTTTTTTGACATTCAGTTTTGGGTACTCCTCCTTCTCATAAGAGGAAGCCTAAACCAAACCTCCTTAAAACCCCACTTCAAATTGTTTGGTTTCCTTGGGTTGCTTAGCTCATAAGTTTAGGGTGGATCTTTCCTTTAATTTTAGGAAGCTTCTTTCACGAGTTCTTGGAAAAATTGATAAACCTCCTGCAGTGAATTTCTAGAGAATCATTAACCAGAGATTGGTTGCTTTGGATACAGAGGTAGGTAGTCTACTTAAAAAAAAAATAAGAAGAAAAAGAGAAAAAAACAGTAGCCATATACAGACACAAAAACAAACAACCCAAACCAATTTGACTGCAGCTCAAAAATGAGAAGAAAAATTCTTCTCTTGTTACAGCACCCATTGCAACTAAAGATGATGTGAAGAAAGACAAAAAAACCAAAGGTAGTGAGATATGTCTTAAGGGTTGCTTCTACCCATATAAAGGCCGTAACACAATCCTCAACAAAAAAAAAAACCACAACAAACCAAAACGAAAGAAAACCAAAAACCCCCCAAAAACAAAAGAAAAAAAGAAAAATACTTGAATGATAAAGTAATCTATAAGTAATGAATCAATGTTTTTCAAGTCTAGAGATTTTGAGTTTGTCATCTTTGTAGTTAAACACCCTCACGGATGCAGTGTAACTTTGGCAACTTAGGGGTTTGATTTTATTTTTTCTGCCTCTGTGGTTTTTTTTTTTCTACTAGCTTTTTCGTCAAGCCATCAACCATACAAAACTGCAGAGCAATATACAAGAAAAAAAAGATCTTGTGAAACCAATTACAGTGACAAATACACACAAATTGCAGGTGGTACCTGAGCTCTGCATTGAGGTTCAACTCCCAGCATTAGTGGGACCTATGCTGACAGCAGCAATGGTCCAGGATACTTGTCAGGCACGTGGAGAGTGGGATGGAGAGGGGGCATGTCCACTTTGGGGAGGTTGGTGTGAGTAAGGGCTCTTTAATGTCACTTTAGAAAGCTGTGATCCTGGAAGCAGGATCTGCGTTCACCCACCAGGGGGGCGAAGTGAGTGCAGGAGAGGCATTTTTCCCTGCTGGCAGCCTCTGATCAGAGGTGAGCCACCAGTGACTCAGCCGGGGGCTGGGCTGCCCCCCTCACAGCAGGGGTGGTGGGTTCCCTCTGTGAGTTGTGGCAGGTTTCTGTGAAAGTATTTCCCATTTCCAGTGCTCACCTGAAGGGTTAAATAGGGACACAACCATATTTCTGCTTTTGGTAGCGCTTAATGATCCCCAAAGTGCAAATAAGAGAGAGAGCTGCAGCTGTGTAAAATATTCCTGCTGCTGTTTTTAAGTACAAGGGGATGAACATAAGGGCAGGAAGCCTCTGATTAAGAGCAGGTTTGTGTGGTGTACGTGACTCAAACTTTGACACTGTTTGAACTCAGTGCTGCCTCAATCTTACCCCTGCCCATGAAGCTGAGTTTGTGCCTGAATGTTTCATACATCCATGCTCTTTGAATCAAACAGGATGTAAAACCCGTCTGATGAAAAGATTTTTTTAGGCTGGTATTTATTCTGCTGACATAAAACTATATTTTTGGGAAATACTACATGGTACCGTAGACTCAAGAAAGTATGGGTGAGTGAGAGATACTGTCTGGGAATGGGGACGAATGGAGTTAACTTACTACTTCCTCTGTAGCTGCTGTACATCCCGTGGAGCAAAGAATCAGACAAGGGAAAAGATGTATTTTTTTTTTCTGAACACAGATCTTTTTCTAGTGTCTTTGTGGTTCCCACTCAATAATGACAGTAACATGGCTAATGCCCTGGGCAAGAGGTGTAGTATTCCTGTGTACAAAAGAGAAATGGAAATGGAAAGAGCTCAAGTGGTACAGGAGCTTGCCTTGGGCAACTGTGTTTTGTGACTTGTCTTTGGATACCTATGTGCTATCTGAGTACAAATACTATAGTCTCATGTTTTCCATCATCTTGGTCTTTCTGCTCATATTTTATATATATATTTATATAGATACCTTTG
>VWZT01014473.1:29571-119728 GCA_013397055.1 Pachycephala philippinensis | reverse complement strand
TTGCTAAAAATGAAATAATATCAAGTTCAGACAGCCACAGGCAAGAAAGGTGAGAAAGCGAGATTTTGCCTTTAGCTAAACTATGTATGTAAAGGCCTGGAGAAAAGGATGCCATGTTTCACCTTCCTAAAGCAAGTGTGACCAAGAACATTAAAATTCTCTCTGACACCCCAGGTTAGCCTGGGAGAATTGGGCCTTAGAAGACTTAACTCCCCCAAAACACCAGCAAAATGTGAATCTTAGGGAGAAACCAGGTGCTAGGAAATGGTGTCTCCTCTCCAGGAGCTGCTTGGCTGGTCTGTGCTTTGACACCATTTGTATATATTTCCATTGCAAGAAAAGCATCAAAAAACCAGCATTTCTGTGAGACGCGCATTTGCTGGTTAAAGCAGCTTCAAGAAAGGAAGCTCTTGGAGGGGTTTGTTCCACAGCTGGAAGCAGGTTCCAGCAGCCACTGGCATGGCTTGGCCATGCAGTGACAGCTGCCATCCTGGCCAGCACTACCCCTGTTCATCCAGGCTGCAGAGCCCCATGGCTCAGCCTGTACCTGAGCACATCGAGAGACTTTTTACAGGGGCATATAGAGACAGGACAAGGGGGAAAGATTTTAAACTGAAAGAGGAGAGTTTTAGATCAGATTTTAGGAAAACCTTCTTCACTGTGAGGGTGGTGGAGCAGTGGAACAAGTTGTCCAGAGAAGTTGTGGTTGCCCCATCCCTGGCAGTGTTAAGGCCAGGCTGGATGGGGCTTGGAGCAACCTGGTCTGGTGGAAGGTGTCCCTGCCCATGGCAGGGGGGTTGGAACTAGGTGACCTTTAATCTGCCTTGCGACCCAAGCCTTTCTATGATTCTATGACTTTGCACTTGTGCTGATGGGGTTCTCCAAACAGGGCTCCTGCCCAGGGCATTGCACTGCAAAGCTGCAACACAGTCACTGGAGCTGCTGGGTCTTTCACCTTTCTGTCTCAAGTGCTGCTGCACAGGGTTGATCCATCTGTCTAAGCCCTCCTTTTAGAAGCATTTAGCTGTGAATCAGAACACATTACAGCAGGTAACTAAAGTCACTGTTGTTGAGCTGTGAATGACAAATCCTTAAGAGAAAAATTTCTGAGCAGAAGTTTCAGCGAGTCATCCTGGGGCCATTAAAAGGATGCAATAAGCAAGCATATAAAGTCACTCTAAAATGTAAAGAAAATAATGGAATTATTGATTCGTAAAAACTCAGAAGAAAAAATTATTTAAGCAGTCATGTGTCATGGTTTAACCTCAGCCAGCAACCAAATACCGTACAGCCACCCACTTACTCCCCCACAAGTAAGACTGGGGAAAGAATCAGAAGGGCAAAAGCCAGAAAACTTGTGGGTTGAAAGAAAGACACTATCATAAGAAAAGCAAGTCATGCACAGAAGCAAAGCCAAACGAGGAATTAGTTCACTGCTTCCCTTGGGCAGGCAGGTGTTCAGCTATCTCTGGGAGAGCAGGGCCCTGTCACATGTTATGTTTACTTGGGAATACAAATGCCATCACTCCAAATGTCCCATTTCCTTCTTCTTCTCCCCAGTTTATATACTGAGCATGATGTCATGCAGTCTGGAATATCCCTTTGGTCAGTTGGGGTCACCTGTCCTGGTTGTGTTTCCTCCCAAACTCTCATGCACCCCATACTTCTTCACCAGCATGACAGTACCAGGAGCAAAAAGGGTCTTGTCTTTGTGTAAACCCTGTTCAGCAGTAACAAAAACATCACTATATTATAAACCCTGCAGTGTTCAGCACTAATCCAAAACACAGCCCCATTCCAGCCTCTGTGCAGAAAATTAACTCTACCCCAGACAAAACCAGCACAGTGTGCTATTCTCTGGAAGTTGTTTCCTTCTTATGCTGCTTCTATTCACGTTGCTCTCCTATGCTCCTAAATGTATTTTACTTGGTGGTGTAAGTCTAGAATTTTAGTATGAAGAAATAAACTGAAGAAAACTACATCCCATGGTAGCCTGACATACAAAAATGGATAAAAATCTGCCCTGGAGATTTGTTTCAGTGCTGGGCTGTTAATTCAAAGCCAGGCTAACGTGTAATTTCTCTTCTTATTCCAGTTCCAAACCCCACTGAAATCCATGGCAAGGCAGGCAGGCAGCTCTGACAAGGCTGAAGAGCATTTGATGGTTCATCTGGAATTAATTTGGTGTTTTTATGCAAGGTTTTAGGTGACAAGCATTCAGATTGCAGTGTGGGCTCATATCCTGTGTTGCTTGACCAGGACCCACTGGCCCATGACATGGACAGTGCAGATACTCAATGAGTTGTGGGGACGAGCAAATGCTCTCCAATCTCCATGGGATTTCCTGATGACATCTAGTCTGAGATAATTATCCTGTCGTGAAACACTATAGAAACCATAGAATTGCATGGATATTCTTGTTCTGTACTGTGCCTGATCTCCCATATCTCACAAGCATTAGCTCCAGTTCCTTGATATGTATCAGTGCTCTTCCACAGTAGGCTGTCTGCTTGCAGTGGCAGAGAGCTATGAGGACTGAAGGAGCTGCATGGAAGCAGTTCCTACATGTTTTGGAGTCACTCTGGTGGGTGCAGAAGATGTAAGGAACAGGAGACTTCTTATGCCATTCAGGCCTTTTGTCATGCTTGGGAATATCCCTGTGTTTTGATGCTGTTTCAGCGGGGTCAGCAATCTCCATGATCTGGTTTGTTTGGTTTATGTTTTGGACAAATTATCACTGTGATCATGCTTCCTGCCCATGCTTTTTCTCTGTTAGTTTAGCTCTGGGTTCAATTGTGCTATTATGTTGCAGTGGATTTTTATAACTGCTTTGTGAGGATGAGGGCCATCCTTCTTGTTGAGAAGAGTGGTGGGCTGGGAAATGTGAATTTAAGTCACAAGGCGTGACAGCCACTACCTCAGCACTGCTGATGTCAAAGTGAGGCCGAGGCCAGGCAGGAATTGATGGCTGCCCCAGCCTTGTCTCCAGAATTTTCAGGAGGAAACACTGCAAAAAAGCCTCTGGACAGGATGGGGTAACAACAGTCACCATAAAATATTATTGCACAAGCTGATAAAAACCCTCTGGTCTTGGCTGAACCTGGAATGCGTGTCCTTGCTTCAGCTGAGCCTTTGCTTGGTGTCAGATACTTCTGCAGTCTAAGTTGATGAAGCTGCTGAGCTGAGAGGGCAAGGAAAAGTCCTATCTAACCACACTCACATTTTTTGGTACAGCAATTGGGAAAAAAACCCACCTCACTGCAGGTTATGTCCTGATCAAATTCTGACAGTTCTTGCAATGGGGAGAGTTGAGCTGCTCGAGACTGAGAGTAAAAGTAGCTAATAAAGGACAAGAACCCTTACATAGTTCCGTTAGTCCTTCCATAAAAATGCATCTCACGGGCATTAATGAATCAGCCTATAACATTTTACAGTCAGGCAAAGACTTCAGCAAGGCTAAATAAGGAATATTTCAAGGGTCAGTCTTGGGTCATTTGGAGAGGCCAGTCTGGGCACTTACGTAAGACAAGAAGATGATGAATAAGTGAGCACAGAGAGCTTGCACAGAGTCCTTAGGATTGCTTCAGGCTCTGACTTCAGTGATCACTGCCCAAGGGACATTTCTGAACGTTTCCTAAACATCAGCCCTGCTGTTAAGTGTTTGAGCTCAATGGCTTTTCTCTTGTGAAGAAAGGAAATATGGAGGTGTCACAGCTGACAAAGCAGTTACTCAAAATATCTATTTTACCTCTGCTTTTGTAATTTTGGCACAGTCTTCTGTCAGCTGATTCTTCCTTGAGGTTTAAAACACAGAAATTTGTAAACAGGACTGGACTGGAGAAACTGTGCAGCTGCACAGGTGACAAGAGCAGAAGATGCTTATGTGACCAGGGTTTCTGATGAATTTGGTTGCCAGCCGGGAGAACACAACAAATGGCATCCTGAGTGACTCTCTGGAAGGCTTGCCACCACATTTGTCCCCACTGGGTCAGGTGTGACGGGCACTCACATTACCTGTCCACTGTGCTGGATGTCAGGGAGGAAGATCCTGTGTGGGGAACGTGATGGTGAGTATGCTGTCCATCCCCTGCTTCCACACCCATTCAAGGAAAACAGTTATTTTATGTTTTGGGTGCAATATCACACAGCATGTGACATGAATCCTGCAAATCTCTGCTGAAGATCCTGATATAATGCTTCCAGTAACCCGCCCAAACTTCTTGATAAGCCCTGTGACACTTGGCAGGCTGGGAAAACCTCACTGGTAGTCAGTAGAAGTCCACTGAAACTCTACAATGTAAAGTTCATGAGATCACTGTGACAAAATATATTTCTTTTGGGAAAAAACTCCCCTCTCTGATGGAGTAGCTGGTTCATCACTGGATCTGATTAGACCAGCCACTTGAACCTGAGGCTCTCATGACTAACTTCATGCATGAACTTCATCAGTGAGATCCCAAAGTTAACAAGCTTATTTGCTCATATTTTTTTTCTATTCTTTTCCCTTTTTTCTTTTATTTAGAGCCACTTCAGAGTTCATGATCCTTTGCATCTGAAGTCACAGCTTTGTAAGAAAGTATCTCATTTTCTTAACAGACTGACTTCTTCCTTTCTTAGTGTAACAAATTGAATATCTTCATCAAAAAATGCCCACATCAACAACAACAAAAAAAAAGACCAAACAAAAAACCTTCCCCAAACCCCAGATCATGTTTTCATAATGTTGGTGACTTAAAGAACACATCAGCACTCCATGTTTTATTTTAATTTCAGTTGCACCAGAAGAATAAAATATTTATACTTGTGTGCTCTTCTTTCCCGTCTGAGAGCAGAGACAGTATGATAAGCTTTTCTGAGACTGTGATAAGATAAAAATTTTTCAACATATGCTAATATACATATGATATGTATTCAAAAACACCTTATTATTAGAGCTATGGGAGATCTGTCCAAGGATTACGCTGCCTGAGCAGGAAGGTTGGACCTGATGACCTACTATGGTCCCTTCCAGCTTTACCCATTCTGTGATTCTGTGGAGAAAGGAGAAACAAATATAGGTCTTAAGCCTTTCGCAGGTTAATGGACACATCTGCAAAGGGTACATGGACACTCGTGGCCTAGCAAAAAAATAGTGCTCCAGAAACCCAAAATTTCTCCCTCTTTTTCATTAAATCCAGTCATCTTGGACAACACTCTCATACAGTTTCTCTTCTAAACAGAAAATATTTTACCCTCAACATTCTGTCTAAAGTCTCATTTTCCTGTTCCTAACATCCTCAGTGCACCTGGAGACACAGATATATTTAATTACCATTCACACTGAGTGCTGTGTCTCACTGCTGGTAAAGGAGAAAGACCCTTGAATTTGGGAGTTTCACCACATCGTCTCCATGATTGCAAAGGAACTGACTCTGCAGCTGGGGTTCTACTGAGAATTTTTAAACAGAGACAGCAATACAGTGCACAGTTGTCATTTAATTGGTGTACAATTTCCTTATTCAGTTTAGAATAAAGAAAAAATTAGAGAAAAAGCTCTAAAACCTTTGTATTAGCACATCAGAACTATGTTTGCACCAAATCCCCTAGAGTAAATACATATGGCTGCAATGATTTCATTTGAGCCCTGATGAATTACACAAAGTAGAGCTCATATTCTGTTATTACAATGGTTATTGTTTTTCATAAGACCCTCAGACCCACTGAAATAACGTAGAACCATATGGGCCTGACTGTGCTTTCACAGACATTGCTGCAAATGCAAAATATCCATCAGTTATTACAGGAATAACAGTGATAGGGGGTGAAAATCAGTTTTGTGTGCTTACTGACAACCCCTCATATTTTCAAGAAAAAGCAAAACAATTTTTCCATTTCAATAGCTGATTATTTGCAGACTGATGATCTTTTTTTTTAATAGGGAAATCAAAGGAAGACTACAGAAAAGGAAAACCACATAATTTTGGACTCTGAAAAAAGACAAAGGTGTAGTTTCTGAGTTTGTCAGCCGAATTCCAGCCTGATCTTGTGTTTCCTATCTCTTCTGGCTGTGTGGCTTTTTCTGAGTCCTGAACTGCCACTGATGCCTAAATTAAAATTCTCACATTGAAGGGAGTGCAGGTTCTCAATCTCAGGCGAAGCTGCTACCAGTCTGTCTAAGGCTGTCTCCTGCTTTGTGGTGTTAATATTCACTGTGCCTTTGATGTGACCAGGTTAAAATTCTGTCAGTATTCAAAGTGTCTTTCTAGTTCACTTGTGCCCATTCTTCATTGAAAAGTGTTATTTATTTTCCTCACATGAATTACGTTCTTGCACCCAAAGACTGTCAAGTCTAGCAGTTTTTTACAGACGCAGCAAATGGCAAGAGCCAAATGCGCAAGGCTTCCCCTCAGACTCCCTCTCTGTAGCTAAATATACTTGCTTAGGCCAATTTTATCTGTCCAGGGCCTTCTTCTCCAAGTTATGTTATTCCAAGGCTGCCAGACTTCTTGTTGCTCTATTATTTCCTAAAATATGGAATACATTCAGTTTCCTGGCTTCCTCAGCTCTGGAACTGGTTGCCATCCATCAAGTAGTCAAATGTGTGTATTTTCATCAGTAATATAAATACATCAAAAAACAGTAAGAAAAAAAATCAATCCCATTGTGGTGGGTAACTTCTGAGATGCCACAGAAAGCAGTGCGTGGACCCCAGGAGTCCACCTATCACAAGCTGAAAACCACAAAATAAGATAGAAATACTACTAAAAATGATGAATGAATTGACAAGAAAGACATAAAAAGGCAATATGGGAAACACCAGCCTGATTCGAGTGAGTGGTCTTTAATTCAGTGGCTTCTTCCTGCCTGTGCTGAGCGCTAAGATTTTTCAGAAGACAAAACAAAATAAATCATGAGGGAATGTTGTTCAGGGGAGCTTTCCTGGAGCGCCTTATTTTATGCACTGAAAATAAAAATGTTGCTCTCTGTTATATTATTTGTTATTCTTTCACTGAAGCAATGTGTGTATACATCACCAAAATGGCCTGAGCCCTCTAAATCTTTTAGAAGGCTGCTCTGCCTGGGCTAAGTAAAATCTTGTGTTAAATGAGTTTGACAGTCCAGTCACGCATTTTAATGGGAATGTTTCTTGGTGATATATATACATTTATTATCTTTCACTTTGGGCAATGGTTTCAGAGTGTTTTGTTGTGGGAAAAGAAAAAAATCTCAGTGGACACCCAGTTTTAGCTAGCACTGGATGTCTGGTTGTACATAAGGCATTTTTTGAAATGCTGCATTAAATACTTTCCATGTTTCACCTGCAGCTTGGGGATAGAAAAAGCCTGAGTGAGAAGAGGTTTAGCCAGGATTCTATTTTTCTGATTTAATTCAAATTTTCCATTCAGAGCAGAAATTAATATTTCTCATTATTTCCATGTTCTTCGAAATACTCCAGGAAACGCATGACAGGCATAGCAAAATAAGCATCTCCTAAATTCACCTTTGCATGACAATACTGATATTGTAATGTTTATGTCTTATGACTTCATGTCCTTAACACAAACTCTTGGCAGTGGTTACCAATGCACCGAATGCCCTTGATTTGCTGAACAGAATAATAATTCATCCTTCACTTGCAATGTGGAAATTCAGGTGTCTTTACAACAACTTTGTGGCTACAGTTTAACAAGAAAACTTTCAGAAAGAGGAAATTAATTCATCTTCAATTTAATTGGTTTCTCTCAGTTGCTGGAACTCAGCATGTCATCAAGGGTTAAGAAAGAGAGCTAAAAGCATGAATTAAAATATGCTGCCATATTTTGGCAGAAAGAGTATTATAGAAGAATAGTGTGTTTCTGTGCATTGTGTGTGCCTGGAATCAGAACATGCTTGGAAATAGCCAAATATGATTTACAGCTAGACTAAAGTTAGAGTACAGTTAATTTCCTTAACAGATCAAATTCTGGGGAAGAAGAATGGATGATAATTCTTACGTTTAACCCATTCGACTTCTATATCCCACATGATCACACATTGTTACCTAATGCAGTTTTAAATCAGAAAAGGACCTACTGGCTTGGGTTCATGCATGACTGGTGTGTATTTTGTTTGTTAAACGATAATTTCCGTGGGAGTAGACAATCTGATAGAACAGGAATGAGAAAACTC
The DNA here is from genome assembly GCA_013397055.1 of Pachycephala philippinensis. Classification (NCBI taxonomy): domain Eukaryota; kingdom Metazoa; phylum Chordata; class Aves; order Passeriformes; genus Pachycephala; species Pachycephala philippinensis. Next base: position 111,580 of record VWZT01014473.1, on the reverse strand, counting down.
CTTTTCTAGTGGTGTTATTTGGTATTAAAACTGATCCTGGAAGCACTAACAAAGACTGAGGTGAGAGCTTGTCTGGAATTTTCCCCAGAAAGTGCTGATTTATCAAAAAAGAAATGTTTAAAGGAAATCCACCTGTTTTCATAAGACTAGAGAGATTTGCCAATGGTTTTGCCCCAGGCCTGTGCAGGCTTCTCATTTCTGTTGCTTGGAGGTTACATTCTCAGCATGGTGGTCTCAGGTCTGACATCTCTGGAGTTTGGTGGAGGGGTTTGGAGTGTCTCTGAAATCCAGGCTCAGCTGCTCTTCAGTGCTTGGCCCTGTAACAGGGAACCTGGAGAGTACGTTTGTATCTAATTCTGTCACATCTTAAAAGTAAAAGTTATGAATACATCTGCATCTGCTCTGACACACTGCTAGAAAACAATCTGTGAAGCGGTCACAGAGAAAAGAAATCAGTAACCACCAGACTCTAAAAGATTTATCCTGTCTCCTGATAATAAGACCTCAGATCAGTACTGAACAGAATTTTGTCTTTGGCTTCAATCGGTTTAAAATGATCCACAGTGAACCAGAAGTCAAGTCAAGGAAGAGTAAACAGAGGAATGGTCTCACCTTTTAATCAGAGTACAGTTTGGGGCTTTTTTGTCCCAGTAAGGCATCCTTCAAGATAGATGGTTCTGACTGTGAAGGAATGGCAGTATGGGCTCCTCTGGTTTCCCTGGGTTCTTTAGCTTTGCTTGTCAGTGTTCTTCTGAGATACCTGAAAACTCACATAGCAAACTTTGCATTGGCAAAAATGGAACATTTTCTTTGACAACCATAACTACTAGGGCTATGCATTGAAAAAAAAGGGGAAAAAAAAGGAAAAAAATGCCCAGAAAGAAATAAAAAAAAATCAAAATCTGAGAAATCAGAACAAAATAACAGCTTGAGAGAGGTGCTGGTTTGTTATGCTGCCACAAAACGGATCAATCCGTGCCTTGAAGTGAGCACCCATGTGTATATTCCTTTCAGCTGAGGTGTCTGCAAAACTTAAATAGATCTTCTGCCACATTCTGTTATCATAAATCTCCAGCCTCTCTCTAGCAGCTTGAATTGGAAATACTTTTCAGGTCCTAGTTTTAATTGCCTGCAGTGTTAGCAGTCATCTGACAAACACATGTTGTTCAACAGATATGGAAGCCAGGCTGCACTTCTAACTAGTAAAAATAAGTGCCAGGTCTTTCAGAAGATGAAATGTATCTGTTGAAAAGAGTTACAAACTGCTGAAAATACTTACAAAATGTGCTCTGACAACAGAAGTCATGAGACTTATAACCTCCCAGTGTGTTTGTAGTCCTGTTATTTTCATGTCATATGCCCAGTGAGCAGGCAAGGGAAGAAAACACAATGTTCACCACCTCTTCTTGAACCGACAGGTGAAACACACACATCCTGGAACTGGGAACGTGATACCCACTACAGTACTGTCCTGAAAACTAGAGTCATAGGAAAGGCTCCATCTTAACACTGCAGTTAATATTGCTACTTGATTTATCTAGACAATTGTGTCACCCGCCCCTTTGAGCAGTAGAAATCTGCCAGATTTCCTGATACCCAGCAGCTAGACCTCTCGTAACAACGTGACACATCCTGCCTTGGGCCTTTTACCTTGAAACTGCTGCTGCTGAACATGCCATTTTTGGTCAGTCTGGGGCACAACCTAATCACTTTCTTCAAACAATAAATAGAGCAGGGTTTTGGACTTTTATGTTACAAAGTGACGTAGCTTTTCTCTGAATGCTCTGGGTTTTTTTTCATCATGCTTCCTAAAAATGTGGAGACAGCAGGGTTTTTCAGGAAGATGTGCAGACATATTGCATGTATAAGTTCAAATTCATATAACTCCTAACAATGTTTTATATTTCAATATTTATTGAATTCTCTCTTTTCACCAAAGAGTCTTTCTGGGAGCTTCTTGAGCCTGAGTATTTGCTGTACAATCCACAAGAATTCCCCAGAGGATCAGGTGTCCCAGCCTGGTCTACTTTGCAGTGAAAGGTAAAGCAGGGCATCCTGATGTGACAGCATCTTGATATGTGTAGAGCCCTGGGCCTTTCTGAGATTATTTGTTATGTAAGGCAGAATTATACTTTCCTTGGTTTTTATACTGTTTCGAGTAGATAATAATGCCCATTATAACCCTACTGGTGTCCAAGAGATAATCTTCCTAGGTAGGTATTTTTGAGACACATCCCCTGAGCTCGCTTTCTGCACCTCAGTGTCATTCTTCTGCAACAGCAAAAGCAGAGTTTGGTTTTGTCTTGAAGGCACAAGAAAGACATATTTCATATACATCATGATGCTCATGCTACTGCAAAATACCAGAAAGAAAGTATTTCAAAGATCTCTGCTAGATATGACTGAAGTCCCACTGCTAAAGCCTTACTGTATCAAAGAGCCAAGGTAGCCAAATTCATTGTCTTGGTTAGTCAATATTGATGAATATTTAATATTTTTTTTTTCCTTAACAAGATTTTGACATTGTAAATGAAAATTTCTGAAGGGGCAGTGTTACCATTTTGATAACAGTACATAATTTTTGGAGGGTTGCTGCCAATGTTATGCTGGGATCAGTGAAAGGTTATTTTAGGGGAATTTCCTAGATTTCTTCTATTCAGAAGGGGAGAAAGGTGCTTGCCCTACAAGGCTGTCTCTCTCTGTTATCTGCTAATCTTCTTTGATGTCTTTCATGACTTTAAACTGCATGTAGTTCCTGTGAGTCAATGGTACTGTCGATAGCTCTCTGTACATTTTATGTAAAGCATAATCTTCTACTTAAGAAAATATTTTGCTGCTATTTAGATCCACGCAAAGCTTTGGTTTCTGTGAAGATTTTCCCCAGAGTGTTTTCTTACGATTTTGAAATGGTACAATACTTTCAGTGATGACATAAATGCTTACATCATGAGAAGGGTAAGTTATGCCTTTAAATCTCACTGTCTTTCTCTGTGTTTCTCTGCATGCACACAGACACACACATGATTTAGACACTTCAAAGATGAAAATGTTAGTCTCTCTGCTGGAATACGGAATGCCATTACAGAAGCATAATGGCATTTTTTTCCCCTTACACCAGTTTACTTCATGATCTCATGAATTCCTCTTTACTGCAACTGTGGTCCTCTGAGCAACTATATTTCACAATATTTGAACCACCACCTCGAGGAAGTAGTAATGGCATTTATAACAAAAAAATATAAAAGAGGAAACTCTTTCAGAGTACAAACAAAGCTCTGAGGAATAAGGACTGCTCCTCTCAGAAGTGTAAAAATGTCATGAGTTGCAGCTGTTGTAAAATGAGGTACAGGCGAGGTGGGTTTGATCCTGTAACAAAGGTGAAAAGGAATTGATTGAAACTGACATGAAAGAAATTCCTTAACAGTTTGTTTGTGACTAATGTTATCCAAGAAATTTGTGACAATATAATTGAAAAAACATTGAGTTTGTTGTTATAATTTCTAACAGAAAAACAAGAAAGAAAATTGAGAGATCTAATTAGAGGATAACAGTGATTACAAAACACTTTGAGTAACATCCTATAATTGATGTTGACATTGAAATTAATGCCTCAGACAAGGTATGCTTCTCAAAGTGAAAATTTCTATCTCCTTAGATGCAGATGTGTTAAAAGAAAATTGGGAACTCTGTCCACAAGTGATAACAAAACACTTAAAAACTCTGTACAGTGTTTGTTTGATAATGTTTTTTCTCCCATATACTTGTTCACTTTAATGCTGGACTTGTTTCTTTGCTGACAGAACATACTTAAAGTCATAAAGACAAAATGTATAAGTATGTGATTATGGTTCTTACTGAATGAGTGTTCTTATACATTTAGATTTATATTCATGCTTAAATGCTTTGCTGGCTTCAAGCCAGAAGGCAAGTTAATGTGGTCAGGAAACCAGCCCATTCAAACTACTAGACTTGTTGATTATTCTTTTATGCAGAAAAACATTGGCAGCTGATACAGGATTCAGTGCACTCTCTTGAGGCTGCAGACACTGCTAAAGGAAACACACATTTTCAAAAATTATCTTGACATTGTAAAAGTTCACCTAGACAAACTGGGAGCCAATTAGACATGTGGCAATAGACAGCTACATGAGGAGATGGACTAAACTGGGTGTTTCTGAAAAGAGCAAGCTTGATGAGTAGAATCTAAAAATGCCATATTTCATGATGGTAGTACAAGCGAGAAAAAACATGCTCACAAAGCATTTTTTGATACAAACCCAAATACATGAAAACTCAGAAAGGACTGTCTAATTTTGGTCAAAAAAATTGTTAAAGAGTTACATTTTTTTAATAAGCCCAATCTAAACTGAAAAAAAAGATCGATAAATGAAATGATCACTTATATTAAAGCTGGTAACATATTCCAGCAGAATTCAAATAATAGCAACAGGTTCCTAACATTACAAAAATCAATATATGAGTCTAATCACAAAATGTCAACAAGGCTTTGTTAGGTTCCCTTGCCTTGCAAGTTTCCTCGGGACTGAAGCTCTGGGCTTTGGGCTGTCAGCCACTCCTTCTGGTTAAGGATGCCATTTTCTGGGACCTCCTTTCTGTATCATTGTACACATCATCAACAAATAAAGTGAACAACACTGGCCCCAGTTTTGATATCTGAAGTATATTTCTAGTCACCAGCCAAAAAATGGATGTTGCCCTCTTTGTACTTGATGATCTGGCCAAATTTGCAGCCCATCTAGTGCTTTGTGCAGCCTGTGATTACTGTTTCCTGCTTAGGAGGCTCTTGTTGATGTCAGAAATGTTATGATATTTGAGCTGTATGACATGCACCGCTCTCTCCATGCCCACAGAGACAGCCATTTCACTGCAGAAGGCAACGGGGCTGAGCTGACCAACCATAATTTACCTTAGGTAAACCCACCCAGACCATTTCTGATTGCCTTTTTGTCCTCTGTGTGTTTGTGGGGCTGCAGGCAAGGCTGATGAGTCTGTAGTTTCCTGGATTCTCATTTTTCTTAAAGATGGGCATATTATTACCTTTTTTCCAGTCATCAGAGACCTCCCCCAATACCCATTTTTTTCAGAGGTGGTAGGCAGTATATCAGTAATCTAACACCCTTGGTTGGATTCCACTTGGCCCCATGGATTTGAATGCATCCATCTTCTTTAAACAGTTACTGAGGATGTTGCCCTCCACTACTGGTTGCCCCTCTGTTTCCCTGACTGGGCTGGTATTTGAGATGTTTGAGGAGCAGGCTTTGGCTGCAATAATTTCTGTATCAGCCATTAAGAGTCTAGTTTTTTCCCATTTGTCAATGGCAAAATATCTTCTGCAACCTTTTGTTCTGAGCAATCTTGTGAACTCTTTTCCTGTTACACACTATATCCCTATTTTTACCTTAATATGAACACTGTCATTTCTGATGTTGTCCACAAGTGCTGGAACAATGCTTTTATATCCTCCTTCTTCCTCATCCTTATTTCCACTTCTTGTATATTCTTTCTTGGACATTATTTCGCGGATGGGCTCTGTACTCAGACAAGTGGACTTTTCACTGAGATTCCCAGTATTTATGTCAACAGAATAGTTTATTCCTGAGCTCTCAATAAGTTTCATTTGGAAATCATCCCAAATGGCCAAGGCACCTATCTCCTTCATGACTCCTTTCCAGGGAATTGCACTTAGAAATTCTCTAAAAAAATCAATTTGCAAGTTCAGACTCCTAACTCTGCAGTTATTATTCCCAGACATAATCTGGATCCTGAAGTTAATAATTTCATGGTCACTTCAACCCAAACTGTTATCGATAGCCGCATTTGCCATCACTTCTTCCTTGTGTGTGAATAATAGGTCATATACAGCCTTAATCCTGTTGGCTCTGATGGCATTTGTACAAGGATATTCATAGAGCAATAGAACAAGCTAGGTTGGAAAAGACCTTTAGGCTCATTGAGTCCAACTGTAGATGCTCCTGACCTTGCACTGCACCTTCTAGAGTCCAATAACAGGTTTAGGTGAGAACAAGTCAAGCCATTTGCAGAAAGACTCAACTTTCACAAGTGGCTTTGTGCTCTGTCTCAGCATGGGGGATACTGGGCACACCTGGCAGGACTATCTACTCAGGTTTGCTCAGTCTTGGAATGAAAAGGTTCCTATCTACCACTGATGTCATTCCCAACCACCACATCATTTCCACATCAGCTCTCATGTCAGCAATCACATTAAGTTATTGACCTCTGGAACATTTAATGTGATTATGTCAGAGGAACGTTTGGTTTTCCCATTGACCAGATGTGATTGCTGTGAAGAGGAGGATGGGGAGTCTTGGTGTGGTACATACTGTCAGAGACTGAAATTGTTCATGCCTCAAACATTGACATAAAGTTTTGCCCATTATAGTAAAAACTGTACAAAGAAGACTACCCCTCCCTAAAGGATGCCTGACTGGAACTTCGGACTGAAACTCAAACTGCTGAGATTAGATAAACGGAAAACCCATTCTTCAATCAGATGAAACAAACAAGTAAACAAGGAAAAGAATGTGAGCCAAACCCAGCAGCCTGCTAAGAATAATCTCTGGTTTGCTTCTGGGTGGGGGAGGCCATAGCCCAGAGACCCATTTGTTGGGAGCAGGTTTGCACACATTTCACCCCCCAACCGAGGTGGGGGGAGGAAGTTTTGGTGTGTCATAACCTCTGCTCAGGGGCAGTGAACCCATCCTCCCTTATGCACACTGGCTGTGGAACCCCCAGCCCTGGGAAGGCCACATCCATGGCACATTCACGTGAGAGGTGGCTGAGGGAGTGCCTTAATCCATCAAAGGCCCTCCAAAGTGCCCCCCCCCGAGTCATTCCTGAAGCCTTGCACCACAGGACTGCACGTGATGCAGCAAACCCAGAGGCTGTTGTAAGAGGCAATGGCAAACTCCCCCACCCCGCTCTGCCACCAGAGAGGTGCCTGGGTTTTCCTACCTGGCCTGGGCATATATTAACCCATCAGATGTTATGCTGTTGGGGGGGACACCTTCACCACCAAGAAGACCAGCTGGAGAGGATCAATGGAACATCGCTGCGATCCATGGAGTGGGGATATTTTCCTTATTCTGTCCCTGTCACTCTTTTTCTGTCCCCCTGCACCTATTTTCTATTTCTTTCTTTCTTTCTCTCTCTCTCATATTTACTATCAAGTAAAACCCATACTATTGTCACTGGCATATGGTCTCATTTGCACCTTAATTTGGGCAGGGGCATTTCTAAGAACTTTAATAACCAGATCATGACATACAGCTATTGCTCCTTCACTATCTATCTGGCTGACAGTCTGTAAAACAAAAGCCATAACTTTTCTTTTTAATGTATTCAGCGTATCAGGGTGGTCCTGCCCATGCTCAAAACATACACACACTTTAAAATTCAAAGTCATATGCATTCATCCAGGACAACCTGAATTCCTGATGCCAGGAGCTCCCAGTCCCACCCAGCTCAGCACCCACTGCAGGAGACAGAACCAGACAATTCATGGGAAACTACAAAAAAAATCACAGAAATTAAATAATCAGCAGCTCACAAGAGGTCTTCACTCTTCACAAGAGAAGAAATGAAACTCCCAATCATGTGCCACATAGAAAAGCTCTGCAACCTCTGTGTCTGGTCAAACAAAGTCACAACCCAAACTTTGGCTGGGCAACCACAGCTGAATAATTAAGAAAAGAACTGAGAACAGAGCTGAATTATTCTATTTAATGAACTCTGGATTTTCTCAAGTCCAGAGCAAATGTCCTCTAGAAACTGATATCCTCTAGAAACTTCTTGGACAAAAAGTTTCAAATCCTTTCTCTTTAAATTTAATTGGGATTGGCCTTCTAGAGTTATATCTTTCATGACACTTGTGATGTATTAGAATGATAAGTATCTAAAGCAGCAAACTCTGATTGTAATGGTTTTCTCTTTGTTAGTTTGAAAAAGTAATTTCAGTTTTGGCATATCTGTGGGCAACAACAAAATCCTGGGAATCAATGAGCTTGCTGATATTTCAAAACTCCTGCTGTCTCTGTTTACAGATTTACTATTGTATATTGTTAAGCCTAAGTGAGATATTCAGACTGCATTCAATATGAGTAAAGATTTTGAGTGATGTGGAGAGAATTAATCATAAAAACCCACACAGATAAAATAAGGTGCCCTGGGAAAGCTTGAGGAAAGAATTAATACAGAGTTTTTTGTAGCTTTGTGTTACCTTTTCTGTTTCCCATTTTCTTAATCCCACTCTTAGAAGTGGTATGAAAAGAAAACATGTTGCTACTCAGTCATGGTTTGCGATCATTGCATCATGGATAACAGTGAGTTTTAGGAGGGATCTGAATAAAATGATTGGGCTGTGAAAATGTACACAAGATAACAGTAAAAACTCAGGCAAGGAATTGAAAGAAGGAAATGAATGCACTAAGGATATTAACACAGCTGAGGTGAGGAAGACCTTTACTTGTGGTTATTCAGATGGGGTTTTTGGGTGCCAAACCAAACAAGTGCCAGGAAACCGAGCATGTTGTGCAGGTCAGGTCTGGTGTTTTACCTGTTTTAACTAACACTGTCTTCAAGCTAATCAACTCAGTCACAGGACTCTCCTCCAGCGCCCATAATTCTTAAGTGCTTCTGAAGCACCATGAGTTGTGCCAGGCCTCCAACTGGACCCTGTGCCACTGATTTCTGGGATCTGTCACTCAACCAGCTCTCAATCCACCCCACTGTCCACTCATCCAACCCTCAGTTCCTGAGTTACCTATGAGATGTTATGAGAGTGTTGAAAGCCTTGCTGAAGCTGAAGTAGACAACATCCACTGCTCTCCCCTCATCCATCCAGATTGTCTTTGTGGAAGGCAATCAGGTTGGACAAGTAGGATTTGCCTTTAGTGAATCCATGCTGACTCACTACTCCTGATCACCTTCTTGTCATCCCTATGGATAGACGTGGCCTCCAGAATAAGGCACTCCATCACATTCCCAGGGATTGAGGTGAGGCTGATGGGTCAGTAGTTCTTTGGGCCCTCCTTCCTGCCTGTTTTTGAAGATTGGGGTGACATTTGCTTCCTTTCAGTCCTCAGGCAGCTCTCCTGATATCCACAGCCTTTCAAAGATGATTATTAGGAGCCTCTCTATGGTGTCCACCAGTTCTCTAAGCACCTGTGGATGCATCACTCTGTTTCAAAAGTGTCAAAATGTCTAAGCTGATAATGTCCAAAAATGTTGTTTTGCCCTTTTTCACTTTGGACTTTGTTATGGCAATGGTTATGTCATGGTAACCAAGCACCTCTGAGTACTTTTTGTGAAATTCAGGACAATAACTAAAAGCCTTGTCAACTAAATTTCTTTTGATGAGCTAGCACTGAACTATTTCAGAAACCAGGCTTCACAGTAGTGTTTGAATTGTCATTGTAAATTGACATGGAGAGGGACTTTTCCAGTACTGGGATCTCACGAAATGCCACTTCTTTTTTCCATTAGGTGTCATTCTGACCTTATCCAAGAAGAGAAGGTGTGTGACTTTGGATTGAAAAAGTCCCAACTATTCTCTATGAATCTTCTTCTGAAATGACGAAAGCCATTTTCTGTCAACTCTGCCCTTTCTTCGATGAACACAGCCCTCTAGATACCAGCATAAGCAGATGGCACAGGTAGAGTAAATTCTACAGAGTTCTTGTGTAAATGGTGTGCAGCTTGCAGGGCTTGTCAGGTTTCTCTTTTTTTCTTTTTCACTTTTAAAGGTCATTTTTACATGTCAAAAAATTTATGATGCCATTGGAGAAGGCTCATCTGTGTGTACCTGCTCAGAAAGAAGATGGTGCAACTTGTAATTAAGGCAAAAGAAAACTAAATTGCTCTGCACAAGAGTTTAATTCAGAAACAGGGCAGATGTGCCCACCATCGTGAGCACATTTTATTATTTAAAATGTAATTTTTGACCCTTATACTGGAAAGGAAGCATAGTGTTCACTCAAAATAGTTCATCAGGGACTTGCAGTTGCTTCCAGGCAACATTTCTGCACCCTGTGCAGTCATTAACCCACATCATAGAGTACAAAGTACTACAGAGTATAGAGAAGCGGTACCACCTTCAGGCAGGAAAACTTGAGTCAACTATAAGGCTTTTCTATCTGTAGAAATTATGGCCTTTCTGTTGGCAAAAGCTGGTCTTGCCCCACTATTTTGTTATTGCTTTGCCAGCTTATACTAGTTGAAGATTTACCTCTAAAAAGAGCTTCAGTGCTGTCAAGCATTTCTCAGCTGTCACATTCTACATTAGCCACTTCTCCGAATAAATGAAAACAGCTAAACCAAACAAATTTTATCTGTCAACAGAAGCATAAGAGAAATACCTATGCACCTCAATGTTTGATAGCTCTTCTTTTCTCAGGAAGCTACAATAGTTTGTGGTTCACTTGCCTCATTTTATTCTCAGTCTTGAGCAGTCTGACAAAGTAAGAACAGCATAATGTCAAACCAAATGAGAAGGGGTAGATGGTATTTATTTGTATGAAGGGACAAACTATCTCTTTCTCTCTAAACAGGAAATGGCTAAGCCCAAGAATTGTAACAAGTCACTGTTATTTATCTGTATGAGGTTCATGTGAGGTTATTTCCAATCTCTTTTGTATTTTTTACCCTTTTTAATGCACATGAAAATCCAAGCAATAAAAAAAAGCCCAAACAAAGGAAAAGGAGTGGGGGTGAGGAGGAAAGGATTGAAAATGGGTACTGTTCATCTTTTTGATATGAGTAAAACAATACTGGTGTTATAGTTCACCAAAGAGGTCATGTTCTGTGGCTGAAGCCAGGGAAGGATTACTCAAAATGAAAATCACCAATAACAACTTCCTCCAAATCACAGCTTGCCATTCTCCCAAACACCACAGTGAGGTGGCACCAAAACCACAGTGAGCTCAACACATAACTAGCAATTACTTTCATCCTTCTCCCCTCATTTACTCTTGTACAGGACTCATTAAACTGAGGAATGACAATGTTTCTGTACTGAGCCTTTTTGATTACTTTCCTTCCCAACCTGAATTTGTTCCTCATGACCTTTAGAGCTATCAATTTAGAATTTTCACTTTAGTCATTTGGGCTTGTGCTTGATTGAAACATCCTTTTAGGCGTGAACGTGCTAGTGCAGTGACCTGGTGTGGCCCCTACATTGCCAGACTCCATTTCAGAAATCTGACACTGTACAAGTGTCTAATCCAAAATCCAGAAGTCTTCTCATTCCGTGAGATATTTATTATCTTTTTGTGTGAAGTAGGAGGTTTAATAAGGTGCTTTCCCCCTTTATATTATAGTCCCTTTTTTCCCCCTCCATGAACTATTTGAAGAAAGAGTATTTCCTTCAAATGAGTGTAACAGGGGGAAAATGTAGAAAGGTTCTCAGGCTTCAATATGAAAACCTAAGCTTGTTGATTTGAAGGCAAAATGTCAGTGCCTTGTTAATTAAAACTCCCAGAAGAAATCTATCTTTTTTTAATCTGGATGTGTCTGTTAGTGATTGAGCTCATGAATATTTTATTTGCACCTCTTTCCCTTCCCCCACCCTAAAGAAAATTAATATATTGCTATGTTACAGGCCTGTTTCATAGTTCAAAAAAAAAAAAGGATTTCGTTCATTTCCCCCTGGGCACTGACTTTGGCCTTTTTTAGGTTTGGGTTGGATTTTCTACTTCTTTCTTTGTACAACATTGTTATCCTCCATGCTCTTAAGCAAAAAAATGAACCTGTGACAAAACTAAAGTATGAAGATGAATTAGTGATGTCACTACTCAGTGATAATATTAACCTAACAGTTTAGGATAATGTTGACCAATGGTGGATGCTTAAAATCTATAGGTAATTTTTCCTTTCACTAACAATTTTTCAGCATAATTTTTTGTCTACAAGAAGGTTACTTTTATCACTTTTCTATTTCATCAGCATGAAAAAAATTATTCTTGCCTTGTTTTTTCTTCAGAATTTGTTATAATGTTGACATGACCTTACCAAAAGCATTGAGATCTTTGAGCTGGTAAATATATTACAGCATTTTAAGAATGTTCTGCAAGTCTAAATTTGATAGTTTGCCTAATATTTAGAAATGCCATGAGACCTAATTCTATTTGAGATCCAAACAGTACACAGATCAATAAATATACAGTCACAGATCTTTGATATTTCATTGTACATGGTACCACAATAAATTACACAACACCATAAACCCAACTTTAAATATAATGCACAAATTCAATGAAAGGCAGGTTGAATTTAAGGAAAACAAGACAGCTTACATTCTCAGGCAAAAGGTTAATGCAATATTCAGAAAGAAACAGTTTTAGCTGTTGTAGCCCACATGCACCTATAAACAGGTACAGACGCAACTGTGGATGTGAATATTGCTTATTTGTCACATCTCTGGAAAAATGGCTCTCTGAGAATAGAGCCCCAGAAAATTGTTATGGAGTGGAAATTTTAGCTCCAAGGAACATGTTCCCTAATTCTGAATGCCCTCAGGCTGCTTGGGTAGCCTGTGCCTCCTGACTGCTAAATTCTGGCTGTAGTGGCAGCTTTTTTATTTTTTTCCACACAAATTACCGCCCCTATCATTTTCTCTCAAGCTGAAATCACAAGCTAACTCTACATGGTTGTTTCATGCTCCATTTTGTTCCCTTTTAAAGCAGTTGATTGAATTCCATGCTTCACAGTGCTCGGTGGAACGTCTTAATTAAAGGGAAGACAGGTTCAAGGAAGACCAATACCATTCAGTGGAACATCTTCCCACCCACACGAGTATTCTGAAATTGGTGCAAAAATCCAGATTCATCACAGTCAAGAGCTTTTTTGTTCGTTTGTTTATCGGCCTGAGGTGAATGCAGAATTTTATTTAGTGCCGTCTCCTGTTGCCCTTTCTATTTTATCCCTTTCTAACTAAGAATAAATGGTGATTTATTCTGAAAAGAAGTCCTTTCACAGCACAAATCACAGCTGAACCTGTATAGTATGATCAGCACCTACTCTCTTGTGTTGCTTTCCAAAACATCCTAGTCCTAGTGAATGGCTGATAAAAGAGATACTTTGTTTGTCCTACGCATGGATGATCTGCAACAAATGCTGCTTCCTGGAATGAACAAATTCAGGTGCACACCTGAATCAAAACATGGCTCTAGGACCCAAAGAAATTCTGTAATGCACTTGACAAGGTGACATTGCTGGTGTACTGATTTTTTTTTCCCATCACTCTATGCATTTTCATAGAATCATTGACTGGTTTGGATTGGGAAAAACCTTGAAGATCATGTAGTTCCAAATCCTTTGCCATGGACAGGGACACCATCTATTAGACCAGGTTACTCAAAGCCCAATCCAGCCTGGCCTTGAACTCTTCCAGTGATGAGGCATTGACAATTTCTCAGGTCAACCTGTTCCAGTGTTTTACCCCTCTCTGAGAAAATGCCTTCTTGCGAAGATCTAACCTAAATCTCTCCTCTTTCAGATTAATGCCATTTCCCCTTTTTCTATCACTATCTGTCCTTGCAAACAGTCCCTCTCCAGCTTCTTGTGCATACTCGTTGTTCAAATTTTGTACAAATGATTCCTTCCACTAGAGTGGAGAAAGAGTCCTGGGAGCAAATATCTGAACCTACATCATCTTCCTTAGCTGCTCTTTCCACTCAGGCCGCCAAATTCTGGAGGATGAACTAACTTTCTCTTAAAGGTCTCCCAGCAGCCAGTATAATCAAAGCTAGTAGGTACGATATATGAGGAAGGCTCATGCAGATCTCATGTGCAAACACAAAGGAGGCAATACAGATGAGCCCAAACCAGTTGTAGCCAACTAAAGGACAGCAGTTTGATGAAAGCAGGTCGATGTGCTTTTCAGGAAAATAGCCTTCTTTAACAAACTTGTCACTGAAGTTATTTTTTGACAAAAGTACAACTTCAGTTCTCAAAATGAGTGTGTTTTCATAATATATTTCTTGCAAGGGGTACGGTATTATTCAAAATTATTTTCAGAAGGAAAGGTAAGAAGGTATATGATGTGTAAAAACAGTAGTTAGGGCAATGGGGTTTATTTTACTCGACGTTTTTCCTTTTTTTACAGAATTATTTAGTCTTTCCCTCACTCGGCAATATAATTATATGATTATTCACATAGTACTTTGCCTTTTAGAAGAAATTTTCTGATTTGGTTGTAGGAACTAATTAAAAAATACTCTAGCATCATGTGTGCATTTCTCCTTGGGCCAGAAGGGCATCACCAGTTTCAGACATAGTCATTGTTCATTCCCTAAACACCTCACTAATGAGATTTTTACTTCAGGTTTCTAACCTGGCTTTGTTTTGGCTGGTGTTTAATTCACTGAAGCGTTCCTCTTGTCAAACAGGCAAGTGTTCCTGATAAATGTGCTTCCAACGCACTAGAGCTGAACACAACTGTCTTGCACTACATATGCTCTCTCTGTTTCTTGATGCGTGAGACCTGTAGGTGAAATATCTTTCATGCAGCTCAGCCGTGCAAACATTGGCAGTCTGCTAACAAGGAAGACTTTCTCCTGCTACATTTTAATGCAGGCTATCAATGTCTTCCCACATCCCACTTCCCTTCTCCTAGATACAGCACTGCTTGCCAGGAAGTGTCCTTTGGAGACGAAGTGAATTTACTTATCAGAGCTCTCCCACTTTCTTTTTTCCCTGTGTTAGACTAAAGAATAAACAAGCTGGAGGTTTTGATCTGCTCTGCCTGGTGGTCTGTTCTGGGCTTGGATATTGCAGCTTGTGAGCAAATTAAAAATAAAAGGTCTGAGGAAAAGAGAACATAGCTTTTTTTAGGTTCCTGCAACACCAAAAGAAGGTAAATATAGTCAGCAGAGATTAGAATTAAAAGAGCTGTGTCTGAATTTCACCATGAAAGATGCATCTAGCATACAGGCAACCTTATCCAACACGCCAAACTTTCCTACAGAAGAACTGCTTCAGTTGATAAAGTAAGGAGATTAGCACTGCTGGCTGTTTCACATAGTATGGCCTTGAAGGGTGCCCAAGGATTTTTGTTAAGTGATTGTCAACGTCTCTGTCAAAACAAGATGAGAACAAACAAACAAACAAATAAAACAAAAAAATAGCAGGATTCTGTTCACATCTAAAGGTGATGAATAAGTTTTATATGAGAAATTACGGTCTGCTAAAGCCGTATTGAGAAATTCCTCTGAACTTAAAGGTTATCTTACAGGAAATTGCAGTGTTAACTTAAGATGTGAATGTTGGGTACCTTGGTTGATGGTACTGTCTGAGAAACAGAGACCACAGTTATGGCTGTTCAACCCCAGTCTCAAGCAAAGCATTGCTGTCAGAGGTAAGTATTTCCAGAAGAGCACCTGAACATTGTTTAGTATCTCAGAAGTTTCAGTACATTATAAGCTTGGTTTCTCAGTGATTTGACTTCCTAGGACACAGAGTGAGGTGTGACTGTGGACTGCCTGAAGGACATGTGCTATGCAACTATTCACTACTTTGAATGATATGAAAATGAGGTAGTGAAATATCACTGCAAGAAGAAACTGGATGGTGAAAATGCTCTCACAATAGCCAAGACTAAGCACAGCATCTTTCTTTAGCAGCAGCTGTCTCACAGTGGCTGAGTTCAAAGTGCATACCTGTCATTTCAACTTTCTGAAAGACACTGCACTCTTGTCACCTGTTGAAATGCCACTTATAGGCATCCATGACTGACAAAAATCCACAGGAACACAGTCTGGAAGAACTGTGTATTTTATTGTGTTTCCAAGCTGTTACCTTAACAGAGATGGACCATGTATTACAAACACGCTTCAGAACTGAAAAACAACAAGTGCCAGTGCTGGGGTTTCAATTTAAACAGCTCTGACAAATACCAGCTATGTCAGTGGAAAACACAATATCTACTCAAAAAGACCTAGCAGCTATCTATAAGCATAGCCTGATATTAAAAAAGAGATTGAGAAGGCTAATAGCTCTCAGTTGCCTTATTTTGCTGTGCCCTGCTGAAAGCCAGCACAGCAGGGACTGGCAAATGTATGAGAGGCCGGAATTAGCTGTTCTGGTCAAAAAGCCTGCTTTGGCTCTGATAATACAGCTGAATAATAATCATAATTGAATAAATGATAACACAGTCATGCCATCTTGGACATGGTCAGGTCTTGTGATCACTCTACAGGGGACACATTGAGTTGGCATATTTATGTTATGAGAAATCGAATTACCCAAATGCAGAGATCCTGGAACACTCCTTGAATTACTGCTGCATACTCAACAGGGAGCCTCAACTCAAGTAAACTTTTTCATGGGGGCAGTTTTTATTGGGGAAGTCTGGTCTTCATCATCATCATCACCACCATCATCACACACATATATGTACATACATTTCCCTGCATTTGCAGCTGTGGAGAGTGGAGGAATGCTCTGTTCAGCCAAACCAGCTTTCACAGGCAGAAGAACGTTATCAACCTTTCTTGTCAGTCAGCTTGTAGTGTGTAGCAGGTAAAGAGGTGTTGACATTCTTTGGGAAATGATGCAAAGTGCAGAGTTGGTTTTCTGATTGTCAAGATATCTAAAATCTGGGAAAATTCAATAACTACCTGTTCAAGTCAGTTTGTACCTGTGTACTATCCTTAGGGTTTCATGAATTAAAGCAGAGAATTGGTTTTGCTTGTAGCTGCCTCTTTAAATCTCCAAGAAATGGCATCCAGCAAACATTAGGATCACAAAATATTAGTCTAGGGCAACCTTGATATTCCTTTTTCCCCAGAAGCATTGCCAGGCAATGAAGTTTAGAAGTATTTTTTCAGCCTTGTGCTAGACCTCTGCAGAGGGGGCACATTGCTATTATTATTCTGTTTATGAGCCTCATTTTATAGAGCAGTGTGGTGTTGTGCTGTTTGCTATTATAAGCACCCAAAAAAAGCAAATTCCTACCCCAAGAATGTAAACTTATTATAAGCACAGTGCAAAGCTGAGACAAATCCAATGCATCTCATCTTACACTTTTTCCAAAGGTTTGTTGAAAACGAATTAACTTGCACCGGAAGAGTAAATCTTCATTTTAGTAATTGCTTTCTTTGTGCCTTGTTCCAGAGAGCCCGTGTTTTGTCTGCAAAACTGAACAAAGATGATTGAAAACTGCTCTTACAATGAGAAAAAAATTGGTTGAATTAATGATTTTCATATTGAGAATCATATTGAAGTCATATATGGCTTCATTGTCATGAGTCCATTAAAAAGCATGAAAAGAGTGGAACTGTCAACAACATCTGTGAAGAGAATTGGAATTTCCATAGACCACATTCATCAATCCTAGGTAGACTTCCTAAAAATGTTTTTGCTGCTTTCTTAGTATTAGTATTTAATAAAAATAATCTTGCTGAAGACTGTGCTACCTTTAGAGCAATATTTTACTTTTGCTGTATGATGAAGAAATCAAAAGTAAAACATCTTTACCAAAGTTAGTTACCACAACAATGAATATGAGTGTATCTTTCACATCCTTCAGTTCCTAAAAAACAAAGTGCTTTAATTTACTGTACAGAACCAATGAGAAATGTTTTGTTATCTTTTGTTGCTTGTCTTCCTGCAAGAACAAGGATTATACACCTGGAGCTCTTGTTATAGAATTGTCTCTAAATAATCAACAGAAGGAGGTGTATGAAGATTTGAGGAGCTTTTATCATGTGAATGGTACAAATGACATGTCCAGTATTTTTTTTTCTAGCATCATTAAAGCCCAAAATGACAGAATTGTATCACACAGTCACTAAATTCTGACATGACCTCTTTAATTACAGCATTAACAGTGGAAGCATACCCTAAAAGCCATCAGTGGGGCAGACCTCAAATTAGTCATTGTGTGTCAAGTGCAGTTACTGCACAAAGAAAAGGAGGAGAACAGAATATCCTAGAAAATGGATTAATTGTAAGGGTATGTATTGGAAAGGCAATGTCCTACATGGTAAAATGAGTCACAGTCCCATGGCAATATGGTAGCTTGCTCCTTGACTTTATTTTTAATCAGCCCACTCTATTCCTAGGCAACGTGCTCTCTCTTGAGAGCTATAAATATGAAGGATAAAAAGGATCTTTTACAGAGCTGGTTTGCCTTCAAGGTTTGCTTTTGATTAATGACATAATTGCATTCCTTCAAAGGATGCTATGTAAATAAGATTTGCCTTCTGACATGATGGAGTGGGGAAGGTTTTAAATAATTTCAAATATCCTTGTCATTGTTGACTTTTTACAACTTTGACTTTGTGGAAAATGTGTGCTTGAAATCTCGGGAAGTACCTGCAGTGATCAATAGCAGTCAGGGACCTTGAAAAGTAATGAAGAAACCAACAAAATATCTAGCTTTGAAATTCCTAGAAAATTGGTTGGACATGCTCATGGGAATGAAGTCATTGAGAAGACAGAGTCTTTCATCAGTCAGTCAGTCAGACATTATATTCCTGTAGAAGTCTAAGGTGTTATTTGCTTTAGTACACGTGTAGTTGGATACTTGAGGTTAGCTCTGCAGACTTTCAGATTAAAGTAACACCTGTTTATCATGCAGTAAATGGTGATGAGTGAAAAATATTTTTGATGCCACTGTTTTATTGAAAATTCGGGTATTCGTGTATGTGAATGTTTCACTATATGAAACAACCTTCTTCTGCATATTTTCCAAACACAATTCTTTCTCTCAGTGGAATACAGAGGAAAAATGTTTCATACATTGTCAACCTAATATTTGAAATTTTTTAAATGTTTTGAATAAATTTAAATTTTAAGTTTTGTTTGAAAATTTTAATTCCACTCCAGTTAGAAAATTTCCCTATTTTCAGCTTACTCTTTCTTTATCACATTTCACATTAATGGAAAATAGAAAGTGAGAAGCCACATTTTCTTTCTAAGGTAAAAATAAAATTTTATTTTATGAAGAAAAACGTTTTGTTCCATGATTTTGGACCATTCTTTTTGTTGGTAGCACAGCTGGGTTTGGTCCCTTGTTCAAGGCATTCTGTCAGTGAATTTAAGTCATGCATTTCTGTTGAATGTATCCAAGTCACTTTGTACTCCAAAAGATAAGGTTGCTGCGCTGACAATTTGCAATCACATCCGGAATTTGCTTAAAATCAGGAGAACCATGCTATTTATGGTAGCCGGATTGTTACTGGCATGGGACACTTGCTGTAAACCTCTCCTTTCCTTCACTGGTAGCAAACAGCACTGCAGCTGTAACAGAGAGGTTTGCTGTTGATCCAGATATTTCCATTTTTGGAGGTACTGTTGATATAAGAGACTTTCTAGTTGTTAGACTAATAAAATCACAGATAACATAAAGGGGCTCAATTCCCTCATGGTTTTTGCATTAGTGAGGTGTACTTTACAAACACATTACTAGATTTCTGGCATTGGATTTGTTATTATAAGAGGGGAAAACATATGTTTTTGAATAGAGGAAAAACCCCATCTACTCTAACTTCAAAAGCTCTGACTGAAAATGTTTTGGTTCTCAATACTGTTGACCTGCTGTTGGATTAATATGAAATACCACTTTTTCCCACAGTGTGAGATAAACCAAGAGACTAAAAGGGAATGAGCTATATATTCTTCAGATCGGGTTAAGCACGGTATTGATTGTTTTCTTTTTCTGTATGTCAGTGCTGTGCTTCCACATATATCTCTAAAATCTCAGATGTTCAGGAGCAAACACAAATGAGAAAACCCAGGAGTTAAACTCTGGGAGCCTGGCCTCCCCCAGAACATATTGACAGGACAGGACTTTTTGCTACTTTTTATGTCTGAGTGAACATTGATTGTGATGCCTTACCTCCTGGTGGGCTCCTCTCGGCCACTGAGCAGAAGCATTTGCTTTTACCAGCAGGACTCTGTCCCCTAGTAACTGTGCAAATGGAGAATGGCAGAAGAAGGAGCACAGCTTAGAGGAAGATGCTCTTGTGGGGATAAACCTCCTGGGTTTTATTTTTAAGGATAAATGTTGTCCCTCCCTTTACTGTTTTCTTTGTTTATTTGCTTTCCAGAGCTCAGGCCGAAGGCTACAAGGCAGATATGATGTGGTTTTAGTGCAGCTAATTAAGTTAGATTTGTGTTGGCCTCACTGCAGCTCCTCGCTCTGTCTCAGGCTGGACTGATAAGCTTGGAGGGAGTCTGCATGGGAAACAAGAAAAGGCATTGGAAGCCAAGGTAATGACATCAACATTTGGGTTTTCTGAATTTCAACCCCCAGAGGAGCAAACCACACAAAATCCCACAAAACATATTTCCTAAGATTGTGCCTGCTTTGGGACAGGTGGACACAGGACTGCAGAGTTTTACTTGCAAACTTAACTTCTCAATTACTTTTGAGACATTTACTATTGGCGATTATTTGGAGGGATACCATTGTGAGTGACAGCTTCTGGCAGATTGGAGGCATCAGAGGGATGTCACAGAGAAGTATGGAGGGGGAAGGCCGTGGAGTTGGAGGAATCACACATTATTTTTATGGGAAAAGTTCCATGCTCATAGGTAGCAGGCCACAACCTCACACTCTGGAAAAAGGCAACATCCTGGCTCCCAAAAATGTCTGTGCCAGTTGGCTTGTTGCAGTGACTAAAATGTGATGACTGAGGAAAAGCCTAAAAGCAGTTGCAATTTTGAATTTAAACTCTTCACTAGCAACAAACCAGAAAATAACTTGCTTGTAAGAACAAAAACCACCCAACCACAATACCTAGTTTGATCCATTTAGTTTAATAGTGCTGAGTTTTGCAATCTATAGATATTGTGACCCAGGGAAAAAGTATTCTATTAGACAGAAACAAGCTATTAATCTATACTCTACATAGCAAGGGAAAGTAATTGCAGAAGAAGTGCAGAAGACAGTGAAGGAAATTGAATGGATCACGGAATATGAGCTGCCAAAATTAGGGAGAAATAAAAAGAAAAGATTCAATTTCGTCAAATGAAAGATGAGAAGTCACAAAAGGTATTTTTATAAGCAATTAAAATCTTTCATGAGAGGGAAGCACAGGTGCACAGATCTGACAGTGCATGGTGTTTCAGGGTGAATGAAAGTATTGACTGGCCAGGTGGCCTTTGCTAAATGTAAATCTCAATGTCTGAAGGTCATCAGCCCAGCTACATGTTCCATCTCTTCCTTGATGACCTTAACGTGTAATGAGCCCACCAAGATATAAATAATTCAAACTTGTGTCACCAATCCAGATCCACTTGAACCACTTCAATATCAACATCCTAATCCTTGTTTTGGTGTTCTTCAGTGACCCAGCTCTTGGGTGCATGAGCATCTACATGAAGTACCTTCACAACCAGGTTCCCCACTTGGGCAGCAGTATCTAGCCCCAGTATGGCAGCCCGGATGGGTTTACCTCTATGCTGCCAGTTGCTCTTTCCATTGCTGCAACCATCCCCACAGGGCATATGGCATCCTCACTGAGTCAGTATAGAGATAAGGTATTGGCCATTTTCTTCATTAAGCAATGACTAAAGCCAGCTGGATGGCTTTCACCTCTGCAAACTGACTTGGTACGCCTTCTCCTTCAGAAGTTTCCATAAGCTATGGATGCTTTCCTACAATATGGCAGGATCCATTAATATACACGTCACCTCTTCCTCTGGTGACATTCTGAATGTTCTCTTTCAAGATTTCTGAATGACTAAGAGTTCCTGTTTCAGCTCGTTGTGTGATCAGTACATAACCCTCCACGTAGCAACAGTTACATGATGTGCAGAGAGACGCTTCCTTTGAACATCCAGCCCAGCACTGGCAGCTGCTGCGCCAGGAGGAGCTGTGCTTCAGTTCCAATTACTTCTGAAGCAGTTCACACTCTTTCATAAGCTGCCAGTAGTTTTGCAGTTGGAATATAGACGGCCTCTTTATCCTCAATTCCAAAAACCAAGGGTCAATCTTTACTGTCCCCTGGTGTTTTCTGCCTCAGACTTTTGATAGGATCATTCAGGTAGGACCCCAGCTGCTGTGTAGAGCACATTTTTTTGATCTCACCATGTCCAGAGTGCTCTGGGGACTACTGCATAAACTATGTCTTGTTTAATTTGTGCAAAGATTTGTCATTTCTCAGGACCCCGTTTGAAATCATTCTGGGTCACTTGATATAGAGGGCTTACAATCAGACTGTAATTTGGAATGTGCATTCTCCAAAAACCCACAACGCCTAAAAAAAGTTTGTGTTTCCTTTTTACTAGCTGGTGGAGACACAACTATTATTTTGTTAATCACATCCTTCGGGATCTGATGATTTCAATCTTACATACCTCTTTCCACTTACCTGGGTGATGTAACACCTTCCTTGAAGGGATACTTTTCCTTCACACTTGACAGAAATCACCTACAGAGGCTGAGGACTTGTGTCCTTTTTAGAATTTTGTTGTCAATACTCCCTTGCCTAGAAAGGTATCCCAGCTTCTTGGCTTCTCTACCCTCTAATTCCAAACAATTAGCCTGGTTATCCCAGCATCAGGGCAGCCAGGTGAAAATGTGCTCACCCGGACAGCGGCTGAAATCTCTTTGCATCTCCTGCAACTCACTCAGGCATATGGATCAAGTGGTTACCTCTTGTTCTGCCTCTTCCTCCTGTTCTTGTGGTGGCCTTGCTTCGTCCTCCTATACTCAATGAGCTGACTTTTGTGTCCATTTCCTCTTGCGTCTAAGAGTGACAGATACCAGCATGGATTGCTTCTGCAGTTCAGCCACAGTGCCAGTCACAGGGGTTGGAGTAGCTCCAGTGCCTGTCATTCTGTTGTCAGATCCAGAGGCCTGTTTTTCCCCTTGGGGTTACTGAATAGTTGAACAGGGCTTGGTAGGCATGGGCCAGGCCCCAGGACCTTGCAGTGATTTGGGTTACTCTGGAACCTCCAGAATGACAGAATACTTATTTCAAATATTTTGTTAGTTTTTCAGGATTCTGCTCTTGTTCAGGGATGAAGTTCTGAAGCACTGGATGTGCCCACTGCCCTATATACTTGCCTGTTTTATCCCTCATTCCCTTCCACTTATAGCTATCCAACCTTAGGCAGACATCTATGTGGTATTCTTGAAAAGCAAGACCTGGAACACATTCAGAGGGCAAAGTAATAAGAACATGTTGATTTGTACATCCTAAGGATATTCAAAATTCTCAAGAGCTATTGGAATTAGCATGAATGAGAAGGGGAAGATGAAGGGAGATATATTCCCCATAGATTAGGTTTCTAAAAAGAAAATGTAAAAGATATAATTATTAATAGTTTTAAATGGATGGCTCCCAAAGTACAAAGATGGTAGCAGTGCTGAGTACAAATACCAGATTAGCTCAGTGATCAGCAATTCTGTCATAAGCCAGTGTTACAAACTACAACATGATAACCATAGCCCAGTTCTCATGGATGATAAACAGCACAACAGGGTGCTGCAAGGAAGGTGTTACAAAACGCAACTTAGAGAACAAGCACACCATCTTTGAAAACAAATAAATCAACATTGTGACCTGTAACAATCAACTAGTATAAAGAATGCTTATAAAAATTTTGTTCTAGCATGTTCTAGTCAGGTTTGTCATTGTCTCAAAGTGTTGGGCCCCACATTGAGTGCCAAACAGGACTGTCACGGTTTAATCCCAGATGGCAACTAAGTACAATGCAGCTGCTTGTGGAAGCTCCCCTGAGCCTTCCTGATGGCGTGAGATTAGAGCAGTTTAGTAACTGAAATAAAATATAGCAACAACAACAATAATAAAAATTGCAATGAAAAGGGAGACAAGAAAAAGAGAGAGAGAAATAGAACCCAAGAAAGACAAGTGATGCACTATACAGTTTCCCATTGCCTGCTGACGGATGCCCAGCCTGTTCCCAAGCAGCACTGCTGTCTCACAGCCAATTTCCACCCACCAGTTTATCTGCTGAGCATGAAGTTTCATAGTATGGAATAACCCTTGGACTAGTTCAGGTCAACTGTCCCAGTTATGCCCCCCTCCTGGCTCCTTGTGCCCCTCTTCATTGCCAGTGCATGGGAAACTGAAAAGCCCTTGAACTTAGACTAAGCACCACAAAGCAGCAACTCAAATATCACTGTGTTGTATGCTTTATTTTTCTCCAGAATAAACAAGAACTGATGAGTTTTTGTTAGGTATCTTACCTTTTCTCAAGAGTATTTACGTCAATACTATCAGGTTCTGGTCTTGATTCTTGGTTTAGTAAACATTATTTCATTATGTGGCTTCTCTTTACAAAGAAGTATAAACATTACTACCAATTCTTCATTGCTGGAATTTGTATCCTCACCTGCCCATGGCTCCTCCCCTGGCCCCTTGCTCTTTCTATAGCTTGCTTTTTTCCTTTTGCTCGCTCTTTCTATGGCATGTTTTCATTCCCTTGGTAGATACTCTGTTCCTTGTAACAATGACAAACTGTATAATTTCAGCTTTTCCTTGACCTCTGACTCGCATCCACACATACCCAGAATAAATGTTTGTTCAATGCCTCATTTAAAGTTCAGCTCATTACATTTCAGCTCGTCTCTTTTAGTGTTTCTTATTCCAGCTTTTTTCTTTCTCAATGTAACTTTGAGTATCACAGTTATCTGGTCTGTGTCTAGCTGATGCTTTGTGAGGTCCTCAGTGTTCACCCTGTCTGGATATAATTTGATTGTTTTTCCTGACAGTTGGGTTGCTAAAATTCTCTTCTTTGCTACTACCAGAATTGTATAAAAACTTTGCTCTTTTCAAGTTTAGTAACTTTTCATCTATCATTGTTTTCATGAAACCATTCTGTTTTCTGAAAATATGGCAGGAAGCAAAGGCTTTGTGCAGCTCACATCTCAGTTTATGTCCAGGCTACATGCATGGGACAAAGGCACCCTATTTGCCTTCTGTAGACTTTGCTTTGGAAGTAATTTTTATTTTACATTTGTCTTTGTTTCACCACCTCTGTTTACGCTTTTAAATCTGGTCCAGTTATGCTTTAAAGATTAGAAAATATTAATTGTATTTAACATTAAATTTGGATTTTCCAAGCACCTATAGGACTTGCAGGAAAGCAGGGCATTACTTTCTCTGTTATTATTTGACCTGCTCCCCCTTGTTTTAGCAACTCTCTGCTTGCATAGTATGAGCATCAGGCTTTTGTGGCATCTGCTGAGGAGGGTGTTGATTTACGACACACAATTACTTTGGAATAATTTTTCAGAGAAATGGATTGGAACTGTAAATGATTGATGCTAGAGAACATGCAGGTATTACAAAAATGCTTTAATTATTTGTAATAGATATTCAGGGTGTCTATTCAGCACCTGCCTTAATAGGTTCAGAAAGACTTCACTAGCTTGACAGACAGCAGGGAGCTATTTCACAAAACCATAAACCAGACATTCCTTGGGAAAATATGCAAAATTAATACATTTTTCCCAAGCCTCTTGGGTGGATTCAGACTGTCATATGTAAAGATAAAATGAAAATTATCCTGAATGGCAAAACCAATTCATACCCCACACTCTATGTCCCTATTGAGCAACTATCCTGGACAGAAGAAACTGACTCAAAAAATCTTTACAGTCCCCTATACAAAAATCTCTTCTGAATGGGAAAGACCAGCAGGTTCAAAGTGTTACGTTCTTCCAGAGCCTTTAAGCTTGTTTCATTTTTTGTTAATGGAATATGCAAAGATTCATTTACACTGGGTTCTGATGGTCTAAATCAGGTAATTTTTGATTTTGGTTCCTCACCTGTTCTCTGGCCTCAGTGGAATTACACCAGGTTATATTGGTTGAAGAGAACGTCCTTGTAGTTTGGCAGGATTTTGCATGCAAATCCTGGCAAAGCGATGCTTTAAAATTAACCTCTAAGTTAAAATAAATCCCGAGACTAGTGATGATGTGACAACTACAGCCAAATGAGCTCCATTTTCCTCTGCTGGTGAATCAGCAGGTGCTGAGTGAGGCTGTGCTCTTCTTATGTACTAGCACGAACACTGCCTCACTGTTTTACTCTGGAAATGTTATGATTTTTGCCGTAATTGTAACTTTCTTTATTCTATTCTGTATTCTTTATTACCTCTAAACTCATCTCTAACGTTTTCCCAAGGCAGTTCTTGGCACTTGCATCTGCTTTTACCAGGCTTCAGCAAATGCGGGGGGCACAGATCCTTGCTCTGACACTTGAAGAGCCTATGTGGGATGGGACATTTGAAGAAACCCACATTCACCTTGAATATGGTGTCCCCATCTGGGGAGCCAGGGGATGCTTCTCTCTGGGGTGGTTCAGAGCTTTAAGCACTGTGACTGGTGCTGGACATAGATAGTCAAAACTCAGCAGGACTAGACCACGAACAACCTGGATTTGCAGCTGGCCCTGCTCTCAACAGAAGGCTACTGTAGATGCCACCAGAAATCCATTACAGATGCTTTCTTCTTCACTCTATCCCTTCCTCTGTCCATTTCTCTTGCTCCCCATCTTACTCTCTGTTTCTTTCTTCACAATGGAAACAAAACCTTGTATTTCCCCCGCAATGAACTAATGGTCCAAACAGGCATTTATTAAAGTCAGCAGTCAATGGGGTTGACTAACTACAGCAGGGCTAGACCCTGCTTACTTCTGAGTTTTAATTCACTGGAAAAAGATAGTTGAAGTTTGAGTTTTTTATTTTCCAAAGTCACGCTTGTGACATTGCACTTCACGTTTATGAGAAAGCAGTGTTTTGGTACTGAGGCGTAATTGGTAAAGGACAACCGGTATAATTAAACCATGAAAAGAACATAAAAACCAGCCAAATGACATTATTTATAGGTCACCTCTCATTTGTAAAAAAAGGTTAGTTTCAAGCAGAGATGTACGAAGACAAAATCCAATCATCCTACTAATAAATCTTTGCCCTAAAAGCTTTCCATATGATATTTGTGTATCCGCATTTCAACCTTTAGGTCTGAAATACACTATTTTTCCTAGTCAGCTCTTAATTTGAGTTCTGAGCAATTTACTTCATGCATTTAAATTATTTTTTCTGAGATGTTTTTGGTGTTAGCTCTCAGTGACTAAATTTTTTTGTAAAGGAAAGTATTAGAATTTGTATGGATTTCAGCAAACATATTCAGCACACATCTAGCAAACTCTTAGAATATTTCTCACACAGGTTATCTACCGTTTCCCCCTAGAGAAAATATAGCAGGTGACTTTATTGCATCAGTTCTTGATTTAATAACACCTAGACTCATTTTTTCAAAAATAAGATTTATAATTTCTTGGGAAGTTTTACTGCCTCAGGTAAATTCATTAGATAGTCCTAAACAGGGTTTCATTTCTCAAAAGCTTCAAACTTCATTTTCTTTAATACTCTAATAAAAGGAAAGATCTATTCCAAAGCAGTTTTGTAATAGACTAACAATTATTAAATACAATTTAACAGGGAAATGCACCCTGACCAGTCTGGTGATTATTTTTAAGGTGTTTTAAAATTTTTTATTTAAAGTAAATACCAAGGAAAGCTGAACAGTGCTTGTAGGTGTAGAGAGGTTTGACACCTTTGACAGATGGTGATACGATCTGAGGGTTCCTCTCTCTTAATTTTAAAGATGGTAGCTGTGTATTTTGCATACTAAGTAATACACGCATTTAATAGACAATCCATGAAAATAAAGCCCTACATCTGAGAAGAAATGCTATGAGAAAAGTCTTGTTGCTGTTGCTGGCCATAGGAGTACGAATAGATTCCCTTTTTATTGGCAAGTGGTTGGAATCAAATTAACCTCTCCTGTTGTGGAGAGCAAGCCTAAGCACATCTGCCTGTCAGATGTTCCAAGGTGGCATTTCCTAGCAACTAGAAAATGCTAATTCATGACATTGATTAAATTGTCTGTGCTAGGCCAGGCCTCAAAACTGTCTTTTTATGCTTTGCATTTATTTCTCTATTAAGATGCAAAGGAAGGAGGTTATTGCTGCAGTTCAGATGGTGTAAGAGTGTGGAGCACCATGAAAGTGGAATATAAGGAGGAAGAAGAGGATGCAAATGTATTGATAGCCAGATGATAATTTAATAATCAAAGGAATATTCGTGATAGGATCAGTTTCTTGAAGAATTTGTGGGTTTATAATATAAGACTGTGCATAGTATAAATCTTCAATGCACTTATTTCTCTAGAAGTGTAAAGTAATAAGCACCTTTATAAAGAAACTGATACTTAAATAATACAATAAATACTGTGAAAACAGCTATCAGCAACCCCATAACATATAAATCAGTCAAAATCAACAAGCTGTACTAAAAATGTAAAAATACTAAGTATTCTGTTTACCAGCTATGTCCACAATATGTGTTTCTTGAAAAGCCCCTCTAAACCTGCCCTGCAGCTCCACTGTTTTTCCATGTAGGCTGGTTCTTCCAAGCCGAAACAACCCGTTTCAGAGAGTGGCATGTGTCATGGTTTGACCCCAGCCAGCAATTAGGCACCCTTTGTGGCAGCACCACCTTCTCATCTCTGGCTGGAATCCCAAGTCACCCTGGCAGGGCAGATGGGAAGGTCCAAAAGGGATGGAAATGGTGGGATAGGACTCCAAAGATTTGCAGGATCCTAGGGGTTGAAATGCTAACACACATTGCTTTACAAATGTGACCGTATAAATTACTGATGAAACATACCTGTTGGACATGTCAAGACCCAAAGAGGTCAACTTTTCAATGAGGTTACCAACATTATACCAGGAACTGAAAACCATAGATAAGAAAATATATNGGAATTAACTATTTGCTGTTAACATTAGAATAACTTAGCTGTAGCTATGAGCTCTGACTATAGCCAGGAGTTGGAGGTCAGAGAAAGGATTATGAGTATCATGTACTAACAGTAGGAGCATATAACATCTCAAGAAACTGAGATTCTGTTATGTGCAAGTGTCTCTGATGATAACAGATTTTAAAAAAGGGGGAAGGCCTTTCTTCCTCTCATCAATTATGACACTGGCAAAAGAGAAACTTTTCCACGAGGCTTTGGTAGGCTTTCATGGCTGTATTCTCTGGAGCACGCAGCTGCCTTCGTTTACAATAAAGGAAATAACACAGTTGCAAGGGGGGGAGGAGGAAGGCTGTTCTAAAAGGAAATGTAGGATTTATCCCCTCCATCCATCTTTTGAAATGTTCTTAGCTTTGAAATTGTGTACATATCAGAGGCTGTTAGTTATACAAACATAGATCAATCAACGCTTTCTTAAATAAAATTGTGGGTCAGTGACTTGGCAGAATTCAAGTTTTATTTTCCCTCGATGTGTGCTACAGATTCAGAAGTGTCCTTTTTTTAATTTAAGCACTTAGTGATTTCAATCTTAAAATGCAGATAAGTAATTTAAATAATGCATCATATCTTTAGCAGAAATAATTATTCTGCTTCATCTTCATTTACACTTTAGCTGATCAGTCAATGGCTTAACACTACAGAAAATTCATACTAGTATCCTCTTGGGCCCAGTTTCCTTTGGCTGCAAGTCAGTCAGTTTTCAGAGTGTCTCCTTTTTCTGGGAAATCTTGAGCAAGGCTGAGCAGTGAGATGTATAAAGCCTCATGAGGATTTCTTACACTGTTATAAGTATGTGGTTATATTTATATCTGCATGTAGATGTGGTTACTTGAGCCTGGTTATTTATCAGTACACATCTATTGAGCCCTGGGATACACCAGTAGTGACTAGCCTCTAGCTAGATAAACAACATCCCCTGCTCCCCCCTCATCTACCATGTCAATTGCCTCCTCACAAAGGGATATGAGGTTGGTAAGGTGTGATCTCCCCTTTACAAATCTGTGCTGCTTATTCCAAAAGCCTTCTTGCCTTTCTTATGTTTGGAAACGACTTTCAGTACTATTTGGTTTACTGTTTTCCCAAAGACTGAGGTAAAGCCAAGCAGCCTGTAGATCCCTGTTTTTTCTCTTTGCCCTTGAAAAAAGGAATGACATTGCTTAGTTCTAGTCCTCAGGAACTTGCCTTGATCACCGTGACCTTTCCAAGACAGTAGAGAATGACTTTCCAATGACATCAGCAGCTAACTCACATTTTCTATTGTCTTTCTTTTGCTGGTGTAGAAACTTTCCTTGCTGCCCTTCATATTCCTTGCTCGATTTTGCTCTAGATGAACTTTAGCTTTTCTTGTCAGGTTTAAATCAGCTCACCTGTTCTGTATTGTGGGTTTAATTTTATCTTAAGCCTTTCTTTTGCTTTAGTGCTTTCATTTTTGTTGTCATAATTAAAGATTTAAAAGGTAGTTACTTTAATTCACTTTACGCCACTGCTTGGCTTAAAGAAATAAACTGATATGGTATTTCAAGGTGTGCTTTTACTGAACTCCTCTGAATGTCGATTCTCTTCCAACTCATGTCTATTTTATAACTGGAAATTCTGGTGTCTGAACCAAGGGAAAACATCAAGGGCTTAACTGTGCTTGGGAGCACTCTGAACTCTAATCTGTGTTCCTCATGATCTAAGCAGTGTGCTTCTTTTATCACAGTAAAATGTGACCAGAACATTCCTGGCCTTCCTTTTCTTTTTGTTACAAGGTGATCTTATGTCACACATTTAATTTTTACTTTACATTAACCTTGAATTCTCTGTGCATGTAAACACATTAATTACACAGGGAACTGAATGCATGCATACAGTGATCTAGTGCATTGTCCAACAGAGGCAGTTGAGGATGTTATTTTGAACTGCTCCTGAAAGAGAGGAGACACGTCCCTCTTCCAATATTTTCTGTCTTAAAGTGTAGATTTTGTGGTGAACTGTGAACTCTACAACTGGAAGAGCCACATGGCATTACAATAGGGGATGCAGTATGCAAACTGTAGAGCACTTGAATGTTCTGTCCACTTCCATGGGAAGCTGGGGAAAATTATAATCCTTATGGAAAAAGGGAAACATGCTCTCAGGGCTCCTCATGTGATATAGTGTGCACAGCTTGGTTCATTTGGACTCTGAATGTTGCAGATTTCACCACTCTTGCTCATTCTGAGTAGCTCTGACAGGACTAGGACCATTTATTTCAAATACCTTCTCCATATGTGTGCACTTCTTATCAGAGGAAAACTTAGAGGATGTTACTTGTCAGCTTACCTTGAGAAGCGAACTTCGTGTGACAGCTAAGGACAAGCCACATTTACCTGAGTGAAATGTTTAAAAGGTATTATCTAGTGTGAGGCATCTCTACGCTGCTTTGGGGACAGGAGCTGCACTCAGTTTTGGATGGGACAGAGTGATGGTGATGTGTTACACAAAGAAGGATACTGGATCTCCACAGATAGGCTCAGGACGTCGCATGGCATGAGTATCACCTAGAGAGCATGTGCAGGTAGAAACAATGCAGCTCAAAACCCATAAATCCAAGGGGCTGAAAGTACTTCACCCTTGTGTCTCCTGTGAGGGAAGCTCACTGTTAAAGTAAAGAGAAGAAACTGAAGTTTTCTTTATCCTGTTTCTCTCCTGCATACCAGACTATTTTCCCAAACAAAGCTCAGGGTGAATATTTTCCTTAAAGCATGAACAATTATCAACATATTCACACACCATCAAGCTTTATATCTCATTATATTCTGTGTTTAACTCTGTATTTTAATTACAGATAAAGCCTTGATTCTCCTTAGTTCTAGTGAATTTCTCAATAATGCTCTTATTATACAATTTACTGTTTCTAAAATACTGTGTCAGCTCCTGCTAAAGTTCTGTGATACTGTGTAAGAGTGGAATTCAACAAAAGCACAAAGCACTGGAAACAGTGGAAGAGAGTTGAAAGAGACTCACTGGCACTGCCATTAAGATTAAAATTTCATAGCAGTGATGGCTGGCATAATCAATCTCTAAATTCATTTTAACCCCAAACCTCTCCAACCTTGACATAAATCTTAACAAATAATTCTGTATTTTCAGAACGATTCTCAGAGGACCTAGAATCATCTACTTAAAATTCAATACAGCCACAGAATACATATATTTATTAGTCCCATAACTAATCCAGTTTATATTAAATTCTCAAACAACAATTCAGTCTCTGGATATTTTCCAACTTTTTTTTTTTTTTTAATATTGAACAAAACTAGGCTTGCATAAGCCAAACAAAATAGCAATGATTTTTCTTCGCATCTGAAGCAAATATCAGTAAGTTAGGAAATCCAGAGGAGTTTAAAGATCTTTGAGCTTCACAAGAACTTGGAAAAGCTGCAAGACACCAGGAGCCTCATGATAATTTTTATTTCATAAAGAAAATAAAAGGAACAAGATCTTCAAAAATTAAATTGGTGGAGCTGTATGGATGATGGCTTGCTGATACATTTTCAAGGAACATCCAGTGAAATGGTCTTTTTCAATGTGTAAAGATTGAGTTATACAAAGAGTTGAGAAACCCATACATATTCTTTAGTCTGCTACAGTTCTACTCAGAAATATAAAGCAACCCAAATGAGTGAAAATGAAGTGGTATTCTGAATGAAGTGGCCATCACCATACTGTCAGTGAAATATAGTGATCTGCTTCAAGGTTAGCTCATTTAGCTTGGATGCAGGGAGATTATTTATTTCCTTTGATGCTTGAAGTATATTGGGCATAGTAAACACAGCTGTGAGCAGATGCCTGCGCTGCAAGAAGCTGTGGTGTCTGGGGACCTCGGTGCTTCCCTGCCCTGCCTCCCTGCTCTCCACACATTGCCTGAGGCTGTGGTGTTTGGAGTCCTTCCTGCTGTGCTTCAGGCTGCCAGCAGGGCTGGTCTGCACAGCTGTGGAGATGATCTCTGGCCTTTGCAGGGTTTCTAGCAAATGCTTGCTGATCTCTCTCCATCACACATCCTGTCTGAGATCAACAGTTCCTCCCACATCTCTCCTGAGGAGCTAGACCCTCTGTTCTGGATGCTTTTCCTTGCAAAGGGCCTCCAAACCACTCCAAGGGCCTGGAGAACATCCCACCCATAGCCTCAGAGGGCTGTCTGCTGCGGGGGGACTGCCACCAAGGCCTGGAGGAGTTGCTTCCAGATGAGCTAAAAGAGGGACTGGATGGACAAAGTCCCAATTATAAATTTGAGCGGACACTGCCTTACGTATATATTCCACATACTCCTGGTGATTTAGCTGTTTGTAATGACAAAAATGAATGTATAGCATGATGAGGACTGAAGTGAGCTAGCATTTATATACTCCATATAACATTCAAGACCAGAACCTCTCACAAAACAACCTCTCGGAGAGAGAAGGCATGAGTCCCTATGTTAGGAGAATGAACCAGGGTCATCAGGACATCCAGGATCACATTGCTGAACTACTTTACTCCTCTTCTGACACTCAGGGTGAAGCTAGTGAGACTACAAAGCAATATTAAAAAACAAGGCACAAATCTGCCTTGTGAACTCCTTTGCAGTTGCACACATTAGAATTCATCCAGTCCCTTTGTGCCAGTTAGAGATGACCACCTAAAGGTTGCTGTAAGTTTCTTGAGGTGTTAGTGAAAAGGGTTTTCTGCTCCAAATATTTTTCTTTCATGGCACAGTGCCAGTAGCAGGGATAAAAACTACCAAATAAGCCATAAAGGTGACCCTAAAGGAGCTTTTTGAAGTGCGGCAAGTCCAAGGAAGCATCATCAACAAGCTGAGATTTCACTTATATTGGCAGTGAGATTCAGAATGTCAATACTTTCAGAAAGATTCCCCTAGCATGGATAATTAATTCCTAGGAGGTTCACTTCTGCAAATGGCATATGTTCTGCCATCTTTAACTGCAACCTTACAGCAGCCCTAACTGTTGGGCTTTCTGACTGGATGGCTCTGGGCTGGGCTGGGCTGAGCTTATGGCATGGCTTTCCTAGTGAGCAGCTGTTTCCAGTGAGGCCTCAGTCTTCACGGGCCACTGCAAGTAAGAAAATGAGCACCAGACAAATTTATAATCTGTTGCTAACATCTATAAGGCCGCTTCTCCTTATTAAACACCTGTTATGCCACCAAGTTGGAGGTTAAAGGCAGAGGTGACGAGGAGACAGGTCCATCAGAAAATGTCTTTGCAGATATTGTCATCTGTAAGAGCAGGCTTTCCACATGGAAGTTTGCTTTAAACATGGTGTATTGGTTTTGCACGGCCTGGTTTTTGGTAGCAGGGGGCCACAGAGGTGGCTCCTGTGAGAAGCTCCTGGAAGCTTCCACCATGTCCAGCAGAACCAATTTCTGATGGCTCTAAAAGATGGACGTGGTGCTGGCCAAAACTGGGGCAATGAGAGAGGTTGGTAATGCCTCTGTGATCACATATTTAACTCGGTGCCTGGCGTTGGGCCAGTGCCAAACCACGACACGTGGGAAAGCATCTTTCCCTGCTGTATTTTTACTATTTTCTAGCTTTCTACAGTTAGGAAACACAGCTTGTAGCAATGTGGAAAATCTCCCCTTTTACTCACGAAACTAACCTATGCTCCTTTTTTTTTTTTTAGATTTATGGATTTAGCAGCTACAAATGATGCTAGTCCTTCATGAACACTTTTTGACTGCATAAGTGGAAGTTGTTGTGTTGTCTAGGTCTCGTTCTGGATAGGAGATTGTTTGAATCTGTTTGGCAACTGGATCTTTTGCCACTGCTGGCTTTAACTACATTGTGTACTAAACATACACACAGACGAAGAATATGTAATTCCAGTTGACTGTGACATTTTAAAAGTTTCTTCAGGTATTAGTAAATAGGACATTGGATGAGTCCATACACAAATTCGAAAGTAGTCCTGCCAAAATGTATTCCAAGAGTTTGGCTCTTACCTATATCCTCATCCAATGTGTGTTTGAAAATCAGCCACTCAAATGAAGATAACCTGGAAAAAACCCCAAAGCAAAACCCTGGAGGTAGAGTCAGCTTTTCTATTTGTACCTGTACTTAAGGTAAATGTGAGAGTAACTCATTGAAACTAGACAAAATGTTTTGGTTGACATTCTGAATTTTTTTTTTCTAGTCTCCCTGAACAAGTGCTGATTCACTTAAAAGGAATATTTTGTGTTCTCAAAATCTTTATCTCAATATACAGAGAAGTAGTCTGGTGATATTCCTCTAAAAACTGCTTACAGTGAAATGACTTTTTAATGTGTTGCATTGAGTTAAAATTCTGCCGATGGACCAGACTTTCATCTCATTATATTACAAATTGATTGGTAGAAAATTCAATGGTAAATTTTTACAGCTTGATTCTCCTGTCCCTGACTGCTTGAAGTGGGGCAATGTTTAAATGGGGAAGGTTGTTTTCACCACTGAAGTTGTCACAGAGCTGATCACATGGAAGTGAGGTCTCAGACAAAACTTGGAGAGCTACATATTGAAACTGGCAAGTAGTGGAGCTGGCACTAGGTTGAGCTTTTCCTTGGTACATATAGGATTCTATACTGTAAATATATATTTATATAAATGTCATATGGCAAGGTGTACCATGAATGCTAAGAATGCACAGTATGTTCAGATAATGGGCTGAATATCTACTTTGGATTAAAAAATATTATTGCTTATTGAAAGTAGGGGTTCCTCTCATCCAAACTGAGTGTGGTGAGTGAAAATGACATGGTTGTAGAAGCCTAAGTGATGGCTGGAGGGATTTTCTTATTTCCTGTTAGAGTAAGAGTTGTTGGTGGTGGTTTCACACATATCGCAATTTCCTTTTAGGTTTTGAAGGGTCAGAGAAGCAGTG
This sequence comes from Pachycephala philippinensis, assembly GCA_013397055.1. Taxonomy (NCBI): domain Eukaryota; kingdom Metazoa; phylum Chordata; class Aves; order Passeriformes; genus Pachycephala; species Pachycephala philippinensis. Next base: position 75,861 of record VWZT01014473.1, on the reverse strand, counting down.
CACCACTTAGGAAGCTGTTGTCCAGGAAATCATCTCTGAAGCAATTTATAAACAATTGTATGTATGTATGTGTGATTAAAAGGTATTGATCATGCTTGTATTCTAAGCACTAAGAAGTGAAAAAGCAGAAGTCTGTATTAGCTGAGCTAGGGATGAAAGTGTCAAAATGTGTTCAAAGTGATGTGCAGTGCTAAACACAAGTGTCTGTAGGGCAAACCTTGTGTGGCTCTTTTCACATTGACTGCAAAATCATCATTGCTGTGGTAAAACATGTAGTGTAACATTGTCCTCGATCATAAAGTTTTCTGAAAACACTGAGGACTTAAATCTTGCAGAGTGGGGCATAACTAATTATACCCTAAAAAGTGTGTGTTTCTAGACGACGAACTTTAAAATCCTATTGTTTGATTATTCTTTTGCTTGGAATTTTCTGTGCAAAATGCTGTATGACTTGTTCTGAATTAAATTTCATTGAGCTGACCTTTACTGCTGTGGTTTTAAGCAAGAGGAATAGCCACCATCCAAACAAAAATTCTGGTTTGTAAACTGTGTCTGTAAGCACTGAAAGGGAACCTGGGACTGACATTTTGTTTGACAGAAATATCAGACTGTGGTCTTCCCTCATCTGTGAATATCCAACTCACCAGTTTCTTCCCCACTGAATCTAGGGCATAAACACACCTCAGAAATCAGTTGAGAGCTGGCTGCAACTGAAATCATTGTTATTTTATCAAAGACCATTTCAAGCCTGAAACTTTTCTCTCTCCTAGTTTTTTTTTTGTAGAGTGAGATTCAGAAAAAAACAGCAAGTTCTTCTTTAGTCTGTGATTCAAAAAATCCACAGCCCATCTTGTGCATTCTAAGGTGATATATTTCAGATCTAATAATCACCTTTGTGATTTTTTAGATTTATTTTTTGAAATACCTTCTGTCCTCATATTCTCCCTAAGGGCCTTTCTCTCTAATTAATCTTTCTCTGTCAGCAGCAAATTATTATTTTTGAACCTGGTTATTTTTCCTTACCTCCTCTAAAGCAATGAGAGCTAGAGCCCAAATTAAGGGTTTTTGCTCTGACAATAGGCATACACTTTTGAGGGGATCATTCATTTTGCTGAGCTACAATTACACTCAGTCTCAGAACATCCAGGTTCTTAAAAGAACCTGTCAGACTCAATCTTCTTTGAGATTTCTATTTTATTCTGCTGTGTGTTTATGTGGCCTCTTTTTCCTATTAATGTTCAGTTTTACTTTACCTTTCTCTAAAAAAAACCCACAACTTTAAATTAATGAGATGATACAGATTCCTGTTGGGAATTTTCTATCACTCTTGTTGCAAGTTATTTGATCGTTAACATCACAGTTTACCTTCAAAATAAAACTTTTGGTTTTATTTTATAGATTCTTATCTCTTGAGAACCAAAGAATTGCACAGGGAGATGAATAGATTATCGGTGTCTGTCAGTCATGATCGTTTTCAGTAGTCTTACACGTTTTGGGAATTCTTTGAATATCAAAGTCTTAATATTTTGAAATCAATCTTTCTTATATTGATTGACAGCAACGTAAAGGACCTCTGCATATCTCTAGCATCTCTTCTTGTTGCTTATGACACTATCTGGTTGCAACTTTCCTTGATTTTATATCCAATTCTTTATGGACATTAGCAAGCTAGGTTGCTTCTGTATTCATCAACAGCTGCTGAGTTATGAAATTCATATTTAAATAGCTCTTTAATATATTTAGGAAAAATAAGGAGTGTCTGAATCGCAAACTCAATAACAGGAGCGTTGCATTTGAAAACACAAAGGCAGTTGATCAATGTGGCAAAGAGGACGGAAGTTAATTTAAATCTTATGGCTTTTTCTTTCATCTATATTGTGATATTGATTATTGTCACTAAAAATAGTGTAATAGGATGTTAGGCATTCTTTCAGACTTATACATTAAGAATTAGGAGGGTCTATTAACAGTGTGGTAAAAATAGTAAAAATAATTAGCTAAAAACATCTAGCTTATCCTATTAAATCCTCTAGAATCCACTGAGCATTTAACTTTTCTGTTGCTTTACTCTTCATGCTTTATGCTTGATTGCATATTGGAAACGTAATGATATAAAAAAGAGCAAATAATCTGCAAAAACTTGGATTAAAGTCAAATTGTCTTTTGTTCCCTATATTCTTTTACAGAAAATTCAGCAAAATGTTTGTTATATTTATTATTTACTAAGAGCAAGACTAATTACTGGGATTAATCATATATATGATAAATCCATGGTTTCATAAAAATTCCTAATTCTAGGGTCTGGTCCTGCTCTACTACAGCTCAACAGAAGCTTTGACTCAGAACAACAAGCTTTGTAGTCTTTGGAACAACAGGATGAAGCCCTGTCTACAGGGTAAAATAACATGAGACCTTCCCACAGCTACTTTCCAATATACAAAAATAGATTACATTGTTCCTAATACTGAAAGACAGCAGATGGATTATTCATCTAACAGTCTACTGGAAAACTGTATGGATGAAACATCAATGTCATTTTAATTTAAAAAAAGTTTCATTTTCTCTCCTACAGTCCTTCTCAAAATGTGTCTGAAAAAAAGAAGTAGTTTAATTTGTTGAACTATTGATCACAAATACCTAAAAAATAATGAATAAAAGTAAATTGTGCCTCTTTTTGGGAAGAAACAGTTCTGTGAGTTCCCACATGGCTATTGTTTTTTAAATATATGGGATTTAAAACACATATTCCCATGTAATCTTTATTTACAAGTTACTTTGAAAATGTCCAAGCACTCTTAATGTCAAATACCAGTTACTGTGCTCTGCCTTAACTCTTAGGATGGTAAAGATTGAAAGAACCTGCATGGTCTGTTGACTCTGACTTGATAAATGAGCCCAATGTCATTTGGCACAAATTTCTTGGTGGACCATGGCTTCTAATTGTATGACTTGTACCTTGACAGAGGCAGTGAGATCAAAAGAAACATATCAAAGTCAGTTAGTTATTGAGAGTTTCCCCTACTTCAGACTGTTAATCAAAATCTCTTGAGAGTCTGTCTTACAGCTGCTTTAACTCCACTCGGGATGCTTCAACCATTTTGGATATTCTCTTTGCCATTAGGCCATTTCACTGGCAATTATTTCAATGTCTAACTCTCTGAGAGTTTCACAACCTTCATTCCTGTAATAATGATGCTGTCACTAAAATGATAGACTATAAATAGACTTTGTGCCAGGCTTTGCAGCGAACACTTTATATGCAGAATTATCTTCTCTTTTTACTGGCTCTATATGCCTACATTTCATTACATTTAAATTGGGTTCTTACTTTAAGCTATACAAAAAAAAATATTTATCTGGGTTGTTTTCAGCTTTTAAATTGTTCAGTAAGATCGGAGAGACATTACAGCATTGACTATTTGCTATTCCTCATTTGTTGCTTGTACTGGATATTTGGTCACTTAAATGCTTTTATGTTTTTTGCTTCACTTGGCTGGATGACTCCAAGAACACAAATAACTTTTAAAACAGAAGTTCAACAATTTTAGCACAAATAAATATTTACATTGGTTTTTCAGTCAGTAATTCCCTTAACCTATTTATGAGAAAGAGTTAGAAGGAAAAATAAGTCTTATGGGTGTTATCGCCCTTTTTACCCATTCCTGATATCCAACAATATCTTACAGAAACTACTTGGGCTATGGTATTACCACTACTGAGTCAATTCTACATTTGCATATTAACATACATTTTAGCATACAGTTTATAGCTTTTTCCAGTCATCATAACTTCCACCAGATTTAAGTAAAGCTATGCAAGGAAGTATTTTAATATCTTATAGCCATACTATTGAGCTTATTCTCTTTTGTTTCTTATAAGCCCATTTCTCATACTGAAGGCATTTTATTAGCTCATCTAAACCACTGGGTTCACAGTCTTCAACAGAGCCATACAGGTGTATACTTATATCAGCTGACTATATTTTCCTAAATATTCTCTTTTGAGTAAAAATACATACTTGTGTTTTAAAGAACATATGGGAAAGCTTAGAAATCTTACAAAGGTCCAAAGAAAGCCTCAAATCAAAATTAAACCAAGACCTCTCTCCATTAGCCCAGCTATGAATTGGGGTGAAGTTCTTGGGGCCTGGGAGCATCTGTAGCCAAATATAATGCTGGAAACTCCTCTCACACTTTTGCTTGCAGCAATGGGTCTCTTCGTTCATTCCAGTCTGACAGACCAAGGAAACTTAGCTGGGAAGCTTAGCTGAACCTTTTGGTTTTGTTATGGTTCTGGCTGTTCAACACTGTCTTCTATTTTGAGATTCTAGAAACAGGTATCTTAACAGAAGTAAAAAGAAAAATTCCTGCAGACAAACAGTGTAACTTCCCTTTTTTTAAAAATTTGAGATGATCTTTGTATAACTATGTTTATTTTTAGAATTGTCTTAGCTGCTCTGGGGTTGATTTTTTTTTAGTAAAAATCTCAGCACATAAAAGAACTTGTATTTTAAGGAGATAAATGTAGTTAATTTTTTACTTTATCTGGCTTGTCAAATACTCTGTCATTGTCTATTTACTATGAAATGATAACCCAAAATATTTCTAGTTTGAGCTGAATGAAGAATATTATTCTCTTGCTTCTGCATGAAAGAAGAGGTAAATGAGCAAAATTTGGAATTTTGAGCTCATTTCACACATAACTTCGTATGCCTGTTTATTAAAAGTGGTTTTTTCTCAAGTGAGGATGCAGAACAAGGTATTCTGAAGGAGCTTGCTCCTAGTGCCAAAACGGGAAAAACTTTCATTGATGCAAGCAGATTTAAAATGAAACGGCTGTGTTCATATTGAAAGCCATTGGAAAAGTTTTGCCACTTCATCTGTAGTGGCATGGTTAAATACGTAGGATTTAGCAATATACCATAAAATATATAATGACATGCTCTTGTCTGTGCATAGGTAAGATCGGTGTCTGTGCAACCCAAGACTGCTGCCTGGGGGGTTTCTACTCACATAAGAAACCCTTGAACATTTCATATGTTTAGAGTATTAGGAAATATATATTTGTCTTCAAGTAAGGAGCTTTGACAAGTCCTCACTAAATCATCCAGTCTATTTGTGACTCATTATCACAGTCTCCACTGCTTATTTTATTAAAGGGTTGTTTTGGTTTTTTAAAACAGACAAGTCCTTTTTTTTTTTGGTCCATTATGCTGATCTCAGGAATGACTTTGGCAATTTAAAGGAGGGGAGATGATTAAAACTGATTCATAAATTCTTATATGTTCTTCATCTCCTGGGAATTTTAGAGAAGACATTCCAGTGTTAGAGCTGCGGTAAAGGCTCATCCAAAGCTTTCTGCTATTTTTACCTATTTGACAATACTGAAGGCTGATGTGACTCTTGAGACGATGATGCAGTGACATCAGAAACTTCTGTTACAAAAGAAATAGCAATTATAATAAAATAAAATATCTCATAAAATACTAGTGACATCATAAAAATCCTAGGTTGTTCAGGGATGAGTGCCGTGACCACTGACTCTGCTCTGCTTTCCTCACTTCCTCATTATCCCTGAGATTCAGCTGCAGACTGGAAGCCTGCAGGCAGGAACACCTTGGAAATGACACCTTAGCAAGAATGCTAACTGGTACATGCCCTCCCACTCACCAGCTGTGTAATTCATCGCAGGGAATGGTTAAGGTATTAATAGATTGTGGTGCAGAAACATCCCTGCCCAGACAGTGCAGGATGCCGAGCTGTGTGCATGGGTAAATGCTCCTCCAGAGCCACAGGGGGTGCTGCTGCTCTCACGGGGTAACCCTTTGCCAGTTTCAGGTCTGCATCCTCTGCAACCCCAGTCTGTAAAAGCCTTTTGCTGCCCCGAGGGCTTTAGCTCCCTCAGGACCAAGTGTCCAGGACCCAGCTGTGACACAGCACAAGTGTGCAACCTTCTCCCAGACTGCTGAGTAAGGGCATGCAGGAAGACCTGTGACAAACTCAGTATGGGGCAAGGGAAGGTAAAAATTAGGGTTTTGATTTGGAATTGTTAGCAGCTCAAGGATCCAGAAGGGATAGGGTTGATATGAAAAAGTGTGAAATCCTAAAGAGAAAAAAAGAGGGAATCATCAGATTGCCAATTCAAACTATTGGTACCATCTACATTAACAGAGGGGATGAAGATGGTAACTCAGCGTGCTGGTTTTTCCTTGGATAGTTAATTTCCTTCACAGTGGCTGGTATGGGGCTGTGATTTGGGTTTGTGCTGAACACAGAGTTGATAATATAGAGATGCTTTAGTTCAGTGCACTTTAGAGCAGTGCTTGCACAGCATCCAGACCTTTTCTGCTTCTTGTACTGCCATGCTGGCGAAGAGGCTGGGGGTGTACAGGAAGCTGGGAGAGGACGCATCTGGGACAGCTGATCCCAACTGACCAAAGGAATATCCCAGACCATACAGAATCAGCCTCAGCATATAGAGCTGGGGGAAGAGGAAGAAAAGGGGGCACACTTGGAATGATAACATTTGTTTTCCCAAGTCACTGTTACGCATGATGAGGCCTAACCTCCCTGGTGATGGCTGAACACCTGCCTGACCACGGGGAATGGTGAGTAATTCCTTGTTTTGCTTGTGTGCAAAGCTTTTGCTTTCCCTATTCAACTGCCTTTATCTCCACCCAGAGTTTGTTCACCTCTTCTTTTTTGAATCTCTTCCTGATGGCAAGGTAGAGACCGAGTGGCTGAGTGTTGCTTAGCTGCTGGATGGGGTTAAAGCACAACACTCCCCAATGCTGATCATCTGTCCCTGGGGGCTGTAGCAGCTTCCCCTTCCCCTCCTGCCTGCCTGACAAAGACTCCAGTGCCTTGTCAGAGATGGGGACCACACTTAAGCTTAACTCAATGGATTGGTGAATCCTAGCTGTCTTTTCTGTGAGCCAACCACCAGGTAATTGGTTTCTACTTTTAGCTTGCATATATCCTGGCTAAACTTGTGCCTGGCTGAAGACACCATAGCAAGCTGACTCAAAAAGGGTCTGTAACACCTCCAGTAGTCTCCTTCATGAAATTAACCTCTTCCTCAGCAGGGATAATGTGCTTTCAAACTGGCCTGGGGGCTGTCCCTGGGCCTTAGTGAGTGCAGTGCCTGAAGTGGTGCTCAGACCGTGCAAATGGTCTATTGAGGAATGTCTGCACCAGAGTCAAAGATAGCAAGGTATTTCCAGGAACACAGACCCTGCAGAGTTCCAACAGCCTCCAAAAGCAGCCACCTGTGTTTTCAAGTAGGCTCCCTAGCCTTCACTCAGCTCCATATAACTCTAACCATACCACGAGAGCTTGAAAATGAGCAGGAGACATGGGGTAACAGGGGTGTTCACAGACCCTGTGTGAACAAACAGTCTGCTACAAGTAAGGCATAATTTATTGAGAGCAAAAGCCTTTAAGAAAAGAAGGATTCGATAAACTGTCTGTAGCTATGTGTAGGCTGTATAGCGTCTGTCTGTCTTCCATATGGTGATCCCGCATGTTCTCAGTGTCCTAAAGCACTTGCACAGCAGCTGGGATGCAGATAGCAGTCTCATACTCACCAGTAATTTCTGTCTTGTCTAGTGTCAAGGAAAAGGTTTTCCTGTCGTGCAGAGCCCTTTTATAACCTTCCTTCCCCTTCAGGAGTGCGAATCACTCCTGAGCTGCTTAGTGACACTGTTCTCTGCAGTGGCCAAACATCTGTGTCACAGCTTGGATGTAGGTTGTTCTGATGCAAGTGCTCTTTCCCTTCCTGTTTATTTTGATGGCATTAATGCTATTGCCAAGGTGAAAGGAGTTATCCTCACTTATTTTTTTGGTCATCTCGTATTTAGCTAGTCCCTACTTTTGCTGCATAAACTATTAACTTCTTATGCAGTAACGTCACTTCCCTGACTAGATTGCATCCGCTATTCATAAAATCATTGTATATCATTGTTATTAGATTATAAAACACCAGCTTCTTGCTCAACACTAGCATTCCCAGAGAGGAGACTCTACCTGCATATATTGAGACAAATCCCTTCCTGTGAAATCTCACCGTCTGTGGTTCATACTCTTAAACTGTCTGACCTTTGCAAATCAAAAAGAGCAAAGAGGTCAAACCATGATCTGCAAAACACTCCAGATGCCTTCTCTGTTTTCAGTGGGAGTCACAATTCATCTGCCTGGTGTGTTGCAGGAAAGAAAAGGACAGACTTTTATATCACCTTGTTAGGAACTATCCTGTGGCTGGATTGCAGGAGTGAGCCTTTTGTGTTGTTCTGTGCTAAGAATTAAGTATGAAAGAGGAAATATAAGTCTTGCTGCAGTAAAACCTTTCTAGTCAGGACAGCACAGAAATATACATGGAAAGCTGTTAAATTTTGTTTGCTTGTACCAAAATAGATTAAATCTAATGACATTATGGCTGGAACAAATTTAGGATCTTTTGAGATAAGGGAAGAAAGGGGGGAGTGAGAATGACTCTGAGTCATAGATGAGTCCTGATCTCAGAGGATGTGCACAGGCAATACTTTCATTGATCTCAGCAGAGATCATCACTTGCATAACAACTTCCGAATCAGGCCCATTTTGAGTGCTGAGTCAGCCTGACTCTCAAATTTAGTTATTCTATCAAGCAGTTAGTTTGGGAAGTGTCAGAAGGTATTTTTTTGCTTGTAAATGTTGTGGCTTTTGATATCCCCCTCCCCACCCTAACATTTAAAAAGTGATAGTTAAAAACAAAGTAAAAATAATTGGCATAGAAATTGATGCAGAAGAAGATGATTATTCACTTAATTCCATTTCTCAGTGTTTCAGAGAACCAGAAGCCTCCTGAGAAGATTGGGGTGCAGATATTCCAAAAAGTGTTTCATGAAGAGTTGCTAGTATTATCCGAGCTTCTTTGCAATGATATTTTTTTTTCTTCCAGCTTAAAATCCAAAAGGCCATGTATTTGTCTGAGAAGAGAAGATTATACGGACAAAAGTGCATATCTTACTATGTACATTTCCTTACTTTGATCAACAAATACTTAAGTTTCTTACATGTTTATGCATTTCCTGGAGCATTTTGGCATGCTAGGGACCTGCATTATTTCCATATGCATATGCTGTCCTTGGTTGTTTACCTAGAAATCATCATGAGCTTCAGAGTTCATGGCTGCCAGACCTTTATGTCTCTGGATCCTTGTGGATCCCATATGGCTTATATCCCACAAAGGATTTTACCTGAAAATCTGGTATAAAAATAGGTCTGTTTAGCATAAATATACTTCTGATCTATCTATCTATCTATCTATCAATCAAAGGAATGATATTGCTTTTTTCTTTAATGGCAAATAAATGCTGCAGATTGAAATTAAAGTTTCACAATGTAGAGGTTTCTGTAATACTCTTCTGTAATAAGAAAATGCACATGATCAATCAGTAAAATGCAGTTGGTCCTTTTACATCCATTAGGAAGGAGGGGAGTGCGTATTCTCCAAGCTTCCTTCATGAATATTTAATAGGAGATTAGATCATTAGAGTTTGTCACTTTCAAGCCATTGATCTGAATCAGATTTGCAACTGTGATACATTGTTAAATTTATAATAGGCTGACACACACACAGAGTTGTCCTAAAGGTAAAGAGCAGGGTAAAAAAAGGGCAAAGGCTGAATATTGATTGGGGGATTTGAAATGCAATGCAAGAATAATGCTGATTTAAGAACAGGGGTTTTTTTTTGGAAGCTCATGCCCATAAGCAAGAGATGGAACTGATGAATAAAGTCATACATACTATGTGAAATCAGCTGTCCAGTGAAGATAACATGCTTACAAAATCATTATGATTGGATCCTGCTAATGCCTTAATTCTATGACAACAGTTTCAATCACTGGAAAATTACTCTATTATTTGTTTCTGATTTGTCTAATTTTTCAAAATAGTTGCAAGCTAGTTCTATGGAAAACACATAATAACTGTTCAACCCACTAGAGCATAGAGATGGACAGGAACATAATATTTGCAGAGGAGAGGTTTTCTTTTTTTATAAAATCTGATCTTTAAGGCATGCTTCTAGTCATGTTATGTTTGCCACTGAGAAAGCATGAGAGGTCTTGCGATTTGCTAAGATCACCTGTCTCCTGAGCTGCTTACATCTCTGGACTACACACTTCTAGCCTGCAAGCCTGACCTAGGTTCACACATCCTTGCATGAATTTGCACTCCTTCTTTTTTTTTTTTTTTTTTTTTTTTTGTCTGGATATGTATAACTTTGAGTGACTATCACTCAGATTAGCTTGCTGCTCAAAGGTCAAAGTCTTCTGCCACCCATTTTGCATGGGAACAACTCTCAAGTGGACACTGCATTATTGATGTCAAAAGTGCTTTCTGTAAGTCAACTGAAATAAATGATGAGTAAATTTAAACAATGGGAACACAACCATGACATGTTCTTGACAAGCCAGTAAGCACATTTTCTACAGGAATGAACCAATACAGTGTGAGTAGAAAGAGACCTCCACTGAAGTAGGTCACGCAACATTTAAACAAAATTCACAGAAGAATTATAATGAACTTTACAAACAAGTGATCATACAGAAAAAACATAGGTTTTATTTCAACAGAAAAATGAATGAAATTGGTATTTTATCAGTTTTAAGCAAAGTCCTTTGGAAGAAAGGGAATTTTCTTGCTAAGCTGCTTTTGCAGAATTCTGTAGTGATGGCACATCTCCCATTTGTAGACCATAAGACTGACAGTGGTCTGAAGGACCCTCCTGGTGTCAGACACAATCTTACTACGCTCGCTTGGCAACCCAACTTATTTTGTTTCCCCTGGTATGGGAAGGACAACTCTCCTTAACAGCTTCATTGCTTTTTTGGGAAAGGCAACCATATGTTGGCTTACAGACAAAGAGAATCTTCCCCATTGCAGTTGTTTCCCTTAAGCATCCGGGTCCTTCAGAAATGTAATGTGAGCTAAAATCACCTTCTTCTAGATGAGATTTAGGAGATGCTGCTAAATGGCTTATTTTGATATTACCTGAAGATCATTCCTTTTTCCCTTTGGCACAGTCACCATGAGAGCAAATTTTAAATAAATGCCCTCACTACCTAAACATGCTGGGAGCTGATGAATTTCTCTGAGAGCCATCTGAAAGGCAAATCTGGCTTTATGAAACTACACCTGGGTTATGATAAATCCTTAAATATATTAAGGTCTTTAACACATAATTTTAAAAAAATCCTCTAAGTCTAATACGTCTTGAGTCTAAGAAAAAAAATAATGCTTCTTTAGTAATTTTAGTAGTGTCCTGAGCATTTGACAGGCATTTTCTTCATAATTGCAAAAGAGCTGATGAAGAAGATAAGTGGGAAAGTGAAAGTATGTGTTCAGATCTCGTCAGCTCCCCAAAGCTGACAAACTTGTAAGGGGAAGGAAGAAGTGCTTGAAAGAAGCAGAAGTACCAACAGCTGCGTTGGAAAGTACACTACTAGAAGTAGTTCAGGAGCAAATTGTCATGCTAAGTGGATATTTCTGGGTTGATTACCTGGTTCTGTCATAGCGATATTAATCTACCATATTATAGTACCTCTTTATTAGAAAGCAGTTCACAGAACTTGCAAACTCAGATTTCGTTGTTCTTTATGACTACTCAGTGCCATTTCTATCTTATGAAAAATCATTATTTAGTATTTATTTTGTCTTGAAAAACAGGCATATACCTCCAAAATCAAACTACTTTCCTATGATTCAAAAAGGGCATTCACAACTCATTTCAAAGTCACACAGAGGCCGAGTGCAATTTGCTCACAAGCTGACACAAAGCAGCACATGGTCTGACAATGGTGCAGTCACAGTGAGCTCTTAATGGCTTGCCTTAGTCATACAGCACCCATGTATTCTTCTTAATTACCACTAAGTCTGCTGTTACAAATCCAGCATCATTCTGCCCCGTTCCAGTTCCTTGATTGTGACACATCTCTTTTTATTGCACAAATAATCAAAGCGTAGCAAGTGACAACACAATACTGGGTTACTGACACCCAGACTATTCATGCTGCACTATTCAAGCCTGCGAAATCTTCCAGCAGTTGCTCTGCAGGTACTCAGACAGAAGATAAATCCTCCTTGGTGCTGTGTAAGAATTCAAGTGCATAGAAGCAAATACCCCCCCGGGTCACACTTGCCATTGCAATTCACTCCATTCTTACCCTTTTAGTCCTGCTTTTTAGAAGCTCTGCAGTTCTGAAGGTACAAGCAGTGTGCACCAACCCTGAATTGCCAAGGAAGAGCATCTGTAAGAACATTAGTGCTGTAGTTTTATAAGAAGTACTGGTGCTCCTGCCTCTCCTTCCTACAGCAAAAGACCACCCAGGACCTCCTTCCCGGGGGGGCAGCAGTACAGTCCCAGTGTTTGAGGACAGCTACAGTAGTTTACACCCACTCAGGAAGGCTAAGGTGCTTCCAATATCCTCTGAGAGTTTTGAGGAATGGGTGAGCTTGGACTTCCCTCTGAAAGCTTGTAGACAGCAGAGTTCAGTATTACCTTCACTTTTGCTGGTAACTGAAAGGGCAGGGGACATTCCCTGCCCCTGAGGACAAGGGGTATGCAACAACACCCATTTGCAGGAATAAATCCTCCGCTCCTTGTCCTGGTGTGATCTCATCCATACCATTGGTTTGGAACAGGCTCTGGATCTTACCATACCCTGCAATGACAGTTTCAAATGTTTAACTGTAAAACACAAGGCAGACTGGCTCAGTCACACATGTGCCAGCCCTGGGAATCCACAAGGATGCCAGCAGAACAGCTGGGCTGGGAGGCTGGTGGGAGGGCAGAGACGATTTTGATGCACCTTTGCAGGACAGACACAGTCATGGCATGGATTTTGATGTGAGAATTTCTAAACTCCTTGCTTGGGATTCCTCTTCAAGAGCTTGTGAAAATACAGGGTGACACAGGAGCTTGGTCAATAAAGAAGGACGAAGAGGAAAGATAAAAAATATTTTGTCATCGTTGACTGCATTTTGTGTGAACACAGGATCTGACTGGACAAACAAAGAGTGAGTCTGCTCTGTCTGTCTTGTGAAAGATGTTTGATCTAGAATCACTATCAAAACACTAAAGCCTCACTTACAACTGTATAAAGCACACTCTAATAAGCTGCAACTTTGAAAAAGGCCCAAAAGGTCATAACTATGAGGCAGCACAGAAAGGTGTGACAATGTCTATTACTGCCAATGTCATAGATCCTTATGACTGAAAGAGGTTTATTTATGAGGCAAAAATCCCACCTGATGAGAGAAAATGGATATTGTCCATTGCCACCAGGAAAGATAAGAAAATGGCAGCTGTTTCTGTTCTGATATTGCTGCTCACAAATCTGGCAATCAGCTCTGTCCTGATTACATGGGCCACCCTGGCACCTGGCAGAGGTAAGTGTCATTAGAAACACTCTTTACTTCTATGGCTCGCTATTTTGGCTGTGGTCTTTCTCCACTATTTTAAAGCAAAATAAAGGAAAAAAAACTAAAATTCAGATAGAATTTTCATAAAGGGTAAGAAGTAGCAGCATTTAGCTCACCATTGTGAACAGTGGCCCACATGGTGTTCATGAGGACCCTGGAAGAATTGACAGAGAATCACTGGAAAATTTTAGAGATCTACTGGGTTTGCAGATCACACCTTGTCTTTATTTTCCCTGCTCTGTTTCTTAGAACACTGATTTATCTTATCTGCAAGAAAATAATATAATGATGTGATGACAAGTCTATAAAAGTGTTCATTGTCTTTTATTTAGCATCTGCAAAATTTCATGTCTCTCTGCCACCTTTGAGCTATTAGTTTTCCAGAAATGAGATAAAGCATGATTCCTAAAGGGGAGAGACACCATTTATTTCTATGTAGACTCACACTACAACTCCTGTTTTTCAAATAAACCCTTCTTGGCTCACAGTTTTACCTCAAAACCTCTCCAGGACTTGAAACCCAAGTTCACTCAACTTTATTATGACGCAGTGTCTCTCTTTAGCAGTCAGCTTTCATTTACCTCAGCAGGATTAAGTGAATCCATTACTTTCAGCTAACATGCAGTGGCCTTCCTTGATCCTTTGTACATCTCTGCTTTTTTTCTTTCTTCCTTTTTCCTTAAAACAAACCAAAAAAGAACTCTCGTATCTCTTGCACTTCTCCATTTAAAATAAAAAGTAATGGAAAGGAGTTTGGGGTCATTGTTTGAAATAAACACATCAATATTTAGTTACAGGGAAATAAAAGTCAAATGGGGAAGAAGAAAAGTCCTATGTGTCACCGTTAAATGGTGAGATGGTGATTTCTGTCAGAAAGTCTTGCTTGCCTTTCAGCTTGTAGGAGGCTTATAAATAAAGTTGCTCACCCAGAGTTTGCTCACTTTTGTTTGTTTCCATCCCTTGCAGATGACCGTGACTGTAAATCACATTGCTCTGTCTCACTGCAGGCTGCCTCCAAAGGGCAGCTCTGCCTCCCTGCCTGCTCCCTGTCCTGCTCATTCCCCTATGGCAGCACAAAAAACCTGATGTCTGGACATCCAGCTGGGTCAGGTTGCTCATCTGGCTGATAAAATAATATTGGGATTTTACTATTTTTTTAAAACGTGGGATGAATTTTCATATAGACAAACTTTTGCAAAATGCCCGGTATCAGAAGTAAACAGCCAATTTTCTGGTTTGCTGTTCATTATGTCCATGCTGTCCAAAAACTTCAGCTGAGCTAAGCTCTCTACATGTTACATGCAAAGATCCCAGGGCCTTAAGCACAAGGGCTTCCAAGGCTCCTCCCGTTCCCAGCTGTTAGCATGCTCCCCCAAAGACATCCGCTCCCATGCCTACACCAGGACCTTAACGAAGATGAAATTCGGGCCCACTGCCTTGTCCCCTGAGAACATGCCATGCACTTTTCCTGTAGGCATGTTTGTGCTGCACAGCACTGCACTGTACAGCAGCACCTGCAAAAGCCTTGAATAATGTAGCTCTGGTCTAATGGTCAGCCTCGTGCTTCCCCCAGACTAATTAGTCCCGCTACAAAGCAAGATTAATTGCCTCAGGCACAGAGCCAGGCTGCAGCGCTGTGTGTCCTGAGCTAACTCGCCGGCGTGACGCAGCCCTGTCTAGACACACCAGCCTGGACAAAGCTGGTTCTGGCACCTCTGCGTGATGTAAACACTCAGTTCCTGTCAGCCAAAATACAGAGTATTTCCGATGCAGTCAGCGGGTCACAAAATGAGGAGATGAGAGTGCCACGTCAGCTCTTTCCAGACATGTGCATCCTTCCTTTCTCAGTATAGTCGGGATGACCGGTGGTCCCTTGTAGCTCTTTTTCCCAGTTATAGCTACGAGACCACTGGAGAAGGTGTTAGGTTTGGGAACGAGCATGAGGAAACCTTCCATTATTTTACCTATTACACCTTAAACTAAATGCAAAGGAAATGAATGCCTGATTGTGGCTAGAGTTTCACACCAGAAAAACCACTGGAACTGGTTGTCCACAGATGGAGCTAGTTGAGATTCTTTCTAGATCCTGAATTTGTGCTGCTTGAGGCATTTATACTTTTTATTGTCCTTGCGCTTCTGGTACAAAAGTGCTAGGTCCCAAGGAGATCTCTGAGAGAACTGCTACTTCAAACAGGGGTATGGGCACTCTGTTATGCTCTAGGTACAGAAAAGAAGAAAATTAATGTTTTCCTCATAACCATTCAAAGTGATTTAAGACAAAATGGAGAACATCAGCCCTCCAAACTGTTGGTGCTAATGAATATGTATCGCAGTCAGATGAAGATTCGTGAGCAGAGTGCATATGACATCTTTTGCAGAGGGTGCTGCCAAGCTTGAGTATTTAAAAAAGCACTGGTTTAATGAGGGGCTACACTGGGGGTAAGTCAGTATCTTGTTTCTTTTATAATTTACAAAGCCATCAAGTCAAACCTGCCACAGTTAAAAGGTAATAGGAAAATTTTGGAGTTTTTTGATTTTGTCATCGTTCCTCCAAATCTGACATGACAGGAAAAGCTGTATATCACTTGTTTGACTGTTAGACAAAAAATGTACATTTCATATCTAACTTCTCATGAGTGCTTTTATTATCCAAGGACAGCTAAGAGGATGTTTTGTATATAAAACTTATGCATATGGAGGAGCCCTTCAGTGTAAGCTCATTCCTTCAGACACATGGATGAAATATGACATCCTACTTCTATTCTGCTTCTCCTTTGTCAGCACCATGACCATGACATGTTGGAATCCCTAAGTTGGAAGAGAAGACTGAGGGATGACTCCGTCTTCAAAAGCATGTGTGTTGCTGCATTTCTAAGGTCAGCATGCTGCACTAGAGAGCTCTGAAAGGAGGCTAGTTTTTCTTTTCTGGGGCTTGGGAGTATAGGGGCTTAGAGTTTCCTTCTCTGGGACAGAAAACACTAGCTCAAATGTCCTAAAAACAAGGAGTAATATAATGAGTTGAGCTCAAGAAGGGACAGAAAATCTCCAGGAATTTTCCTTCCTTCAACCTTTTCTCTCTTCATCATTTCCTTCTGCCCTTCTAATGTCCCACCCACTCTTCCCTGTATAAAGGTAATATCACCATGACAGGCCCAAATTAAGCATGGTAGGTGATCTCTGTAATAAAGGTAAAAGAATGTAAAAATAAATGTTTTCACCTTCAGCATGGATGAAATCTCCCAGGCTGTGTTTAATTTGCTAACTGCTTACATCAGTTGACTTCTGTACTTTCAAGTATGTAGAAATAGTAATTTATCAGAAAAAATAACTTAACAAAGATGTTGAGTGAGAGTTCTTGCTATGACTTGCTATGCAGTCTGCTGATTGCAAACATTTTATGTGTGTGAAGTGAGAGCTTTGTGTCATAAAAGCATCTTTGTCAATTTGTGTAACTGAGCTCTACTGATAAAGGCTGTGGATAGAGGAAAATTACCAAAACCAGCTGGTCAAAGAGAGAAAAAATACATGCTGAGGGGTACTGTATGAGAACTGCTAAGAGTTTATAAGCTTTTCAGACTAGTTGTCTCATTGGAGTCATCAGAGCTGATAAACTCAGGACACCACAAACTGTCCAGATTGGCACAAGGCCATCAGCACACCCCACCATCAACAACAGCTTGTATAAATCCAACTACATCCAAGAAGGATTTTATGTGCTCTGTTTAGAGAGAGAATATGAGATTATACATATGCTGATGAAACAAGGGACCCCTTGAGGGATTTGCTGTCCCTCTGCCTCTAAGTCAACAGCTGGGTCTGACCCTTGAGCTGCTGCTCCAGCTGGGCAGTGCTGAGTGAGAGCAAACTGTGTGAGGGAATAAGCACCATGGGGATAGTTTTCTGCTGTTAATAATAACTACAGCCCGATACTGTCGTTGTTGTTGTTATTATTATTATCATTATTATAATCATCATCATTATTATTATTATTATCCTGATATAGCTTTATTATTTAAGGTCGTACCCATAAGTATTGGTTGTGACATTTGTTTCCCTTGTCTTCACCCCCTGTCAGGGAAAAGAGAACTTGCAACGCCTGTGCATTGGGTCAAACCCTGTGAAAGAACACCTCAAGTATGATAAGTAAAGTCAAAGAATGGTGCATCTGCAACATCTAAAATCCCTTTCTGCTAGCCTGAGCTCTTGAGTAATGTCATTACAGTCGATGTCAAGGACCTGAGATGAGATTAGTTTCCTCCCCAGTTATATAACTCCATTCACACCATTGTGGATGGGAGAAGACGATTC
Organism: Pachycephala philippinensis; assembly: GCA_013397055.1. Taxonomy (NCBI): domain Eukaryota; kingdom Metazoa; phylum Chordata; class Aves; order Passeriformes; genus Pachycephala; species Pachycephala philippinensis. Next base: position 58,089 of record VWZT01014473.1, on the reverse strand, counting down.
ACAGAAGGTTTTCATATACACAGATAATATAGAAGAGTGAAAAATCTGAGCAAACAGGATGGTCATGAATAGTTTCTCCATCATTTGTGCATGGACTTCAAACTTGGCTTCTTTCCACAGTCTCCACCAGCCAGCCCTGATATATAGATGGATATATACGGTTCTGTGCAATAAGAAGGCCGTAATTTGGGCCAGGAACTCAATATGAGGCAAAACTGCTCTGTTCACAGGAAAGTTTACAGGCTTGCACCATCAGTGGTGACTCTCAGACCCATCGTCTCTGCTCTCAGGTGGCCAGCTCTGGCATCCAGTGCATACCCTCAGCTCCAGAAGGTATTTGAACAAATACACTGTTATGATCTTTCCCTTGCTTTTGGGTAAGACAGCAGCAGATCCCCTTTCCCATTGTATATTTATTGCTTCTGGAATGAGTTTGCTTCCCACTTAAGGCAACAGTGATAAAATCTGGACTATCTGAGAATTTCTCGTGGGGGTAAAAAAACTTCTTTCCAAACCTGATTTTTGGGAAAAAGGTGGTCTCCCCTGTTCTAAAAAACGTTGCATTAATATGAACTCACCTTTAATTTTTCTATGAGTGGTTGTTCTCAGCAGATTGTGAACTGCTGTCAAGTAATCAAATATTTGCGTACCTATTTAACAGACAGCAGATTAATCTATAACTTGTAAGATAGCATTTGAAAATGTGATAGTGGTTTGTGTCACACATCTTGAACTACTCTCAGGTCCCAAGTGCCGGAACCATGACATTCAAAAGATGTTTTCCCGATGAAATGTGTTAATACTTTACCATATGTAACCACCAGTGATGAATTACTTTGGCATTCACTGTAAGAACATTAACCAAGATGAACCCATTTGGTGTTAATGTCAGTGTAATATATAGCTCCCTGGGTAGCCCCTTGGAGCTTAACATTCATTTAGAAAACACTTTTTCAAAAGAGTTTTATTCTACACTTTTCTATTTTAGAATTAGCAGACAAGCCCTTTTGGATTATATTTTTCATTTCTGCCTAAATGCTGACTGGCTAACCTGCATTTCTGGATTGAAGTCTCTGTTCTTGAGGGAAAGCTTGGATGTCAGTCCTACAATATACTCTAAAATCACACATATTGATGGGAATAAGGTTATCTCTTTTGAACTGCTCCATACATCACCTGGCTCATACATCCAAATATCTCTCTTCCATACTACTTAGCCTTTGTTTGTATTACTGTTTTCGAAATTGTGTTTTGTACACCCAAACAGCAAACAGATGTGTCTTCCTTCTTGATTACCATCTAGTCCATGTTTTCTTATCTGTGTCTGCCACTTTCTCTAGTCAAGTGAAAGACTGTTTATCCTTTATTTCATTTGTAATTTGGAACGCATGTCTCAAAATGCAGGAAAAGCATCTCTCCATGCTCTCCTTTCCTGCCACTGCTGGAGGTTTGGTACAAATTGCCAGCAATCCATGGTCTGGTGTGCTGTGCATGACATGTGGTGTAGCTGGTGTGGCAGTAGCAAATTGCTGTGTTTGTGTCGCTGGAATATTGTGAGGAGAGACTGAAGGGGTTTTTTTGTGCTTCCCAGGTAGTGGAGGAAAAAAAATTTCTACGCTGAAGTGTAAATCCTCTTTAGAGTAGATGAAATCTTGTTGAACTCTGATAGCAACATGGCCATTCAGGGATAATTGCTTGTTTATAAAGATGCTTTGGGACTGCGAAGTTAGCCTGATTTTAATCCATTCAGAGGGTTCTATTTACCACCAAATGTCAGCTAGTGCTAGGTCAACTACCTAATTTCATTTCAAAAAGAAAGTTAATATGACAAGATTTATTTCCATAAGCCGTGTTGATTGATATGAATTATATTACCATCCATTAACTTTCCTCAAGTGGTTGTTCCATTATTTAGTTGGTGATCAACATTAGGATAGATCATCCTGTTTGTCCTTTTCAAAATGTTGTGAAGTTTCTTTTCTTGCAGCTTTCTGGGACATCTGCTGAGTTCCTGGACTTCTTGAAGGTTGGTATTACTGGTCCAGAGAGCTTGGGCAGCATTTTAAAGAGAGGATTTCAAACTATGTTCACCTCCTAAAAAACTCTACAGAATATCATAGTGTTATTATGCATTTAACATTTCAAGGTGTTACTATTGTAAAGAAATTTATTTCATCATCATGGTCTGGGTCATTAAAACCATCGCCTTTTCCCACACATATGAAAGAGAAATGATTGCTGAACACTCCCCTTTTTCTGCCTAATTATTTATTGCTTTTTATTTATTTTCCTCTGCTAATGGACCTGTACTGTCTCCCAGGGCCAATGAGATCAGCTGCCCAAAGACCTGCTAAACTAGATTTTTCTTGAACATATTTTCAAGGTCAAGAAAAAAGCAACTAGGAACTGCCCCAAGGTTCCAAGATCTCCACTAACTGGTCTTAATTATGAGTTAGGTAGGTCTCCATGCATTCATTGGCTTCCCCTAATAATTTTCCAGCTTCTATATTACAGTATTAAAAACTTTGTCTTTGGTTCCACATCTTATATACACGCATTGTCATGGTTGCTTTCACTTTTCCCCTAAAACAGGTTTTTGTTTCTCTTTCAACCAATGTAACATTGCGTCTGGATTCTAGATTTAGATCATGGATAGACTTTTTTGAATATTAAAGTAAACATTCTTCAGATTTTTCTGACATATTTAGTTTTTGTTGTTTACTTTTAATATTTATACCAACTGGTTAGGCTTATAACTATTTTTAGCTTTGCAAACCCTGTTTTTAAAGAACCGAATGTTTATGCTGGCTGACATGATATTCTGTTTGGAATATAACAGACGTAACCACTGATTTAATTAGATCTCTGATGAAGTTTTTTCTTTGTCACAGCAGGTCCACAAAATTAAATACAACATACCTGAAGGTGAAAGTTTTCATTCAGAATCTTCAGGAAATCCAGATAATATTTTAGTATTGCCAGTGTGAGGGCCTCAGTACATGTCAAACGATAATTTCTGAAACAACACAGTGATTTTCCTTTTATGATGTACTGAGAAGTGCTTAAGCAATGTTTGACTAAGGGGATCAGAGCAGGTCAGAGCAATGTGTCTGTCACAATTCTTTTAGGAGAGAGACCCAGCAAACAAACTGTACCTCTGGAGAAAGGTGAGGCACAAGGAAGATGTGTCTGAACCTGTATGGGATGACGTGGCTGCTGTTACATATGAAGAGAAATTTTAGTTCCCTTTACTATTTTTACATAAAGTTCCTTGAACGGATTCATTTTCATTTAATCTAAGACCCATTTTTGCCGGTTTCTCTTGACCAGCAATAGGGATTCCAAGCACAGCATTAAGCAAATGGCATAAATACACTACAAAATATTTTCACAAATATTTTGCATTCATTTTCCTCACAGCTTTGAGGAAGGCTTTAATATCAAACATTGAAATATGCAAAAGAAAAGATTCAGTTAAAAGGTTTGTCATTCTGTTGGCTGAGGTACATAAATACAACTGAATCAATGACCAGTACATTATGAACAGCACAAATTCCAAACAAATACCAGAAAATAAACCCAAGACCACAAATTAATTAAAAAGCAAATCCAACAACAATTTTTAGAGGTAAAGATGTGCAAAAATTTAGTTCACTACCTAAAGATTAAATAAGGGAAATAGTCCCACTACTTCTCCAAATCGATTCATTAGTTCTCAGATGCACCCATTAAAAAAAAAAAAAAAGAAGAAAACCAAAAATATGGATGTACAGATGTACATTGCCTTCTCTTCTTTTCTAAAGAATTCCCCAGCATAAGTCTATATATGGAGATTATAAATGAACTCACAGAGGGAGAGATAGACTCCAAAAGTAATATTCTTTCTCAATTTTGAGGTTATCAGCAAGATAAACTGCCACCTTCTTGTTGCATATAATATGGACAATTAATTCACAATGGTGGTACATTAATCCAAATTACTTTTGGTTAGATGTGCTGTCACCCATAAATGCAATTTTCTATATGGAGACTACAGATGTTAGGATGATCCCAACACAGAAACAGGATGACTGCTTGGGATTACTTACGAAGTCTTTCCACTGAGATTTCGTTCTTTCACCCTCCACTTCAGCTGCTCTCCAAAAAACACGACAGAGACTAACAACAATCACTCTGGTCTTTGTCAGGATGTCTGCATAGCAAGAAGAAGTTCAGAAAAAGTCTGCTGAACTTGTTTCATAATGCACATGGCCAGCTATGAACTTGCACCTTCCTTGACATCAAGGAAGGACAGATTTTTATTCCAAGACATTCTGTGGAAACACTCTGCTCTGACAGCACTGGAGTGACAAGCTGGCAAGGCAATGTCACATTTGTGTACAGATGAAACTGCAGCTGGCTAAAATATGTATATGCAAGACATTATTCATGGTTTGCATTTATCTTTTATTGTTTTCCCCTTTACAGAGCTATAGGTATGGGTGATTCAGAGTGGCAAACTTTGCCATCACAGATATTGCCTGCGTCATTTTGCCTGAGATTTTCCTGAAGTCCTGCTCTGTATTTGATAATTCACAGATTTCATTTCTATCAATATATCTCTAGTGAATACTAATTAGGGTTTTACTTGTTTGTTTTAGTTCTGCAATGCCAACTTTATGACCTTAATTTTATTCTGAAGTCAGTTCAATCTACTCAGCCTTTGATCCAAATGCATAGAGACTTTTTAACTGGACTTTTTTCACTGTGTGAATGTTGGATTCACAGATACTTCAGGAGTTGTAGCAGGGAGCTGTCAGCTGTACAAAATAAGAATATTCCAGAATTTAATGCCTTTTCTGAAAATATTGGAATGTGAAGATGACACTGCTCCACCTTTGAAAACTGCTTTTTGCTTTGTGAAAGCTGGAAATTACTTTCACCTTCTGTAACCTACAACATGAGTATTTTTCCATTTTTTGATACAGCAGTAGCTGTTTACACAGCTCTGCACATGGATGCATTTGTAAGGCAGGGTGGGATGAGGTGGCTGTTAAACTGGATGAATTTGTGGCTGAGGATTTGGAGAACATTTATGAGAAAACACATATAGGGTGCCTTCTAGAGTGAGAAAAGCCACAAACCCCGACCTCATATTTAACATAAAAATACAATCTGTCTTTGATATCACACAGGCTGTCAGAAATGCTGAGGCAGTCTAAGGGGATGAAGAGCTTGACAAGCCATGACTGCTTGTCAGTGGAAGGTGTTTGCCTGCTGAGTTTCAAAGAGTTGTTTTACCTCAGAGTCTGGGTCACAGGTATTTTTCTGGGAAGCCTCCACTGTAGCAGTGAGCAAATATGCCCTTTTCGTCTTTTCCTCATGGGACCCACCTACAGACACCAACTTTATTTTTTTATTTTATTTGCCACACTTCTCTACAATGCTGTAGTTCATTTCAGATCTCACTGAAAAGCACAGTGCCTTCTGTGAAGTGGCCATATGAAGGTATTTTACTCACTCTTGATTTCCAGATTCCTTTGCTGCAGGTTCTTTTCAACTAGACTTCTGTGGGAAGAACCAACTCCAGAACTGACTTTCTGCACATCCTTTTAAGAGATAGAATCCTAACTAAAAAAACCGCAAACAAACCAAATCAACAACCTGACTAATTAAATATGAAGATTCTTCAAGATTTTTTTTTTTTTTTTAGGGTCTGCGGTCTGATATACCTCTCTTAAGAGAAGTGAACTTGACCATTCAATATTTAGGTAATTGCAAACACAAGACATGACTTTAGTCCAGGCTTTTAAAAACTGGCACTTAGAAAGAATGAACTACCTCAATTTCTGTGCAAAATAATTTTTCAAGGAAGAACTGATTTTGGTTTTCTTCTTAAATTTTAGATTGCAAATTTGACAGACAAAAGACTTTAACAAAAAAGTGTCCTTTTTCCTTTTTGCGGATTTGCTTATAAGATTATTTCTACAGTCTACCCTACTGAATGAAATGTTATTGTCATATCAGATAACAGAAAATGAGATGCACTTTTGAAAGCAGGAGTTGGAAGGAGGGAGAGGAAAGATGAAACGAAAGACAAAGACACTGAATAAACAAAAGATAAAGTAAGAAATGCAAAAAGGGTAACCTGTGCAGGAAATGTTGCAGACGAAAAGTATGAAGGTAGAGAGAAATAAACGAAGAAATTAAAAGATACAGGCTTGCAACAGTCTGAGATGTAACGTTGTAGTGTGCCTAGGAAGTGAAAAACAAGTGTAAAGCTGACAAATAAATTGTATCTAATTTAGTGTTTCTCCAGGTGCTGCAATCAAGCCTCCTGACTATATTCTGAAGAAAAGAAGTATTAATATCTTAAGATCCTTGTTCATTCATTGCAAAGCTGGGGTCTTTGTTCCCTAGAATGCATTTATTTATATATTTATTCATTTACTGTTTTCTGAAAGGAGAAGGAGAAGGACAGGAGGCATTGGGCAGAAACTGACACTTAGGAAGTACCACCTGAACATGAAGAACTTCTTTACTGTGTGGGTGACTGTGCACAGGAACAGATTGTCCAGAGAGGCTGTGGAGTCTCCCTCACTGGAGATATTCAAGAACGGTCTGGGGACAATCCTGTCCCATGTGCTTTAGGATGACCCTGCTTGAGCAGAGAGATTGGACCAGAAGACCATCTGTGGTCCCTTCCAACCTGACGCATTCTGGGATTCTGATTTGGAGAAGGAGAAGGAGACAGAAAAGAGAAAGTGAAGAGGAAGGGAAAAGGGAAAAAAGGAAAAGCACAGAACCTAGAAATGTTTCACAGGCTTTTACTTTCAGGGGTGTGTTTTCCCTCTTTTCTAACAGTGTGTAAATATATGCTGGCACTCTGCAGAAAAGTTGAAACCACGAGCTGTTACCCTACCAGCTGCTCCACTCTCACTGTGCACTTCTGCACTGCTGTTAAACATATATGTTTCAGGGTTTCTGGTTGTATTTATTCCACAAATAGTTTAGTTCTACTGTATTGCCCAAATCTCTGTAATTTAATCCTTGTCTGACAACTATTCAAACAAAAAGAAGAGAGGGAAATCCTGAGGTGATTCAAATATCGACTTAGAGCAATCATCATTTTGCATGCAGTCAATACTGACCTTTTCCGTTTGGAAAACTTGAAGGAGAAAAGAACAGCTTTTTTTTTTTCCATTATAGTTTCACTATTAAAGTAATATACACAAGGCGTTCTCATGTACTTGGGGAGTTTTAGTGAGAAACAGGGGACCAGTAAGAGTTTTTCACCCTCACAGCATCTAGAAACCATAAGATAATAAATTTCATGTCTACACATTTTTCATGCCCAGCTTCTTGATACTTTTTGTGTAGAAGGACTCTTGATGTTCAGAAACATTTTCTGTGGTGATTATAAATCATCCCACCCCAAACCCCTGTGTTAGACTGTATATTACCATGTCTCATAACAGCAAGCTTGACACTGGGAATGGTGGCACCTGAATGAAAATACCTATAACGGGAATATTTTGTGTGCCAAAGAGCTTTTCAAACTTAGGATACTGAGTCCCTAAGTGACTTTCATGTCCCTTATTTGCTTCGTCTCCCTGAGACATGCTTAAACACCAAGGTGTAAGGACAGCTGTCGCAACCAGCAGTCATCACAAAATAGAGACATGCCAGCTAGTTAAAGATCTTTCTCTCATCAGGAAGTTTTTGTTGGCTACCTTCCATTCATGACAACTTTAATTTTCCTGACCTGTGACAAGTCATCCTATCAGGTAGGAGAAGCCATGCTGAAGTAATGAAAAGATTATAATACATGGCATGTTGCTCTCCAAATTAATTATCTGAAATCTACCCGTCATGATCACGGGGAAAAAAATGCTAAAAGCATTTTGACTGTGTTGGTCTAGATTTATGCCTGGTATGATTTTACTGGTATCAGAGAAAAAAGACTTAGTTCCAGGTTCAATCCTTCTGTGAAGTTACATGAAGGAAAGGTCTGGCTGTAGACACCTACTGTTTGTAAGGAAACCATTATCAATGAAATGTTAATGAAGAAAAGACTGGGCTGAGCACTATAGAAATGGGGTATCAGTGCTAGTGGAAGGAGAAGGTTTGTATGAGAGAGATCATCATTTACAGAAATGTCAGCTTAAGTTTCTTCTTGGAGCGGGGAGCTTTACATCTCTGAGGTAGAGACTGTGGCAGCAGGCTGCACCAGTGAGTGACAGACATGAAATCAAAAGTTCTAGCTTTTATTTCTACCTCTCATTTTTTGGTAGATCTCAGAATCAGGGTAATGAATTGGCCTATTCAGTTGTCTAAATATTAATTTTTCAAGTTTGACATTTCCTTTTAAAAATATTTTTGTTTGTATGGATTCTATTTGCAATTTAAAATTTTACATTTCAGTTACACTTCGTCTCATGATGTCTCACTCGCAGCAGCTCTGTAAATAAAAATGCAACCTGCTCGCCTTTAACACACTAAAGAAAGTACACTAAAAACATTCCCATATAAGAGCAAGTTAAAAATAAGCATCTTCAAAATTTCTTGTTGAAGCTGCATCTGTTGTTTTCATTGTGAACCTGCAGGCAGCATCACCTTGAATATATTTACTTAAATATAATGCAGTCAGTGGAATGTCAGGATTTCAATACAGTTTCGTCTACTGGGCTACATCTAACGCAGAACAAATTCTGATTATATGTCTGAGGTGCACCACAGAATGGAAGTAGCAGTTTTTATTCCTGGGGCAAGACAGAGAGAAGGAAAGGGAAATGAAAGGCAGAGAAAAGGAAGGGAAAAAGAAAAGGGAAAGGGAAAGGGAAAGGGAAAGGGAAAGGGAAAGGCTCTATTGCTCAGAGTGAAAATGACAAAGCTAAATCAGTGTGTACAGTACAGGTAAAAAGAAGCAATGCTGTCTGATTCTATTGATAGTATCTGAAAAACTGCAGCTCTTGAAGACAGAAATCAGATAGGTCTGGACCTTCTGTTAGAGGGAATAATAGGACAGATAAACTAGCCAGCCTGGCCTTTAGCATTCCAGTACTCTCATGTTGCTTGGGTGAAAGATACTGATAATAACTGCACCTCTGAGCTAGGGCAGAGACTTCTAAAGGATGGATAAAGGCTAATTCACTCCCTTGCAGGAAAGACATGGATTTACCCTGTCATGTCCTGAGTTAAAGGGACATGGCATCTTCTTGTGATGCTCAGATGCAATATCCACTGCAGATCCCAACAGGCTTTCCCAAGAGATATGATCCAGTTCTATGTGCTATTTGCACAGTGTGAAAACATTCTCTGTACTATTTTTTTCACTAAAAGTTACATTAAAAAAAGTGCTCCTTCTCAAAACTGGTCCCCATGGCTACTGCAAGAATAACAAGCCAGCAATACAATTTTCTATGTCTGTTTTCTGCAGTACCTAATTTAAAGTACTAGAATTGGCCTAAGGTAGGGGGCAGAGAGACTGCAGACCACAGTACAGAGTGTTAACACAGTGTGTGTGCAGACCTGGGCACAGTTTCTTAACTGCTAATGATAGAGCTATCAGTGAAGAAAACAACATCTATGAAAAAACACAGGTTTTTGAGAAAAGTACCTAAATCAAATCAAATGTTCAAGTAGAAACACCTGATCACGGACATTACACTCTAATATAGAAGCAATCAAAGGAAGCTGCTTACGTGACAAAGGAGAATATTCAGTATTAAGGTAGAATATTTCATTATTCATCACCAATGGAAAAATCCATTTCTCTCAAAACACAAAGGAATAATAATAGTAATACTATCAACAGTGTTGGTTCTTCAACTTTTATTTCCTAGCTGTTTCAAAGCAGTATTGTGTTGTATAAGCTAAAAACTAAATTCAAAACTTGCCAAGAACTTTTAGCAAGCAGAAGACAGGAAAAAAAAAAACAAACCAAAACAAGCTAGACCCAGTCATAATCCTCACTAAGAACACACTTTACAAGAACAAAAGGGCATATAAGTAAGCTATTCTAAATTATTTGTTTATGTATCAAAGTAAGAATTCAGGTGATTAGCAAGAAGATTTTGAAATGCAAAGTGAGAAAGGAGGAATAAAAGAGAAATTGTTGTCGACAGAAGCTTGCTGGGAAGTTATGCAACAAGAATTCAAAATTTAATGTTGATAATTTGTTCCAAAAGGAGAATGGTAGAAATTTGGATAGATTTCTTTTTCGTTTTCAGAGACACTGTTTTCTCTTACAGAATCCTGGATGGTTTAGGACCATAAATCCTCAAAAACTTTGAGGATTAACATTATAATCACTGAAACAGTATGGACTTAAAGTACATTTGTTCTTGACTTTCTGACTCTTCAAGAGAGATAAGTGATCATGTGTAATGTGTAGGAAAAAAAAAAATCGCTGTTTCATGGACTGCAACCTACAGGGCATCTGTTGATTACAAACCACAAACCACCCCTAAACAGTAATTTTTGAATACAGCATGTTCTGTAGGCTGTATGAGGTAACTAAATTTTAGCAACAAATTGGCAGACATTCTTTCTTGTAGGAAAATAATTAATTAATCACTCACCTAAAAATTAGAAGTTGACTAAGTGCCAGGGATGATGATCATGCGGTTATATTTATTTTATCCAAATAAATTGTGATGCCCTTCGCTTAAAAAGGAGTCAGTAAAAGATGGTTAGTCACTGGCTGGCAAATCAACTGTGTTCCAAAGGTCCCATGAGAAGTGGCCAATGTCATTGCAAGGCTGCTTCGTGTCACCTGTGAAAGATCACAGCACCTGCGGAATCTCCCTGATGAGGAAGGAAAATGTCATGTGCCTCTTCAGGAAGAAAGGTGCAAAAGACTTGGGAATTACAGACTGGTCAGCCTAATCTTGGTTCCTGGGAAGTATGTAGAGCAAATCCCCCTGGAAATCATACCCGGGCTTATGAAGAAGACTGGGAGCAAGTGAGTGACTTGGAATAGCCAACACTGATTTATCTTGGGAATAAAAATGCAAAATCTTTCACAAGTGACAGAATAACCTCATGGCACAGGACAGGGGTGGAGCAGAATGGCTAGAGAGCCTCGGAGTCCTAATAATCAATAGTATGGTCTGGATGTGAATCAGGAGCGTGGCTTTACCATGACAAAGGTAACCACACCTCAAAGTGAACTGCTGGGACTGCAGGTGCCAGGTTGAGGCAAATGACCACTGTCCTCTGTTCAGCAGTTGGAACAGAGTTCTGAAGTACTCCATCCATTTTTGGGTACCCTGGCAGGAAAGATCCTCATATATTGATGCAAGTGCAATGGAGTGACACCAAGATGCTAAGAGGACTGGAGAACAAGATCAATGAGGAAAGGCAGAGAGAAGTGGGTTTCTGCAATCTGAAATGGAAATATCTAAGGATCTGGAACTGTCTTGAACTGCCTTCACCTCTAATGCTGGAGTTTAAAGAAAATGGAGTAGAAGGAAAAGAGGCAGCAGATCCAATTGTAGGGTAGAAATTGTCAATTAGTTGTTAGAAAGGATGTCACAATAAGAGTAGCCAAACACTGCAACAAGCTGCTCAGAGAGGTTATGTAAAGTCTATCTTGAGTTATTTAAAGTTTAATTAGGCAAGGGTCTAATTTAACTCTGAAGTTGAATCTTACTTTAAAATTATCCCCATTTTGAGTGGGGAGTTGAGCTGGGTGATCTCCGTAAGTCAGTTACATAGTATGTGATTCTATGATTCTATTTCTTTGCATTTATTTGACATCTGAGGGCAAAGTACTGAGTGGAGTCTACTAGGTCTGTCCGTATCTTCAAAGAAATTAAACATACGAGAGTTTTCTTCATATTCATGTTGGTTTTTAAAGTAATAAGTTTTCAACTTTTATTCCTTTTGATCATCCTTTTTTTTGTTTGTTTTTTGGAACAAGTTTATGCAAGCTTACACCCTATCCTGGGAGATGTTTGCATTTTGTTTAAATCTTTCCTCTAAAATATATCTTTTTTGCCCATCATTTCTGAAGGGTGAGATAGGCAGATAGATCAAATATTCCCAGAACACTAGGGAAGGCTGTGAGAAAAAGAAATAAATGTACAGTTGTACCTCCCCAAGAAGAACCTCACACTGTGGGTTTAGGGCTCCCTTAGATGAAGATTATGTGTTTCTGTCTATTTCTACCTTACCCTGGTGTTAGAGATCACTATCAGACAGTGAGACACTTCATTTCTACCTAGGGAACATATCCTCAAAACCTGGGAATCTGATCATTCTAGCAGTGTCCATAAGATGCTCCATTAAGCTGTGTAATGCTCTTTAAAGCTTGTGTACCAGGGTAATTTATGGGAAAGCTGTGCTTAACTTTGCCCAACATTAACCAAAAGCACATGAGGCTGTAGAGGATAAGAGAGTAAAGAGCCTTACACCCTATGTTACTCCAAAAGGTTTTGTTATGAATAACCAATCCAACAATGGAAACAAGAGCCAAAGAAGTGACAGCAAGTAATTGTTAAGATTTAAAAAATCATTAAATATAGAATATCTGAAGTTTGAAGTAAAAAGATTTTAAGTCAAATTTTGAGTCAAAAAATGTCTTTTGTCATGACTTTCACAGTAGAAACGGAGCAATTTGATGGTTCAGAGCTTCTCACATCCCACCTTGCAACAAAAGTCCCCTTCAGCCTGATTTTTCAAATCCTCTGCTTTCCGTGATGTTGAATTGCTCACCACTACATTTTACCACACTTCAGTTTGAAGGATGGTGCATCAAAAATAAAGACATTTGCAAGGAAAATTGCACAGAGTAAAGCTTTAAGGATGCTTCAGAGCTTGCAACGTCTTTTACAACTATTAATAAAACGTCAAAATAGGAAGAAAAAACAACCACATTGAGCAGAAATACTTTTTTGCTGATATTAAGATAATACTGGAGTCGATGTGCTATCTGTGTAGGTTAATGTAGCAACATTTTTCACATGGAATCAAAGCTAGGAAACTTGAATTGATTAGGAGAGACTTTCCATCACTGCTTTTTCCTTTGTGTTATTCTCAGTGACCAGTATTATCTTATTTCATAAGCCTGGAAATTATAATGAGCAGGATAATATGTGGGGAAGTATTCTCATTTGTTGAATGGGGTTTTTTAACTGCGGGGACCCCATTATCCCTGACAAGAAGAGTGAAGATAAAGCCCTGTTGATTGGAGAATACACTGGTCTCGGTGGTTTTCAAGTATATCATGCAGTCGTGTAAGAGGTTTCTATTATCTCATAGAGTGCCAAATGGGGATTAAATCCTGACACTGAAAATCCTCAGGGAAATGGCTTCTACTGCAAAATAATGAGTCTACTCAGACTTGAATGTCTTCTGGCTCGACAGGGAAAAAAGTACAGGACAAATGAACTTCAGTCCACCATTTAGAGCCAAGTGATTGCTACCTTCAGTGTCAACCTGAACATATCAAGTGTGACATAAAAGAGACCAAGGTAGTGATCTAATAAACCGTGCTACATCAGAAGATGCCAGGGAATGTGCTTGAGGAGCATGGGCTCACGTAGGCAGCCCACAGCTTGTTTGATGTTCTTGGTTCACTGACATAAGCAGTGGAAGTCCTGAGTCCAGATATTTTAAGATGTTTGCTTCCTCCTCCACACAAAAGTTGGCTCATTCTTTTTGCTGTCCCTGCAGAGCAGGCATGAGAGAGCCCTGCAGAGTGCTGGGACTGTTGCACCCAGAAGGATGAGGTAATAGGATTGCTATTTTAATGACTGTTTGTAAAGGATTTACTGTACTGTTTACCATGCGCAGTGGTTCATACTAAATACTATCCAGCACATCCTTTCCAGTCTTTAAATAACTGCTAATCCCACAATATGAATATGGTGTATAATAAAATTCTCTAAATTCCCATTTTGGAAATAGTCAAGTTCATCAAAGGTTCAGTAGGGCCAGTTCTGCACAAATGCAGAGACAGCTTTCCTCCTTTCATGCTTTGCCCTATAGACCACAGGAGGCAGTTCAGTGCAAGTGCAAACTAACCACATGGCAGGCTAAGTGCAGGCAACCCACCCCTGATTTTCAAGCACCAGGAGACCTGGGACTACCAGCAGGCATTGGAGCAAGTATGAGAAAAAAGTGCCATGGGACCCTTACCCTCGCCGTGCCAAGCTGTCACTCCAATAACAATTAACCTGGAGGCTAGATACAGATTCAGTAATCTCTCTACTTATTTCCTGTTTCCAAAATATAGAATCAATGCCCATCTATTTCCAGAAAATCAATCCCTTTCTATTACCTGAAACTATCATGGTCTCGTGAACCAGAGCCTGATAAATGCAAAGATAAATGCTCCTGACCACGTATTTTCAGAAGGCAAATGGCAGGACAATGAACTCTAAATCCATGGCATGTGACAGGTGCAGCTAAAGTATTGGCATATACTTGGAAGAATTATAGAATATCCTGAGTTGGAACAGACCCACAAGGATCATCAAAGTCCAACTCGTGGCTCTGCACAGAACGATCGCCAGGAATCACACCATGTGCCTGAGAGCATTCTCCAAATGCTTCTTGAACTCTGGCAGGCTTGGTGCTGTAAGCAGTTCACTGAGGAGCTTGTTGCAGGGTTTGACCACCCTCTGGGTGAAGGAACTTTTCCTAACATCCAATCTAAACCTCGCCTGACACAGCTTCATTCTGTTCTTTGAGTCCTATCACTGGTCACCAGAGAGAAGAGATCAGCGCTTGTCCCTCTTCTTCCTCTCGTGATGATGCTGCAGATTTTGATGAGGCCTCCCCTTAGTCTCCAAAGGAAAGCCTATGCTTAATACTGAACTCCAGACTTTACATTCCATGATCACTTCTAAAAGTGATGCTAGCTATAGGAAAACAGAATAGAGAAAGCATAAACATGAGTAAATATCTGAAACTTGTAGGAAAAAAAAACCTAAACAAACCACTTGCATAATGATTAAAATGAAGACAGGCAAGCAATTCAAGTAACAATCATAAATTTCACTGGGAAGGAACCTAAAGCAGGTAGTTTCACTAAAAGCAAGTATATACCTGTCCTAAGAGAGGTAGCTGTGATCATACAACGATGATAAATGTAGTTCTGGCTACAAAGAAACTCTGGGATTTGCTGTCAGATGGAAATATCTGGTTAAAACACAGAACAAGAAAAATAGGTGATAAAGCTGTAAGGGAAGACACACAGAGAAAAAAAAGAAAGGGCAACTAAATTGAAAGCAGTATTAACTTTATAGGCCTGTCTTACTGTCTATAATCAATAAAAATAACTGATGGCTGCATACTGCCCAGGGCAATGAACCTCCTGCATGCTGGTATAAGAATGATATAAATTACACCCCAACAACCCCCTCACCCCTCCCCCCCCAAAAAAAACACAACCCAAACAACTCAAACCATAACCAAAGAAAAAACAAAAAAATCCTGTGTAAGACCAACGATGTAAAAGTTAGGAAACATTAAATGAAGATGGCCCCTGCCACCCAGACTTGGTCTTTTGAGTGAATTAATATGGAGTTTATATTATAGCATGTAATGATTCTTAGTCTCAAACCTCCTGAGTACCAACTTAACAAGCCTACCTGCAGTTCTTCCTTTCTTCTCACTGTTCATTTAGAGCACTGCATGAAGCAAATGATTATATAATTGAAGGCTGTATCAGAATGCACAAAGCTGTAAATTAATGCTGTACAGAGAGCATTAAATCTGACATTTCCTACCACTGGAATGCTTGTCTTTCAAACCGTAGCTTTCTTCTCACATTGATTAAGCTAGAGATTTAAATACAAATATCTAAATGGGAAAAAAAAAAACAAAAACAACACATTAGCATTTGAAACTAATGATGATATCTAGGGTCAAAGCACAAGTTTTGTACTAATTTTATACAATTAAGGTAGTAAGTATTAACTATATTATGCTAAATATTAAGCAGAAACCAGAAAGTCTCCTGTGTCAGTACATACAGGTCAGCACTGCTGAGCTAGTGCAGTGCAGTGGAGTCTCCCAACTATCTGGACCAGGGCTGTGGGAAGACTGGGGACAAGCTCCTTGCCTTCCAACAGAAACTAAGAATGGGGCAAAGTGCATGCACAGATCCCAGTGTGTCTGTAACCTTGACTCAGGATGCTGCCAAACACAGGAGACTGAGGGCACTCTAATCCCTGGCATGTTAGACACCATCGTGTGAAGTGTTTGCTGAAGAGGAACATGAAAAACACTGCTGCCAGTTAGCAGCCTCGGAAGATTAGAAAGATGAATTTCCAAGCTCCACTGACTCTGGAGGGCAGAAGGCCTCATGGTTAGAGAACATGTTGTCAAGCTGGGATTGACTTCAGCTTGGGTTTCAGCCTTAGCAGAACCAATAATTAGCACATTTCTGCCCAATGGTTGAGATGTCCTGCATGAACAGAGAAAGCATTATTTTTGGAGCTGTTTGGTGGGAGGCAAGATAGGACATTGATCTTCTAAAACGAAAGACTGAAAAAATGAGGATTTGAAAATATTAAATCATTCCTTTACCTAATTTATTAAATATCTGCTTAGTTACTACCCAATCTGTCAATCTCCAAGTGCAATATTATGCAGCTCATATTCAGAACTTTTCCTTCATATTCCATTTCATTAGAAAGGACTTAGAACTCTAAAAAAACTTTCTTTTTTTTTTAAAATTTTTTTTTTATTTGTGAAGTGTCTGAATCAGGCTGAAATATTTTTGTTTGCAGAAGTGACATGAACTTGGGTATCTGAGAACTAAAGCACACAACACTGAATGACATTGCTGTTTGTTCTGCTTTGCCAAGGTGTGCTTTCAGACAAGAGTCATATTTATGACTAAATGATTTGTCATCCATTCTTTGTTGTAGTTTATCCATCAGTGAATGCTTTATGTCATTCACTTCACCCCATACAAAAGAGTTGCTATTTTAAAACACTGTCATAAATGTCTTTTAGTGTATTGTGAAATAGATACAGTATTCAGCAACTGAAAAGTGGTTGTCTTCATCATTCCCAGTCTTAAAGAACTTAAACTTTTTGTCTAGGTGTCCATTTCTAACATACAAAGGATCTGTTAATAGTTAAAAAATGGTCAAATATTCGTTCTGCATCAGCCTAAGCAGTTTTGTCATATAGAGTATACCTCAGCTTTCCCAACTGTTTGGGGCTGATACAGTGCAATACACCCTGTAATTCTGAAGAAAAGGATCAAAATGTTAATGTTGTAACCTTTAAAGTAAAATTCTATTTTTTATCATGTATTGCTACATTAAGAAGAATATGAACTTGCTAACTAATAAAGCAAATACCTATGTAGGTGTTGTACAGTTACTCTTGTTATAGTTATTGCTGCCAGCAGGGAGTAATGCTATGTTCTCAAAAGTTCAAACAATTTCACTGTAACTTATTTTTAAATATTCCTACAGCAATCTCCTTTCTTTTTGGTAAACAATCAAGGACATGATAGATTATTCTGTCTTCAGCTGCACAGCAGCTAACAACTGTGAGAAATATTTTGTTCTTTGTGTGGCTCAAAAAAAGTCCCCATTTCCAATTTTAATTGTTTTTTCAGCTGAATGAAGTTCTAGTACATTTTTTGCAATACAGAATTCTTTCATTCTATCAAGACTTATCATTGCAATGATAGTGGAAGTTTGAAAACCAACAGTATTTAATTTGTTACCATAAATGGTTCGGATACCACCATGGTACAATTTTTCTGCTAAGTCTAATTTCTTCCATATTTTCATAGTTCCATATCAGCAAAAGGTTTTGAACATTCTGTTTTTAGCAACCAGAGTACAATTCCTTTAATGAATTGCCCTGCTTTCGTTCTGCCATATATCTGACATTCATCCCTGAGTAACTTAGAAAATGACAGCAAGCTCTGAGCCACTATTGCTTCCTTTACTGATCCATGCTAGTTGCATCCTGGAAAGAGCAAGAACCCTTTTTGTTTCAGTGTATGTTGTAGCTTAACTGATTTTAGCACATCTGCAGCCATGACTAGAACCCAAACTGCCGGCTAAAGTACACAAATAATTGGCACACCTGAACTTAGATCATGAACAGACTCTCTGCTTCCTATAACTTGTAAAGCCAGTAAGTAATCATGATAAGTATATGAAATTCATAGTTTTCTGACACCCAGAATCTGAATATTTAAGATAGCACCAGACATGGACTTCTAGGTAACAGTAACAGCCTGATCAAAAGCATGAGCAGATGTTTCTTAGAGATCTGATGATTATTTTTTGCACTATGGTCAGACCTCCTGACTGAACTGTGTGTTTGGTGCTGCACTGTCACAGCCTGAGTGGATGAACAGCTAGGATGTGTTAGGAGAGGGATTTCCCACAGTAGAGACTGGCCACAAACAGAGGTGGTAGTAAATTTCTACAACACTTTACTCTGGCAAAAGAAAACAGTTCAGTGTATTATGAAACTTAATTTCAAAAGGTTGAATTAAATGAAACAAAATGAAAATTCAAATTCTCGACAAAACAACAATAAAAGCAGGTAAACAAAAATGCATCTAAATTGTTTCCCAGCAGAAAGTTGGGGAACAGCAAAACCAGAACTTTCTGTGAATATCTATATTTTTGCTCAAAAAAGAATTTGATAATTCCCAAGCAGCCCTAGTTAAAGGTTTGCAAGCAGCAGAGTTCAGCATCCTAAAAACTGTCATTTGTTAAAAACCAGATGAACCTGACTGTTTTGGTCTGCCTAAGCCGCCTTGAATTTGTTACATGGATCCGTTTGATCTGGTGGTGGCAGTGTGTACCTGTGGCTGAGAGGAAGCGCCAGAGGAATATTCTGAATTACAGAGGGAGAACCGTCCATGGGGAAGGATTCCTGTCAGGCACCTGGAAAAGGTTACTAACAAACCTGCTGGTCACTAAGGTGATGGGAGCGGCTCTCGCACTCTCAGCTAGAAAGACAGAAAAATCTCCAAGACGGAAAAACCTCTCCTTTGGCAGCATATTCACAGCCTCACCTCACCTACTGCTTCTTGCCCTGCAAGGTCCCTTGGAGCAGCCTGTTTCTCTTAAGCGATGAGAAGCGGGATAATGAATTCTGCCTGGGGAAAAAGCTGAAGGATAGTTAATGAGGTTTTGTGGTTTTTCCCGGGATTATTAGGCGCAGCCAGCCGTGAGCACAGAGGGCAGGTGCTGGGCTGCTGTGCAGCATCGGGTGTGAGCAGGGAGCCACTGGCTAAATTAGTTGGGAGGAAATTTCTGTCTGGGTGTTTCTGTGGAATTCGTTTGTCTCTGAAGCCACTCGCCTGGGGTGGCTCTGAGCCTGAGCGAGCAGCCCTAAAGGTCAGGGGGCTGGCAAAATCCACAAGGGGGGTTTTCTTCTCTTACTCTGAAAGGCGAGTGTGTTCTGTATCCTCAGGCTCTGAAAAAATCAAACAGAAGAAAAACCGAAACACAGCCACAAAAGACTGTTCTGTACATGAAGTAGGAGTGGCTCCAGGGGTCAGGGAGGAGGGATCATGACCAAACCCGTCCATTCTCTCTTCTCATCCCATCAAACCCTGTACTGCCTCCTGTGTGCCAGCCCGGGCTGCCCGCATGTCCCGCGTGTCCCTGTGGATGTGTTAGGGGCTGTCCCCGGGAGCCAGGGAGGGCAGCAGCCCTGGCCAAGGCTCAGGGAAGTCCCACCAGCTCGGTGACAACACATCATGTTGCTTTCAGACCCCACGACGTCGAGCTTACGTTTAAAAATGAAAGCAAAAAGCAAACTCCTGAAGTCATGAGTTCCTATTTTTCAGAAGTCCAAACCAGCAAAAGTGATGGGATTTGTATAAGAGTCAGAAATAGTTTAGAACTTGTTTCTTAGCTTAAAGTTCTGCCTCTACCAGTGTCACTACCCCTCCCTTTGTTTTCTGGTTTCCAAGACTGTAAAACACATTTGATTCCAGTGCATTTGTAAATTTATCATTGCAACAGAGAATCTAGACAGCCGCACAGATCTGGGTGTTTGTTTGTTTGTTTGTTTGCTCATTTGTTGTTTTTAATTTTTTTCCTGAGGTATAAACTGAAATTCTCTTGAATCTTTTGGGAAGCCTGCGCTCCAAGAAAATAAGACCAAATTGTGTGAGCTGCAATAATATCACAAGAGCTGGCAGCCACAATATGTTCTAGTTGTTTTTTTTTTTTAATCTCTTAAAATATGTGACTGGGGAAAAATTTACCTGGAAGGTTAGATGAGCATACCACAGGATTTCATCAGTTTTCCATCCCTACTTGGGCACTACTATTGATCCTGCAATTATATTACAGTGTTACCTGTGGCTCTTTAAAACCTTGTATTTCTCCGCAGGTAGGTGTGCCAAATGGTTCATGGCATATGAGATTTCCATGTAAAAAACTGTCTGTTTTGAGCTACTTAGTAATACACGAAACATAGCTTATGGCATGATCCAAAATTTGATCCATATTCTAAAAACAGATTTTCCTTTTTA
This sequence comes from Pachycephala philippinensis, assembly GCA_013397055.1. Taxonomy (NCBI): domain Eukaryota; kingdom Metazoa; phylum Chordata; class Aves; order Passeriformes; genus Pachycephala; species Pachycephala philippinensis. Next base: position 37,622 of record VWZT01014473.1, on the reverse strand, counting down.
TTTACTATGTGGTATCATAGTGCTGGACCCTAAACAGTCACATAAAACTCTGTTTCTCGTAGGAAAATATCTATGCCTAACAGGTAGATGGTGATACTCCAATTTTGCCCAAAGGAAACCACCAAAATCTAGTTAAACATTTTTTTAAACTCTTTACATGGATAATGTGAAATTTATATGCACAACAAATATATTTTTCCACGTGAATTTTTGCAAGTTCAGACTCCTCAACATCTGAGAGGAGGAAATGCTGTATCTGTCCGTGCCTATTCTGTCATCTGTTTCATGTTAAAAACAATGCATTTTTTTTTCCTTCCTAGATATTTATTCACTTAATTGGATTCAAGAAGTGGAGTCCTGCACAAGTTGTGAGGAATTGGAAGTGCTGATCTGATGAAATGCTCACTGTGTGCCTTGGAAAATTTTATCTTACATGAGTTCATAGTAATAAAACCATTTCTAAATAGAACAACTTTTAATGAGCAGAACACATCAGTTAACCTGGAAATTAGGGAAATTACTTATGACAAAGAAGAAAATCAATGAGCATTTGAACATCCTGACTGCCAGGGCACCTTTCCTTTTGTAAGTGTCACCACAAAAATTGTTCAGTGTTGTTGAGGGGACACTGAGAGCGAGAGTATTCATGTAAACAGGAAGAAAGTGTTGAAGAAAGAAAGGCCAAAAACTCAGGTTTTAACAGTAGAGGCAAGATGAACACAGAACTTGTTGATCTAAGCAACAGAGGACACCATGTACTGCTGCAGACTCCTGGGGTTCTGCACTCATTTCCGTGTTACCCATATTCTCTGCAATCAGGGCAGCACCTGACTAAATGCATTTAAAAGTATGTAAATGTGGAGGATCTCTGAAAGGATACATTAAGCCCAAGTTTATGCTGCATAACTCAAGCTGGAACCTGGTCAGACTGCCTCCTTGCAAAAATATCTTAGTTTAACAAATGCACTTGTCACTGGTACATTTCAGATAATGTTAGGATACATATTAGCTGTTTTAGAAAAATTGGCAAATTTAAGAGTTTAAAATATCTTGAAATAATTCTGTTTCCTAATGGAATAGCAGGTATATTCTTTGCCATGCTCTACAAGCAATAAAGTTAATTAAAGATTTGACTTTCAAGTAATTACATAACATGTAATTTATTTAAGATCAAAATTGAAAAGGCAAGTAAACAAAACGAAATTTTTCTTCCATTTGATTTTGCTCTACTCTGGTTTGGATCTCTGGAGTTCTCTATATATCTGTAAACCCATGTACAGATGTTCTTAAGGAAATTCAGCAACTGTATTTTTCAGTTCATACTCTACCTTAATAGGAATTACCTTTTTCATATAAACAAGTCTTAAGAAATACAAAACTAGATCTAGGTGGTATTGTTGTGTTCATTGCCTTAGCCTTCAGCTCGCAAATCCAATTTGTCTGAATGAAAGGTAGCTCATTTCACACAGTATTTCCTTACTTACTGTTTTTAATTATATGCTGTTAAACGCAAACCCCCAAAGATTCACCTGAAAACACAGATTGTCTCCAGAACCACAGCTAAACTTGTGGTTGACCATTTTATCAGGTTAGCACACATTTACTGCCCCTCTGGGGCAGGTAGAATACCTGGTGGTACTTTGGTACGTATGCCAAGGCTTCTTCCAAGCCATGCACGTCCTCTTTTGCTCTCAGGATTGCCAACCTTCAGCCCTGGCACTCTTCCTTTTTTCTCCAGCAGCCTCCATCAGAACTCATCCTGGGGTGATGCACTTGTGTCGCTTCTCCTGAGGTAGTGAGAACAGCTGACCAGATTTAGATCTACTTGCTGCGAGGTTTGGAACCAGTCTATTTACGCTGAACAGTCAGGGAAGAACATTCCAAAGCAGCACGATTTGAGGAGTCAGATACTTCTTTCTCCTGAATGTCATAGTGGAACAATGGAGGTGGATTACCACGAAACCAAAGTGGAAGTCTGAGCCTGACTCTGAACATGAACCCAGCAGCATCTGAGGTAACGTATCTATGGATGATTTCATCAGGCCAGACAATCCAAAGGACCTGAACCAGTTACTGTTCATAATACTGTCCTCATTATGTTTGTGTCATTAACCACCTAGCTTCAGAAAGACTTGGAGGAAAGACTATTTAGATGCTTTTCTAGGCTGTTCTAGGCTGACCTCTTAAATGGATGAGAATACTTGTCTGGAATGCCTGGTAAAACTTTGCTGGCTTCAACACTTCCTGGGACAGTGAAGGATCTGACTGTATGAGTTCAGGCTGGCACGGGAAATGTCCTTTCATTATTGTAAGATTAAGATTTACTCGCTTTCTAGCATTTCACCATTATTCATTTTCACCCATCAGTGAAGACATGCATGCAATAAATTAAATTTTTTCTTGCCAGTAATACATAATTCATAGGCATGTAAAGGCTCTGAGAATTCTCTTATTTATAAATATGTTGTCTGCAGTGAAGTTACTCCAGGTTTGAAGTGGTATAAAAAAGAGGCCCAATATATATAAACTTATATATTATTTATTAGCACATCATCAGGAGTTATTGCTTTAGCTTGCTTCGTGTCAATAACAATACTATTTTGTAACTTGGAAAAGTAATAATCTTTTTGCTTTCATTTCCTTTGACAGGAAAAGCAAAATTATTTCAGTGCCATTTCACATGACTAATACTTTCAGAAACACAAAGCAATGCAGTAATCATTTGGGATGAGGAGATAATGCAGAAAAGAAAACATATATTCTGCAGATAAATGTGATATATAGACTACATGCACAGAGAATAAGGAAAAAAAAAAAGAAAGACATTAAAAAAGCTAATAATAATAGTGTTTCTGTGTAATGCTCTTCCAAATTAAATTGTTCTGATCTGGTGTCCCTCATGAATCATCGCATCAGAAACTACCACAGCTAAAACAAGATTCCTTTGCTATCCTCAGTGTGAATTAAAACAGTAACTTGGCCTTTTATTCCTGAGCTCTACCATCAGCATTTGTCAAAGGAAAATAAATATTTAAATGTGAGACGACATCCCTGTGATTTTCAAATCGTATTTAAATTCTTCCTCGGACAAATTCAATACAGAATATTGAAAATATATCCTACAAAAGCAGTAATTCAAATCCATTTTATTTGAACTAAAATCATTGACTTAATTTAACCTGATAACAGTTAGAAATGGAAATGCTGACTGTTATCTAATTAAATGTTCAAAATTGGACTCTGAAACTCTTTGGTTTTGACTTAGGCTTAGCTATGTGTCTTGCATATATGTACTCCATAGAGCATAGGTACTGAGTTTACTGAAACCGCATCCTGCTATTTCTAGGCCTGCCTGGTCTCAGAAATTCACCACGAGTGACATATCATGACACTAAGACATTTTATGTATGTAAACCTATTTGGTTAAAATCACAGTAGAGCATAGATTTCACCAAATAATCCAATATTTTTCCTTTGTAAAGCATAGAAACACTGAAACACTCATAAATATTCTTGGCTCAACTACTTAATCTTATTACCAGTAATGGAATTTGTTGTATTTTTAAAAGGAAAAAACACGGAGTAAGAGTGGTTTCCTTTGGCTTCAAATTTTGGAGCACATTACTTAAATTGTACTTTTTTACAAATATTAAAAGAAACATTGAATTTATACTGCCTTGACTTAGTTTGTGTTTCTGCCCCTTGCAGAGTTCATCTTGCAGTTTGCAGGCTTGATTCTCAGTGACTTGAAAGTGCTAGAAAGCCTCTGAAGGTATTTGGGTCAGGCTCTGTTTTCCCGATGGATCAGGGTTTGGAAGCTTCCCTATTATCTCAGGGGTCATTCAGCAAAACCTTCATCTCTGGTTTTGGCCTGGAGTCAGAAAACTTTATCAAATAAGACTCCTGTATGGAATAAATCTTTGTTTCTTTTCAGGGATACGTGATAAGGCAGGCATGCACCAAGCAGAGTTGGATGCTGCACTAACAGACAAATATTCATCTCTCTTCAATTACATTATACCTATGCTAATGAAACAGCAAATATGAATTAGTAGAAAAACTTGTGGTATTGAGTTGACTGTAGAGACATATTGAATGACATGTTTTTCAATTGCCAGAAAATTAGGTTGCCAGTTTACAGCTGTCATTCTTCTCAAACCGATCTGATGAAAGGGACAGAAAACTGTTTCAGCACACCTCACATCAGCACAGAAGGCACAGGCAGAGATCGATCCCACACAGCGAAAATAATCAGAGGTAGAAAACTCACAGTAATTTAAAATTATGGAATGTGAAAGTTTCTCACTGCTCTTCCAGTAAGGCGACAGGCTCAACTGGTAAGATGAGGTGTCAGAAGGTAAAAATATTTTTTTTTCTTACTAGGTTGCAGCCAGCATAGAACACTGAGCAGCCTAGGAGGTATTCTGAAATCCTCTGGATGTACTGATATGCATTAGTGTACATGCAAATGGCTTTGTTTTGGATGTTAGCCTGTTAGTGAAAATAAATGTAACCTGGTAAATAAGAGAAGGCCAATGCAGATAAGACCACTTATGTGATCACTAAGCTGTTGTATCAAACAAATACAGATGCAGTCTAAAACTGGATCCAGTCTAAACAGATCCAGTGTTAACCTTTGGGTTTTTTCAGCTAAACAGTTTGGAGGCATACTAGAAAAATTTAACAGAAAGTTTCCATGATGCCCATTATGTAAGGAATTTATGCTGTGAGGACCACCAAGCTCTTGGCTGATTCTGGCTCACAGTGTTAGGAGCTAATCAGATTTACCTGAGCTCAGCTCAGATGGGTTGGCTCAGATTTCTTTAAACATATTTGAAGCAACTGGCTCTAATTGGAGTGCAGGAGATCACAACTCTGCAGTTTTCATCCAGCTACAATACTATTCTGTGCCTCAAAAGAACTATGTGACATCTTTGATAGTGTTACATCATTCTCCATGATGTCATGAAAAAACCATTGACTGACCAGACAGTGTTTGATGAATGTCAATTTCTGTCAAACTTCTGCCTTTTTTTTCCCTCTGAGAGGAGAGGAAACAATGATTCAAACAGCTAGTGCTGCCCTCAGTCCAGTGCCCTCTCCTCTCCTTGAGCATGGTTTAACTAAGCTGTTGCTGTCAAGTACCTGCTGGCAAGGGGAGGGGTCTGCAGGCACAACTCCCTATAAGCGCCAGAAATTCCAAGGAAATTCAAAACTGGCCTCTTTCCCTGTTGGCATTGGAGCTCAGACTATTTTGAATTGTGACTTTTCATAAAGGAAATGTAATACATGATTTCCTTTTTACTCCAGAGAGTAAATGAAATGTTATATTTAATAGTGCTAATAGTGTGGGTTATTTAAAAAAAAAAAAAAAAGAAAAAAAAATGGAAGAAATTTTGCATGTAGTTTGCCATGTTTCACCAAGATAGGAAAAAAAAAAAAGAAATAATTTTTTGTGGACAGTGTTCCTTACCTACCAAAGGCACAAAACTCTTCAATGAAACTTCTACTGTATTTGCAAAGCAGTGAATAAAAGGCAAAAAATGCCATTCATAATTTATATTTTGCTGTTGGCAACAGATGGGATGAGAGAAGTGAGATGACTGCTTTGTATTTAAAATTAGCATTAGTCTCAAATAAGGTGCTTATTTTCGTGAGTCAGTGTGCTTACATTCATATCAAATATATAACCTGCTGGTGTCAATCAACACACATTTTTATATTAATTTATCTTATCTATGATATGTGATATTCCAACAAACCTCTTATTAACCTTAATATGCTCTTAATCTCAACACTCAATTAACAAATTCTGCTATAATCAAAACCTTTCCTTTTGAAGCATTTGTTATTGTCCTTTTTTAGTAACATATTTACAGGAGCTGAAAATACCGCGTCTAACACAGAGATGCATTAAAGATTTTGAGGCTGTTTAATAAGATTTTTTTTTCTTAGTAAATACTTTTGAATAGACTCACTTTACTTAAAATTTTGTGTATGTGGTGGATCACCTGCTTGTGGCCATGGCATCCTTTCCCAGAAGTGGAATCCAGTGAAGTGGCCTTAATTTTGATGATTGCTAACTGCAGTTTCAAGATCACTTGGCAAAGCTAAAACTTGTAATGAGTGGTGAGAGTGGATGTCCTTTATGAGCTCAAAGCCTGGCTGCATTCATAAAGTGACATTTGCCTTCCCGTTGGCAGTGCTATATCCCTTTATGACTTGAAGGGATTTAGCTTTGCTACTCAGTTTTTCGACCCTTCTAGTACCACCAATATTCTGTGCATCCAGGTGACATAGGCAACCTCACCTCCGGATATTATTTACTGAATAAAATCCATGCACACACAATCTGAAGATGTGGTGGAACACCGATAAATACTGGGAATTTTAATTTTAGAACTCCCCGTTAGACCTTATCAACAGGTCACTGAAAAAATTACTTTGCAGCAACAACAGCGAGACTCTCAGTGAAAATCCCTGCAGTGCTTGTTTTTGTTTCATAGCGGCAGTTTTTCTCTTTTATCCTCCTTGTTGCTGTGATCAACAGAGGGCAGTTGGGCTCCTTTCTATTTTCAGTTTCAATTAAAATTTCAAAATTGTTTTTGATTGAACTTTTGAACACACCGAGATGTGAAAGCGCCCCCGCTGTCGCTAAAATGGTCTGGAACGTGCTTTCTGGGCATGAACATTTCAAAGATGCTGGTTGCGAGCAGCTCCACCTCCACTCTCTTCTCCAACATGCTTGTTAAAGTCTCAGGAGGGCCCATTACTTTTATTTTTTTCTTCTAAGTAAAGTCCAAATGGAGTGCTTTGATTTAACATGACTGATAACAAAAAAAACCATTCAAACAACCAACAATTTAGGTACAAGCTATTGAATGAAGCAAAAATAACAACCCCAAGAAGCTGTGGGAGGACAGGGCTTCAAAGGGAGAAAGCTCAACTGTCTAGCTGGAAGGAGGTGTTTTTTGAGGATGCTATGAAACATATGTAATGCAAATTTAAGCACCTTCCTGGCAGCTCTGCTTTGTATTGGGAATAGGCAGATAGAGTCCTTGGGAATTCAGCTTTTCTCTCAAGATAACTAGAGTTGTTTTTCTTACAGGGAAGATTTTGGGCCCCTAGTTTAGTGCAGCTGGGGATATAACATGTGGCCTTCATCATGCTGAGTTAGGTCTTTCTTAAGTCTCTTCCTCATTAAGACAGTATATGGGTATGTATACATAATATTGCTTGTGAATACAAACACCTGACTGGTACTTTTCAATTTTATTGTGTAATTGTTCCTGTGGATTTGTGTATAAATGCCTTCATAAAATGTTATGGATGTAAAAATAAAGAAAGGAGCAACTACTCAGGGCTACGACATCACCTCATGAGTATTAGTCACAGACTAAGAGGACCATCATGTTATGATGCCAAGAAGAAAAATCTCTGGGTGATTCCTGAAAATCATAAAATCCCACTACATAATAATGCTTCTTATCTTAAAATATATGATTACAGGTCAAAACACTGTTCATGCCTCTTGTTGATTTGGGGACTCAATGTGTGTAAGAAATACTAGAACAAACTTCAGAAAGCTGTGATTCAAAATAGTGGGGAAAGACAGACCCAAACTAGTAAAAAAGCAGAAAAACCATTATAAAATCGGGAATTGCTAAAATAGAGTGAACAGAATTTAACACATTTTCAAAAGCATTCAACTCAGGAGATTAAATCAACTTCCCAAAGATGTCTAATACCTGCAGTTCCTATCAGAATAAATCAGACTATGATTTTAGCACATCTGAAGGTTGTGATTAAATTAAGTAATTAATATAAAACTAAGATTTTCATAGTTACAGAAAATAATTGGGTAAGCAGGGAGGCAGTTGTTACAACTTCTGAAATAAAGAGATAAAGATCTCTGCTTGAAAGGCTGGCTGATAATGCCCACAACCAGCAGGCAACTGAAATCCCCCAAGAGCAGGAAAGGAAACCATGTTCTTTCCTCATCTATTCTCCTGAAGGAGAAGAAAACTGTCTTTAACCATATCTTAAAAAAA